>JARUPZ010000040.1:1359791-1672291 GCA_031213475.1 Nereocystis luetkeana
TCGTCGCCTTCAACAACGCGCCAGGTCCAAGGCCTCCTTCTCTCTACCCCGGTCGAGACCGTCCCGATTCTGGTCACCTACGATGCCGTCAGCGGGGGGATTTTCTTCCACGCCCCCCCCTGGGAACACCCTTCCGCTTCTCCTCGAAACCCGACCTACAAGGCCGCCGATACTGTCACTGCCGACAGCGATCACGACGGCGTCTATTACGACTTCGATGGCACCGACAACGAATGTGATGGCGCCGCAGATGAAAAGGGTCGAACCGCTTCGGACCTAGGAGAGGAAGACACGCCGCCGTCTGAGTTTGCGGTTCACCTTGATAATGCCTTCCCAGGAAGGGTTACTAGCTCGGCGGTTTCGTTGAGGTCGACGGCCGCCTCGGAAGGCCGCGTGGAGTGGATGGAGTCGAGCGGTCCCCTGCTGCGGACCACGCTGACACGAAGAGACGTGCCAGGGGTTTCTGTTGAAGGAGGCGTGGGCGGCGAGGGGATGGGAGGGGACTGCATGGGTGGTGGTGGTGGTGGTGGTGGTGGCGGTGTCAGCAGCGATGTCGTGGAGGTGGGTGGTTCGGTTCCTTTTCGGTTTTATTTAGTCCCGGAAGCGGGTGGAGTATCATTAGCGTCGAGAGGCAGCTAGATGGCTTGGTTTTGGTGTTCGGTATACCGGTATGTGCGCGAGGGAGAGAGGGAGTGGGCGGCAGCGAGGACGAGTGGGGCGCTCAACATAGCAGCCTCGGAAGCATCCGCCTCCGCGCGCCCGTGGGTTGTTACCCGGCGGCCGCCACCGCCTCCGCAGCAACTATGTACGGCTTGTGTTTTTGTGTGTGTGTGTGTGTGTTTATTTTGACGCTTCACGCTCCTTGACGGGGGCTTCTAGCGGAAGCCTGGGGGTTCAGTGACGTCCCTATTTTGTCTCCCCGTCGGCTGCTTCGGATGACGCTTCGTTTATTTGAGATGCAGAAGCAATCTCATTGATGGAAGTAACGCCAGAAATGTTTCCCGAGGCCCCCATCCCCCGCCCAACCCGCGCCCTTCTCTTCCCCACTCCCTATTCATCCACCACACACACCCTGCCGCCCTCCCAGCCCGTCACCGAGACCCCCTCCCCTACCTCCTCCCCTCAAAATCCCTCACGCACTTGTTCCGCGTACAACGTTCCATGATTAATACTTGATCCACAGGTGGGTCGAGTGGAGTTTAACGCGTCCGAGGAATGCGCCGGTGATGACGCGTGGGCATGCTTGGCGAGGAGGGCGGACAAGTCCCTCGTCCACGCGAGAGTTAGCGGCAGCGACAACGCAGAGCAGCGGCTGGAGGCGAAGAGGGTGGAAGGGCTGGAGCGGACCTTGCTGAGGTATGATTTCGCAACGTTGTGGCTTTGGTTCGTGGTAGATGTTGGTAAGAGTTACCAGGTACTTTGTAGGAGTTTCGAAGAGGGGGTGGGGGGGGAGGGGGGGGGGGGGGGTGTACTCGGTAGGAGAGATGTACTCGATCTCATGCTTGGCTGTAGTCGTATGACCATAGACCCTCGCATCCCTACAATGCCGGGACGGAGCATGTCGGGTTTTCACCGACCAGGCGGACACTGCTTGCACCAAGCGCGAAACGCCGTGAGGTGTCTGGCGAGTCGCATGAAGGGTGAGCTGCATCCTGCTAAGAACCGCTTTTGAGGCGGACTTGCATATGGACGACAGCTTCAATGAGTTGATTTAATTTCCGGTGTAGGCATTTTCCAGGGACAGCAATGGCAGCACTATGTAACTGCCTCTTGGGTGCCTTACCTTGAACACTTCGTGATACAATCATTCCCAATTGTGCGAAGTAAAGGTTCTTTGCCTCGCACAAATGATCTATAACTTGACAACCAGCTGTGGGCGACCGCCAAAAAAACAAAACAAGAAAAAAACGGTACCCTGGTTGTCTAGCTCACGTAGTGAGCGGCATGTTTTACAGTGTCGTTGCCAACCGACGCCAACCCGACCTATATAAAATAGTGTGGGGGGGGGGGGGATGAGGGCACAAACCTACCCAACCATCACCAGCCTCAATCAAGGTGGGCTAGAGGTTCTGTGGGCGGGCTGCTTGACCGCGGCTTGTACATGTGTGCGTTGGTGTGTTGTCCTGGCCGCTCGTTCCGCCGCGTGATTGTTTCTTGTCGATGCAGTTGTCACATGTGGCAGCCCCTGAAACCCTCAGAGACACGCCGAAAAGACGATGGTACGACCGTTTCCCTCTCGCGAAGCGCTGAGGTACATCCTCAGAATCTCATCTCATAATCTCGAACTCTGTGGTAGGATAATACGATAATGCCATACCCGAGCAGGGATAATGATGAGACTCGTGGAGGAAGGACAGCAGCCAGCTTCACGTCATAAGCATTCGCGCTGAGCCACGCACGAGTGCGACCGAACACCTTCCAGGACAATCGGCTCTCAAAAACGTCCTATTTTTCCTTCCCCATCCCCGTTCCCCCCCCCCAAAAAAAAAAAAAAATGTCTAGGCTTGTGGATGAGCTCCACAATGACGACCAGCTGCACGCAACCGATGACCTCGTCACCTACCGCTGCGCCGAAGGCCACACGTTGACCCTAGCGGCGGGAGATAACCCTCGGCAAGGGGGGTGTAGCAGGCCTCGAGTGGTAAAGGGTAGTAGCGGCGGTGGCGGCGGCAGTGGCGGCGGTGGTGGTGGTGTTGGTGGTTCTGCAGGAGTTGGGGTTGACCGAGGCGATAAAGGAAGCGCTAACGGGGCGGGCTGGGCACACAGCGGTACGGTGGCGGTGGGGGGTAGGTCCGCGCGGGCGGCGAGGGAGCTTTGGGGCGTCTGGCCGGAAGTGGTGGCGTCCGGGATGAATCAGTTCCGCGAGGAGGTGCGTTGGTAGATTCGTGCTTTTTTGTGGGCAGTGGAAGAGAGGACTTACGATCTGAGCGAGCGGCGCTCTTTGGTTGGGTTTCTTTCTTACTGTACATCTCTCTGTGTTTTTTTTCTTGGCCTCTTTCGTTAGTCTTACGTTTCTCCTGAGTCTGTACGTACGGTCTCTTCCCTTTTTCTACCCTTTTGCAAGCTGGTGGCAGCGCTTGTGCTTTCTTGGCTGTAGGCTCGCACATGCCGTAGAACCTGTGCTAGTTGGGATTTGTCGTCGGCACACTTTCGCCGGTTGTGGCCCCATGACGTTCTAATGTGCTCAACGAAACAGTCCCCTGGCCCCGATTGCAAAGTTTTCCTGGATGCTGTGCAGGTTGAACCCACTTTGGTGGTCTGCTCCGCTGTATGATACACAGCCTCTCGCCTATCCCGCTTTCCCCTGCCCTCGAATCTCGCCCCGTTTGCCTCGTCTACCTCGCTGTAAACCACACGGCTACCAGCCTTCCCCCTGCTCCCTTCTCCCAGCTTCACACCCTGCCCCGTGCGGACCCTGGTATGTATATTGTTTTTCCGTGTGCAGGTGACCGTGAAGACCACGTTGGGACCGGCTGCGACCCCTCTCTCCGTCTTCGTCTCTCTCGAGATTCCACGCCTTGTCGTGGGAGCCGCGAGCGACCCCCCCTACCCGTGGCCTCTCGAAACCAAAACGGGAAGAAAAACAGAAACAGATTACACCCACGAGACAGCGGCAGCAACAGCCGGGGTCGGCGTCGAAAACGGTCACAGAAACCGTTTCAGGAGCCGTTACGGAAGCGGCTTGCCTCTCCGGTTCCCCCCTACCCAGGTGGGCGAGTGGCGAGAGGTCTTCATCGAGGTTGCAAACCCGGCGGACGTTCCCGTTCGTGTGCAGCTCGCCTCGGCGTCGGGTGAGCCCGCCATGTGGACCGAGCGGGGGCAAGCGTCGGAGGCGATAGTTGCGTCGGGGGTAGGGGCGGATGTTTCTGTCGCACTCGAGACGGCGTCAACCTCGTTGCCAGCGGCGGCGGCGGGGACGGCAGGGGGGTTTAGTGGTGACACCATAAGCGCGCAAGCGAGGGCCCGGACTGGGCAGCAGTCGGAGTCCCTCGCCAGGGACGGAACGTCAACCCCGGTGGCGGGAAAAGCAGCACCAGGGGCATTTCATGTCGGCGTGGGCGGCTTCGCGCCGGAGGTGCTGCCCCCCGGCGGCCGGACCATCCTCGGACCGGTGCGGTTTGCGCCGTCGAGGGACGGTCTGTTCTCAGCGCACGTTTACCTGCTCAACAACATCACGCACGTCGAGCCCGTTGCTCTTGAGGGAGAAGCGGGGTCGGGGCTGCTAGTGATTCGCCCGTGGGGGAGTTCCGGGCCGCAGGCGGCGGTAGAGGTGGGGGTGGGGTTTCCGAAGGACTCGGCGGAGGGCTTCGTGGCGAGGGGCTCGAGGGCCGAGGAAAGGAATGACGAGGTGACGCGGTTTCCTGTGGACTTTAGGTCCTGGGCGCGGCTTCCCCCCACGACGGAGCCGGTGGTGAAGCGGTGGGTCCTGTCGAACGAAGGGACCATACCGCTCACGGTTCACGGCGTGGGCATCAGGAGGGTCGGGGGCGGCGGGTGGGGGTGGGAGTGGGGGTGGCGGTGGGGGGGGTGGTGGGGGAGAGAAAGCCGGGGCCACGCCGGCAGCGGCAGCGGCAGCGATGGAAACGACGGGCGTTCCGCGGGGCGATGGCTACGGTGGCTGTTCTACGGCAGCGCCCGCAAGGACGCGTACTACTCGTCACGGGGTCGGGGCGGGACGGCCTGGGCGGGGACGGGGGCGCCCACCTCTTGCGCGGACGGAGGTTTCCGGGTGGTGGGGGAGACGTGCCGGGGGCGGTGGCAGCCGCAAACCCTGCAGCCGGGTCAGGAGCTGGAAGTGGTCGTCGACTACTCCGCCGTGAACTGTAACCCGGTCGGGCGCACCCTTACCGTGATGTCCTCCGCGGGGAGCGCGTCGATACGGATGCTAGCCTCGGCCGCCGGCGGGCCTTCGGCAACGGCGGCGTGCCGGAGTGCCTGGCGGACGGCGTCCGCGAGCAAGGGCAAGCGCAAAGGTAAGAGCGTGGCTGCCGCCGCCGCTGCCTCCATCGGTGGCGACGAGGGCGAAGAAGGTCGCCCCGACCAGGGCGGCGGGAGAGGTGTGAGTCGTGATGACGGTCGGTGGGGGCGCGCGTGGCTCCTGACCAAGCTGGCGCTGCTGCTGGGAGCTTTGTTCGCTGGCTGCGTCGTGCTCGGGAAGGGGCCGGAGTTGCCGCCGCTGGCTGGCTGGGCGAGGCGGTTGCATGCACGCGCGGCCGGGTGCTTCACGGCGGCTTCGCACGGCTGCGGGGGCTTCGCTGTGTCCGTGGAGGTGCGCGCGTCGGCGGCCGTGGTGGCTTCCCTTTCGTCGGAGACTTTCCCTTCGTCTTTCGACTACTCTTCCACGTCGTCGTACGGTGTCGCTACGAAGCCTAAGCCTGTGCGGGCTAACCTCGACACGAAGATGACGGCAACAACGAAGACGCCGACGTTGACCCCGCGGGCCGAGAACGATGTGGCAGAGGCGACTTCTAGCTCGTCATTGCCGGCCCGCCTCCCGGCCAAGGGTGATGCGCCGTCGAAGCAGGCCAAAGGCAATAAGGACCTCGCCAAGAAGCGCGGGCCGGCTCGAGCCGTCCGTCGTGGCGCGACGCGAGACACAGACGCGGCGGCCACCGGAGAAGAAGTGGCCGATGTTAAGGGTACAGTGGCTAACGTGGGTACGGATGTGGTGGTAGCGGCGACAGCAGTGGCGGGGGGGGGGGGCGATCCCACCATGGTTGCAGCAAACGCTAAGGTAATCGACGGCAAACGACAGGAAGGGGTGGCGTGTGCCGCAGCTGCTGCCGCCGCCGCCGCCGTCGCGGAAGGGACACCGACCTGCAAAGACATCGGAAGGGACGGCAGGGCGGGAGGAGAGTTGACGCCCGCTGGTGCCGTGGAAGTGCTCACGTCGCCGGGGCAAGCCAGCAAGCCCAACCGTCAGCCCAAGGCCACTCCGCCCAACGGACCCGGTGGAGATCGCGGGGTGCAGCAGCAACGGCTGCCGCCACCGATCGCGACGCCGAGCCGAGGAGTCCAACAACGGCGACCACCCCAAGCGATGGGGAGCGCGGTGCCGGCGAGCAACGGGAAGCCGGCGCAGGCGACGCCAAGGAACGTAACACTGCGCCCGGCCCAATCGATCGGAGGTGCGGGCGGCAAGCACGGGAGTGGCGTTGGGGCGGTGGCGGTGGGAACAGGCGGAAGGGCACACGGAGAAGGAAACGTGTTCGCGGGCCGGTCTTCCGTGAACGACAGGAAACATGCGGGGCGTTCATTGCCGGGGGTGGGGTCGGGGAGCGACTACCTGAACCACGGAGGACGGGGAGGAGGGGCGGACAGCCAACGACCGAGGGGGCAGGAGCCGCGCTCGCAACGGCCTGCCTCTCCGGCAAACGGAGGGGCCCATTCCCAGCAGCCGAACAAGCCCACCGCTCGACCCTCAGTGATCGGCAAGAGCCCGTCGTACGAGGGCGCCCCGCCGCCGTCCTCCTCGCCGTACTCTTCCTCCTCCACCTCCTCCGCCTCCTCGACTTGTTCGTCGTTGATGGACCCTCTCAATCCACCCGCGCTAGCGTCGCCGGCGGCGTCTATGATACCGGCGCCGGAAAAGAACCACGGCGGGAGGCAGGTGTATCGCCAACCGCACGTCGCACGTAAAGGCAATAATACGCCAGGACGAGGTGGTGGCGTTGGCGGCAGCAGCGGCGGGGGCAGCGGAGGTTCCTCGACGGGGGGTGGGTACGGTCGCCGGGGGGAGTTCCGCCCTCAAGGAGAGGGCCACGGGGGTCTAGCGACGCCGACGAACGTGGCGGCGCCCAGTCTTCGGCCTCCTCCCTCCCCGACGGCGTCCTCCATTCACGGGCCGAACGCTAGGGTGTACCATCGCCAGGCTTCTTACCCTCCACCCTCAAACCCCGCCATACAAACGACGAGCTGGCCGAGTATCATTTCTACGGCTGCATCTGTTGTTGCTGCCCCTGCCGCTCCTGGTGCTGTCCCCAGCCCTACTGCTGCCGCTGCTGCTGCTGTTTCTATTCCATCTGGCCGGCCCTTTCAGAGGCCCTCTTCCACCTGGGTTTCCGTGGAGAGCCCGCGGAGCCCGGTCTTGCTCCCAGCTCCAGCTTCCACGCTCGCTATCCCCTCTTTTCCGAGCGCCAACGCCTCCCTTCCGCTTGGGCCTATCGGTAGCAACCGCCTCCGCGCGAGGTCGAACCCTAACCCCGCCGCGGGTCCTGTCGGGGGCTCACGCCGAGCGCCGCCAGGGCTGTCCCCGCCGAACCAACCAATCATGCACTCTTTCTGTCCGTCGTTGGCGGCACCGTCGCCGGCCTTGACCGCGTGCGACCCCACGGCTGAGGCGGAGTGGTCAGACAACCTGGGTGCCTTTGCGACGGCGTCTGCGGTGGCGGCGGGCGTGCTGAGCGCCGAGGACACGAGCGACGTCGCCCCGTTCGAGGAGGCGCTGATCGGTGGCGTTGTTGCTGAGCGCTGGGAGAGTTTCTCGTTTGATGCGCCGGGGGCGAGCGCGCGGCGGCAGCTGCAGCCTGGCTGTTTCTCTCCGTCGGGGCCCTCCGGGGACGGTGAAAGGCGACGGGCGACATCCGACCCGCGCTATGGGCAGGGCTTGGCCGCCTTCGGCGGGAGCGAGTTTGTGCCCGGGGTAAGCGGAAGAATGTTCGAGGATGCTTCTGGCGTGGAGGTTGGACATCGCCGCCACCCCTCGAGTCAGCAGCAGCAGCAGCAGCTAGCAGGGCGTTTGGTACCCGGCACTGTTGGCGCGGGCTGCGGTGTCAACGGCGCAGGTGGGCGGGCAGCGGGTGGATCCCGTCTTGGGTACTATATGTCCGCGGCGGGCGCCGGCAGCAGCAGCGACCGTCGTATCGCGCATGAAGGATCGCAGCCGACGGTGGCGTCATCGTTCGGGTCACCTGAGACCCCGCTCTTTTTCGACGGCTCTCCGCGGTCGTCGCTCGGGTCTTCTTCCGGCGGCGCGGGCGGAGGCGGCGGGAGCATGGAAGACATGTTTGGCTTCATGAATGACTAAGGTAGCAACTGAAGAGAGGGAGAGGTAGAAGGAGAGAGACGTAATTCGACGTTGGACTCTGCAAAGGAGCTATCGGTCTAGTGAGAGAGATGCGGGGCGTTGGTCTTGCTGCAGCGCGGCTTGTGCTGTTTTGTGACTGGCTTAGTCTGGGTAGAGACAACCCGATGCTTCGCCGGGGTGCCGGTGGAATGCGCGTGGCGAGAGGAGGGGATTACATGTGAATTGGTTGGGTAGCCGGGCAGGTCTGCTTTTTTCTTCCATACGATTGATACTGGTTTTCGTAATTTGTTCGCTGAACTTTCCAAACTGATTGTCATTTGGCGCTAGTTGTTCGTCAGAGCTCTTTAGCTTTATGATGGCCAAACACTAGTAGATTAAGGTTGTGTTCCGCGCAATGGTCGTGATGCTGCACCTACGTTGCCCACAAGCCCGCACCGCGCCGCCTAGCGCCTTTGACCGATATTATCCTAGGATGCGGTCACGTTCATTTTGGTGATCATTGCGCCGGTCCGCCGGGTGCATAAAAAGCATCGGCGGATGGTTCGAGGTTTTTTTCTTTGACGAGGGTTTTCTCGTATGTCTGATTTTCCATCTTATTTTCTTGTGCTCTTGTGTTGCCTACCCCGTGTTTTTCTCTTCGTGCGTACGGGTGCTCGGGATTGGATCCCTGCTATTGCTACAAGCGACAAAGCAGAGAATAACATACAAACAAATAGCCGCCGCCGTCGCCTCCCCTGCGCCCGCCCCCACCCCTGCCGTTCGTTGGCGCCTCGCCTTGTTTACGAGTGAACGTGGGTCTAAAAGTACTGAGCTTTCGCTGTTTTGGCGTTAGGTATGTAGTAGCTCCAAGTTGGAGGAGCTTCGCGTTCTTCGTGGATTCTTTTTTCGTTTCCTTTCTTGCGATTTATACGTTTACCTGGCTGACAAAAGTCTCTCGGGCGCTTGCGGGGGGCTCTCTTAGAGTAGTCAGTAGGCAAGCAGGAAGGGGGGGGGGGGGGGGCAGGCGAGTCGGTGAATGAAGATTCAACATCGTTCTACACTGGCTCCATATTTGTTTTTTTGTGTCGTGTTTCATCTTTATTTACGAGAATAGATGTGTTTTGCGGTGAGGTTGGCTATATATGCGGCCCTTTCTCTCTGGAGTCTCTTTGTAGAAACGGAAAGTTTGGATGGCGTTCTGTGGTAGATCACGGTGGTTCAAGCTCTTGGTGTTATTTCTTCCTAGCCCACCACCTTCTTTCCTACCTCTCTGTGATGTTTTTAGCCCGGCTTTTTGTTTTTGGCGGGTTACGGATGGGTTCTGTTTGAGTGTCGTTTTGTCTCCAAACCCTCCGCCATTCCAGGCGTGTATGGATACGCCGATGACATGCATTTATTTGTTGCGCTGGAAGAGGTTTCCACCCCTCCCTGTCAAGCCGCAATTTTTTGCTAACAGCGCTTGCTTGCTTCATTTGGATTGCGCGAAAGACGAATCGCTACAGTAGATGGGGAACGGCGTGTTAGCATTGGGGCTGGCCCAAAGCCTGCGCGAGCCATGCAGGCCTGTCGTGTATTTTTTTGTTTATGGTGAATTATAGGGTTGTGGTGGTGGTGATCGTAGTGAGGCCGACTGCAGGGTTCCCCCCACCAAGCAACGTCGTAAATTGACATGTTCAAGTTGCTGTGCTCCGTACGGGGTTGCTCTCTTCGCTGTTGAATCGCAGCGTGTGTTGGGCCAGGCTTGTACATAGGATGGGGTGAGGGTGACGCGAAAATTCAGACGGGAGGCAAGTGCCATGTGTGGAGGGTTTTCCTAAATGGCAAGTCTGGACATTTGGACTAGTCCATCGTGTATGTAACTCGGTATATGCAAAAGAGATGGATTTACAGCAGTAGCAGTAGCAATCGTTTGTCGACCGCGGCTTTTACGCTCTCGACGCATTTGTGTCGTGTCGAGGGCATTCATGTTGGCTGACACATGTAAAGTACCGTATGAGTATTTATGGCTGGATTTGGTGGTGAAGGCAGCTGTTTTGATTGTCTCCACAAAAAAGAGCATTATGATTGATAACGGTGCGCCGCAACTAGTGTCAACCCCGCCCCTGGCAGGCATAGAGCACTCTGGAAACCCCGCCGAAAGAGGCAAGGTAGAGGCAAAAATAACACGCGGTACAGACAGAAGAAAGAAAGGGAAAAGAGAAGGGGATTTCGTGCCGACAGTTTTCAGATTGGTCATTTCAAGATCCCGTCGTCACTCGATTTATCATATCGGTACATCATATCTGGTGTATAATATGTCGTTTCAAAGTCGACGTACGTACTGCACGTAGCAGCAGAAGTTCGGAGAACGTACGTACGTGCTTGGATTTAGACCTCGATGCATGGTTGTGCTATGTCTGGTGTGCTCAACTTCGCCACCCGCTTGCAGTCGTCGACGGTGTCGGGTAAATAGTGACTGTTTTACAATAAGAAGGTCGATATGCGTATAGATTGTGTGTCCGTGTTAGGTATAGCATCTCTCCCCCGATGTGCTGGCATAAAACACCGCCGAACGTGCAAGAATGACCTAAATGGCGGTACATGGGGGTCGGAAGTGCGCGGGTCGACAAGACCGGAGATTGAATCAATCATGTTCAATGTTTTTTTTGTGATATCTGTCGAGGAAAAGGAGTGTTTCCTCAGGCCTGGACGATGTCAGTCATTGAAATGCGACAGGTGGTATACATCATACACGTAGTTCCAATAAATTTCCGTATCCCACCCACGACGATATTTTGTACCAGATGCCGGGTTAGTTGGTATTCGACGGAAACCCGGAATCATCATGTTGGGTGTTACTGCCCGTTCGAAGAGCCAGGAGTGCAACGTCCTTGGTGGCAAAGCCCCCGTAATGCCACTCTGGTATCCACCTGTCTTCATGCGCTTTAAAAGTGTACAATAATATTAATAGTAGAATTCGCAACAAGAATGAACACTACACTACGCAGGCTTATACACAAACCTGGTACGTATGTCCTTGGTTTAATGAAGGGAACGCCTTGTTCGTCGAGTTTAATGGCGAGGGGTGCTGATGCCGCTGTGTGCTTGACGTTTGATGTCATCAAGTGTCCGATACTCATATTATAATAGGTGTACAATATGTTCGTCGGGCAAATATGCGTGGTACTCACGTCTCAATTGGGCCACGAGTCTACAAGGCAAGAAGACGATGACAGTATATTGCAGCGATGGGACACCTGGGGAAAACGGAGGAAGGTCTATTATTGTACATGGTAAGCGCATGCTTTCATCGGGACGTGATCGGGACGCCCGTTTCGCACCGATGACAGTTACGTGTCGCGCAGGGGGGCCATGTTGCAGCACCGTGCTCCAGGATGTATGCGAGGCGTAGGGGTCCGTCCGAACCAGTGCTACGCGAGGACCTATGTATGTTTGGGCAAGAATCGAAAATCATTGTCTCAAAGTTACAGGGGAAAGAAGGATCTCTTCCCTACCTCTTGATCGAACAAAAAAGGGGTCGACCAAAGAGGTCCGGCAAGTTCATGACATGTACACTGGCGGAGTGTCATGTTAAAGTCTGTGTCCTACAGATGGACTAGAACTGGTACACAAATAAGAAAGTGTGTTGAGCGTAAGCTTTTTTTACCCAGATCTCCAAGGAAGACGAAAAATAAAAATAACAAAAAACTTCCCGACTTAGATGCCGTCATCATATTCTCCCTGGGTTCATCACGTAGCAACGACGTTCAGCCGTCAGGCATCCACAAGAACATCATCGATACACAACCTGCGACTACCTCTCCTGCACCTGAGGTTGAGTTCCAAGGGAGTCCTTCCAAAGCAAGCTCGTCGTATCCCCAGAATCCCTTCAGGTCTCCATTGCCTTGGTTGTGGGAACAGCCAACGCGGTTGATCAACGAGGCATCAAACGAGTTGAACGATATGCATGCACGATAGGTGGCACGTGACGGATGGATGGAACGGTTGGCACAGATCGCTTAGCCTTGTTTTTTTCTCCCGGGGTGTTAATTGACAATAATACGTGGTGATGCGTACATTTCTGGTTTTCTTCCACGGCATGTGAAGGCGTTCAGCTGGGGACAGATCCTCCATACCCCAATCGTTGCGACAGTGAGCTTCCGACAGCTTGCTATCTGTCCATACTAATAGACCCCCCCCGTGCAGCACTGGCTCGGACAGTCACCAGCGCTTCCTCGTACTACAGCCTGGCACACGGCGCTGCAACAAATGCTGGTGATCCTCTTCTCGGGCCAGGCCATACTAACTGACTTGTCGTGCTGTCTCCCGTCGAAGGCCTTGATGCTACTCTCAATGAGCGTCTTGACCTGACTCCCCATGGTGTGATAAAGGCGACAAAGAACTAAAGTGAACTATTAATGGTGTATAATCGAGAGTCAATCCGCTAAAAAAGGTTCATGTCATTGTATTAATAATACAAGAGGGTCAGTAATGAGGATTTTCCCGTCCGTTTGCACGTTTGTACGGTGCAAACCTGTCCTCATAACTGCACCTAGTAAACCAACCCTGCACGGGATCCACAAGCCTCCCACACGCAACACGCGACCACCCAGATATCCCGGCAGCAGCAGCACATCAGGGTTGTGCAAGTAGCGGATGGGCCGTCCTAAAACCGACATCCAGCAACGTATCAGCAGCAGCAGCCGGCGTTGTCGTACAAAACGAATATATGGCGCTTACACAAATCCAACCAACGGTTTCACACCAGAACAAAAAAATATAGAGTGGAAACCCCTCTTCTTATATCCTCTCAATGTCGGCCCATACATACATACAGACGGAGAAAGTTAAATAACTGGACCCTCGGCAGATTATGGCTCAGTGTCAAATACCCCTCTCCCCATGTGTGTACAGGTACTGCTGTACATACGTACGTACGAACCAAGTCGAAAGAGGTTTCCTTGTAGCCTCGGAAGCTTCGCTCTGTCAGCTTCAAAATCCCCTATATAAAGTAAAATATCCCGTTCTATAGTATTATATATCTGGTAGGTAGGTATGATATGAACAGAATCGTCGAGTAAACGAGGCTCATAACCTACCAAAGCGCATGAGGCGCCCTTCTCGTGTATTGGTACGCCGCTGCAGCCAGTAGATTGTGTTGAAGTAACACAAGCGACAGGTATCGGTGCCGTCATTTTTTTGTGTGCAGCGAGGTCCCATGGTACGGTGACTGTCAACTGTTATGATCAAGGTAGGGCAGTATCATAACACAACCTGGCCTTGTCGACCTCAAGAAGGTTGATCTTTAACAGGACGATAGCTACCAGTATCAACGAGAATTACCGGGAGAGAGGGATGTGTTATGGTATCCCCTTTCCCCTGTTGCGGCGTTATGGTTTGTAGCAATCGTTCCCTCATAATACCAGGCAGGCGTCATCACATGCCGTGTACAAAGTTCTGGGAACGCGAAAAATCGCCACAAGCGCCTATCACCCCAACCGCAGCGGCGGCGTCGAGCGCGTCAACCATACCATGGCTCAAATGCTAGCGATGGTCTGCAACGAACGACAGGACGACTGGGGCATCCATTTGCCGCACGTGGAGTTTGCTTACAACAATTCCGTCAGCGCCGCCACCGGGTTGACCTCCAATGTGGTGCACATGACCGCCTCCCTCACCTTCCCCTTACCATTTTTGAACAACACTACGCCCGGGGCCACCAAAGTCTCGCCCGCGACCAACTGGAATACTGCGACCTCGCCGCCGACCGCCAACGGCGTGCGTATGCGCTGGCGCGTAAACAACACGCTATCACGGTCTCCCGCGTGGAGCGCCGAAACTCAGCGCTCTCAGATGCCTTCCGACAACGCCCTACCTACACCATCGGTAACTGGGTATGGATCTACAACACCGCTGCCACCATTCGCCAGGGTGCGAAATCTGGCACCGACGCCAAGGTTCTCAAGGCGAAGCTATCGCTCAACAGGACAGCGTCATTCAAGTTATTAGCTGTCGGCCCCGCGCCTTCCGACTCGACGCCGGACGGCCGCCCTTTGGCCGCCAACTTGCTATACTTGGACCTTCCTAACGACATGCCGGGCGCCGACGCCCACAGTCGCGTGTCGGTAGCCCGCTGCAAACCTTGCACCAACCCACATGACACAACCGACCTCCCCCCATACCTCCCCGCTGGACTAACGCAATACGTCCTCTACAACCATACCACTAAGTCCCCCCCTTCCACGTCACCGCCGACGAAGTTCCCGTGCCCATTGAGCGTTTGGAGGTCGACAAGATTTCCAGCCACCGGTCAGTACGAGGATGGGGCGGAGTCATCGCCGTTCTCTACGAAACACGCTGGAAAGGTCTCCTCCGGCCGTCTTGGGAACGTGAATCGGACCTCCTTCACTCTCGTCAACACATCCTCAACTACTGGGCCGGCGCGCCCCTGCAACTTCAACAGGCAAACAGGGCGTACCGCCGTATGTGCGTGGGTGCCGCTCAACGCGAGCTCGCCCACGACAAGGGCGCCCGTTTTCTGCCTCCTGGATACAGCTACGTCGACCAGCAAACGTGGGCTCGCCGGTTCAGCGGCACCACCTTGCCTATCGGTGCTCACTTTTGGTACAAGGGTCAAGATCATCTTTCGTGGCTCGGAAAAAAATCCGCTCACACTTCAACTCCTGGAGAGTTCGTCGTTCGCTTCTTGGACGAACGACCCCGGACCGGTTAAGCTCGCGCCATCTTCTGCTCGGTATAGAACGGCTGATAGAGCCGTTCGCGGCTCGTGGTGTCTGCAAGTGTACCAAGGAAGTTCCCTCATGTGCGGTATTGTGCGTAACGTTGACAGGCCCCGCGGAGCCGAATTAGCTGGCTCTGCCGACTTGAATACGTCCCCGTAACCAATTTTAGTTTTACGCATGCATGTTTTCTATGGTCGCAGGGCTGGGTTTGGTATCGTGTCATTGTTTGTGTGGTTTCTTTGTTTTGTTGTGCTGTAGCTGTGCTGTTTGTTTGACTTTTAACGAACTCTCCAGTCGTTTCCCAGCTTTCACGGCAGCCGGCTGCTAAGTTCTTGCGCCGATAGGGCTAACGGTTGGATTAACTTTTGCTTCCTTGCCATTCGGTCATGCGTCTCTTGCGTTCCGTATCTACGATGTTTTCGCCCCCTCTTCGAGAGCGGCGGAAACGTTCGTTCGCGTTCCGATTCCCTCAGTCTTACCAGTTTTTTTTGTAGTTCTTCTCGCATTCCTTGGCCTCTCTTTGGTTTTCCCGAGGCCGTGTTCGTGAGCCTTTTAAACGCATCGTACAGGTTGCCCTAGGTTTAGGTCTGACCCCATCTGTCTTGGGTTCTCCCATTCCGCGATTTCCTGTTTTCCGACACTGTTCTCACTATTCGAGTGAGCCCCTTCGCGCCAGCACTTGTTTCTGTTGCGTTACCCCCCCCTGTTCGTTTCAATTCTCGAAGCACCCCGTGCCTTCGCAGTGAGTATTGTTACGGTTATTTTTTGTTCTTTGTGTTTGTGTCTCGCTCTCAGGTGGGCTTATGTCGCTCCTGGCTGTGCGAGCCACACCGCTTCCTCCAGTTTAAGTCCTCAATTCGCTTCCGGGTAGTTCTAGATTGTTTTGCCTGCTTCCGTGCATCCGTGCTTTCGGATTTGTTGTTGTCTGATTCGCCATGTCAGCGTGTAATCGGTTACCGCCTGGCAAGTTAGCGGTGTGGGAGTGGGTTGTGAAGTGCCGCATCTTCGATCCATTCTCCGAATTCTCCGGATTGTTGTTGTTCATGCCTGAGTTTTTTATGAGTCTGCATATACGACCCTTAAGAGTGGGCTAATGTTATGGTATCCCCTTTCTCCTGTTGCGACGTTATGGTTTGTAGCAATCGTCCCCTCATCATACCTGGCAGGCGTTATCGCCTGTTTTACCGATGAGCCTCTCGCCCCTTCGTTCAGGAGACATCTGGCGAGGCAAATCGCAGCTAATAGACGATCTTATACCATCGTCAAGCACCTCGTTTGAGTGACTAGGACAGAGCCAAAGGCATCAACCTGCTAGCAGTAGTCGGTCCCTAGGTCCATACTGCCTTACACATAACAGACAGAACAACCACGCCAATGAGAAGTGGGACGGCGGTATTCCTGAGGCAGGTGTGTCCCTTCGTTTGATGGTTAGAGGTGAGTGCTTCGTAGCAGACATACCAGGTAGAGTATAGGCAGCGATTGTAAGGTAACTGCCCCTGGGCAATAACCGAGGGTCAAGTTTAGGATTGGGCCCAAGGGTCGGTCTTAACGAAGAGTCTATTTTGCAGGTTTTTGCTTTTATTTCGGTTTTTCCCGAAAAACGTAGAGATGAGCTTCTTACGAACAAAGGCAGTTTTCTAGTTCAAATTTCTGGAAAGGGTGAAATTCCTGGCCGCCGTCTTCGTCCAAAGGACGCACACCACCCCACGCGCACGGCCACACTACCACCCGACACCCGAAACAGCAGTACTGCCTGCGCCATGAGTGAGGGTAGTCGACCGTCACGGGATTCCAAACTCCCAGGTTGATTTCAGTGATCGGTGTGAAGGTCCTAGTTTTGTGAAGGTCTTAGTCCGTTGGGCTAAAGGTAAAAGATTAACCGATCGCCTACCCAATCTAAGCCTCATAACACTCTCCCCCCCTGGAACGGACCGGATTTTACGGGTCGACGCGCCACCACACGCGGTTCCAATTTCTGGGGATCCAGAAGCGTTTTCAGATTCTTGACATGAGGAAACTCACTTTTCTTTAAAAAGCGATTTCATGGTGGACGTGAGATTCGAACTCACGACCAACGACCCATGTCCTGCCGACGACGCCATTTGTGAAGGTTTTAGTCCGTTGGGCTAAAGGTAAAGGGTTAACCAATCGCCTACCCAATCTAAGCCTCATAACATTGGACGACGAATCCGACACAACGAAAGCTGGGCATAGTGCTAGTTTTGTCGGAGAAGCGGACGAAGAAGCTCAACTACAGCAGTAGTACTGTAGTTTGTCGCAAGAACTCTCCTCCATCCAATAGACCCGTCTAAAGAACTCGCAGTGTCGAAGGTCGTCCAGGTGCTTGTCCCAGCGGTCATGGCCTGTGGAGGACCTTAGGGACAACCCTGGGCAATATCTTGCCTGCTCGTAAGGAGTAGCACGGCAAGCACGGTGAAGCTGCCCGATCCGTGTCACCCTTGTACATACCTGGAAACACTAAAAAAAACAAGGAATACTGCCTAAAAACGTCCAGGGACTTTTTTCCGGGTTGGAGTTTCTCGACTTTTCCCGAAAAAAAAACGTGAAAATACCGAAATTCCGGGAAATGCTGGAAAACATACCAGGTTTATAAAAAACATTTCTCGTCAAGACCGATCCTTAGTGTGTAGTTCCCCCCTGCAGTAGAGTAGGAAGCCCGAATGGTTCCGCCTACCATGACGAATTCCAATCGCAACGACATTCGGGTTATACAAGTGTAGTATATGTATTGGGCCGCCCATCGGGAGGACCACGAACGAACAGGGATCGTTGCTCGTCGTCGTGAAGAGCTTTGCACATAGGTGATGACACCCAGTGATCACCCTGATAAGTTGTGCATGACTTATTCTACATGGCCCCATGATAGTATCATGTGCGAGTACGCCAGTACCCCTGTAATCCAGTATTCTATTTCACGACATACAACGAGTAGTGGTATTCTACCATGCCTGTTTGTCCTACCGACAATCTTACCGTAGATAATCGAAGATCTACCGACATCGGAATAATATACGAACAGACGTGACAGCCTTCTGTATATTCCAACACACCCCCTCGATGGAGGCCTACTCATGAAAGGCGCCCTCTCGATGGAAGCCTAATCTGAAAGTCAATGAAACCAATCAAGCAAGCAATCAAAACTTGGACGAATATGGTCGGGCCTGAGCGTTGTCAGTTGCAGCATACATGTACGTCCCTAATACAACCATGACTTACACATTCAGTTCTGAAGCGTTGTCAGCAACAATGTGTGGAAGAGGCCCCCTAACATAGAAACAAAACATCAATAACGCAATCGTTGCTGGCGCATAGTTAGTAGATGTATGTGTGGATGATGTCCCAAAATAGAAAACTGATACTCGTATACCTAACGTGTTCGGTCCCGAGCATTGTCGGCGACAACATGTGTGTGGAAATCCCTGATGGAAAATGGTTCCCGCCAATCAGTTTCAATGTTGTTTTATACGGACAACGAATTCTACTGTGTCGACTCATACAGAATATTGCTCATGTCACGCAGCTACTGAAAAGTTAGCTTTCACGTGGCAATGCAAACTGTCCGTACTGAATCATTTGACAACGTACTGATACTTTAGTTTTCGCAAAACCGAGAAAAAAAACGTTCAGCACTGCCACTTCTTGCTGAAAGTGTAATATCTATCACGCAACTCGTAACAATCTTACTCGACTGTCAATTACCTGGTACTGCTTAAATATACCTAAAACTCAGTCAAAATAACTCACCACAGATTAAATCTCCACTAGGCTCTTGTCTTGATGATGCGGATGCTGGGGCTGATGTTGATGCTGATGTCTTTAAGTGATTCCGTATGTCGTCAAAGTTGATTATTCCTGTACTGCTGGGTTCACCAGGAGGTGATGATGTCGCCGTGATGCTCCGAGAAATGTCCAGTGCAGTAGTATTGAAAATTTCACAGATATCCTGGGACCCATCATTGTGAAACTGCAGCATTCCTTTCATGTTGAACCTTTTACGCGATGTTCCCTGAAGGTTTGCGTGGTGCACAGCTCGTTGCTGAGCTGGTTGCTGCCGTAGACGTTATCGCGGTAGTTTCGATGGAGTTGCTGCTGCTGCCAACACGCTGTAATTTTCCACCGCTCTTGTTGTAGAACTGGGAATAGCCGTGCTGGAGTGACCCCATCCATGCAGCGGTAGCCCGATTGTTTTCTCCGCTTGATATTGATGTTGTCGTGGTCGTTCCTTTGACCGTCCAGGTTGTTGCGGATGTTGCCGCCGCTCAGCTGCTGTCGTTGCTGACTACGACACTCAGTGTTCTCATTTAGGTAGGTGCATTTTGCGCAAACTACACCATGATGCGTTCGTAGCTTTCATCGAACTTTTACGACTGAAACAAATTTTTATATGTACCCAATGCCCTGCCTGGTGTATTGCATATATATGGCACACCCCATCACCTTTGGAAGTTGTTACCATAGACCATATAATAACCGATTCACGCCCCCTCGGTTTTCGTGAAGGCCAGTTTTTGCTATATGATTGCGTGCAAATCGCGCATCGTATAAATTACTTTGTCAAGAGTGAGTTTGTCGTCCGCCTCGGCGTTGTACTTGATCTGATCATAACCATCAGTTAGTCCTTCCAGTACGATATTCCAGTACGATATTATCAAGAAGGCTGTCATAATTTATGAGTTCGCCCATTTCAACTATTAATAATTCATCTCGTAGGTCATACAAGGGGCTACGCCGGCGGCCTGAACGACCGCCGGTCGCAGACTTGCGTGATGGGCGGAGGAGAGGCTGAGACTCGATGCCAAGAGATTGAGAGCGTGCGCTTCGAACTCCATTTGTTTTCTTTAAATCATCACATATCCTTTACTTTTCAGCCTAACTCGTAGGAGGTTTTACCCTCAACGAACTTCTGGACAAGCCGTGGTCACAGGTGTCTACCCTTCTCCCTCCCGGTACGTACCTTCATTTTTTTGTCGCGCTCTCGCGCTTTCTATCCGCTAATCATTTTTTTAAATGCAAGAAAAAGCCCCTGCGAGCATGTACTCGGTAAGACTTGAACTCACGAAATGGATCTTGATAGGCACGCGGACCACCTACCAAGCTACCGGGGACGCCATGAACGTTCGAAAAGGCGGCAGAATGCTGACGATTACTTGCCGATCAACCGAAAAGCGGCGGAATCTTAGAAGGCGGTGTAACTAGTAACTCAGGGCGTACGCGATGGTCGACAGCGCGGCTCCGTAGAAAGGTGCCGTCACAGCATCTGTTGTAGCAGTCCTGCTGCAGCTATAGCTGTACATCTCCGCAACCACGTAGTACAGCTCCACTGCAGCTGCCGCTGTGCGATAGCACTGGCTGTAGGTGGCATGCGATATCTCCAGGGTTCTACACTATTTAACGGTGGCCGAGGCATTGCCATGGTACCACACATGGCATACCATGGCATCCCCACGGCATTCCATGGCGTCGCATAGGATACCACGGCACGCCGTGGGGGGTGCCCGGCATGCCACGGATGGTGCCATGGCAACCCCCGCGGCAATCGCCACTGCACTCCATAGCGATCCCACGGCATGGCATGGCAATCCCCACGGCACCCCAATGTCCACGGTACCTATTAATAGGTTAGGGTTAGGCACCTAGGTTAGGGTTAGGGTTAGGGTTCCATGGTATGCCGTGGAGGTCCGTGTGGAAGGTTCCGTGGTATGCCATGGAGATGCCGTGGAAGGTTTTGCCCCAGGTGGTGTCACGGCATGCCACGACATGTCTCGAAAAAGGGCAATAATGTACATACTCTCTCTCGTATATCCGGGCATAAATTTTGATGGATGGCAGTTCTCAACCAAGCCTGGGTGGCATGTGCTATCGGGGTCCATCGATGTCACAGACACAGCCACCCGCGCAGGCCCCCACAATGGCGACGCCGGCCGGATAGATGACCCTCCCCATGTGTCGGAGGTCGGAGAGGACGTGCCGGAAAGAACCACGTGAATGCATGCACTCTGTCGAGAGACCAAGGCTCAAAACACTGACAGGGTAGGGATTTTCGGAGATTCCTTCGTAGACCTCAACGTCAAGGCTTCCCGCTGTCGCCACGGCACTGAGCGGGCGGGTCCTCCGACGCCAGGTGGTTCAGGCGTGCAGGGAGAACGCCCCGGCGAAGAAATCGCGCGGAAAGACGGTCAGAGGCGGGAGAGATCCGCCGACTACAGTAAGAATTGATCGGATAAGGCTGAGGATCATCATAGGTATATTTATATTTCGTTTATCAATACATCAGGATCCTGACCTTCTGTCATTACCTTAGACAAGTTTATTTTTCATTACGTATACGTCCTCTATGTCGTGTTGAATGTTAGTATTATTTGCTATCATACCATCCCATGCGGCTTTCCCATTCGGGATTTCACCTGGTTTTGGCTTGTACCGAAGTAAAAAACGCTTGCCGCTGCTCCCGTGGTGCTGAGGAACAGGAAGTTGAATACTCGTAGCACTCAGTTGGTTGTTGTGATGCTATGTCTTTATTTCTTGAGCATTTTCGATGTCAGAGTCCATAGACCAAAGCAGTGCTATTGGAACTGCTGCTGCTGGTGATGCTGGAACTTGGTGTGAAGGCCTTGTAGTTGAAGGAGTTGGACTAGATCCTTGATGCTCTGCTCCCTGCTACTCTCCTTCTTGATCTCCATCTTGCCCTTCTGCCGGAGTATGATCTTCCGTGCATTCTTGCTGTTGTCTATGGCTTCTAGTTACAGCCGGCGACCTTCTTTGCGGGGTCCTCCCACTTTGCTGAAATTCCACTTGTTTTTGATGAGTGTGCCCTTCTATGATATATATATGCGACCTCAGGGTGACGCACACGATGACTGAGTGAGCTGTTCTTCTCCACACGTCGAATATCAGGCCATTGAATTTGCCTCCCACGGCCTTGACGAGCTTGTCTACAATATACATCCGCTGATTTGGACTCTCCCATGATGTTCGTACAGCAGCAGTTGTTGGTGTCTCGTCGACACTTTTTTCGCTTTGAAGAAAGTTCCTTGCGCTTGATAGCAGCTATACTTTCTTGTACGTGTACGGACGGTTACTTTTTTCTTGCTTGATAACAGAACAGCAGGTAGATACGTAGCCTATCGCGTGGTAGCGATACAGCTGTCGTGCACTTGTTTCTCGCTTGATATCGGGTCCGCTAGTGCTCACTTATTGCTTCACACCTGATAGCGTGACAGCTGACATGTCTCTGTGATTTCCTCGACGTACTTGAAGAGCGTCGGTTGAAGGTGTCTTTGCGAGGCTCATAACCTGATGGAATGTAGCTGAGGATGATGCGTCTTGTGAAGAGACTCGCAGATAGATGGATGATGGCACCCAGTGATCATGAGATACACTTGCGCTGTTCAATAGAACAGAAGTTACATGGCCGTGCTCAAGAGAGCCGTGATGATGGAGAAAGGTGGGAGAGTGAGCTCTTGGGGCTCACATACATCTCTGGTGCGATTACCTGGTGTGATCAACCACGGATAAGTCGTGCACAGCTTTTTATATGACCCCATGATATGATCATGTGCCAGTACGCCAGTAACCCTGTTTTCCAATATTATATTACATGATATACTACGAGTAGTCCTACTCCACTATTACGGGGGACCATAGTTAATAGGACCTATGATATACATAAAAACCTACCAGGTACATATTTAACCATTTTTACTAACAATATTTGATCAGTTTAACTATGGTCCCCCGTAATATTATGATTGTTTGTCCTGCCGACAATCGTGCCGCAGGTCACCGAAGATCTACTGGCATCGGAATATTCTACCAACAGACGCGATAGTCTTCTGTATATTCCAATTGGTATTGCCCTCGATGAAATGTATCGAGCGCTGTTCTCAATTTGCTTGTCATTTTTTTGTGAAGTCGCAGTTCTGTTGGAGTGAGTCGGTTAGAGTGACGAGAGAGACCAGTCGGGACCGGCACAGACGCACGCCAGGCGGGATTTTTGGCTCAGACTGGGTGGTTGCGTGCCGGCTATCGGTACTACTCGTGGTCGTACAGGGCGGGGATATGGGATATTCGTCATGGTTCGTAAAGAAATTATATATGTTCCGTGCTGTTGGTATTAATAGTGATGCACCAAACTCTTTCACAGCCTTATATTATTATTGCTAGAAGAGAGGGAATGACGAACGTGACAGATCTACGGCGGCAGTGATCTACAGTGGGGTTTCGTAATAGTGCGCTTGTACGCACGACGGTTGCAAAGTAATCGACAGACAACTAGACAGAAGATGTCTGTGTCACGGAGGATTGGATAATAAAAAGCGACTGACTTTTCGTCTTGAAGTTGATGCTGCGGCTGCGGTGTGTTTACTACAACTAAGCAAATAATGACAGATTGACAAGATATCTCTGTACCGCGAGTTATAAAAAAAACGAAATATACGACGGTCACAAGTTTATCGACAGACGAATGGACAGATCATGTCTGTATCTCACAGAGAATCGCAAAATAAAAGAGAACTATGATGTCCCCAACAAGCAGTTACAGAGTAATCGACAGACGAATAGGCAGAAGATGTCTGCACCACACAGAGGATCGCGAAATGAAAGCGAATTAAACGTTTTCGTGTTGTTGGTGTTACGGGGGGGCATAGTAAATAGGACCAAATCTTGTTAGTAAAAATAGCGAAATACATACCTGGTAGGTTTTTGTGTTAACGTAGGTCCTACCTGGTATTTACTCTGGTCCCCCGTAATAGTACTACAGTAGTGATGCACCAGACTCTTTCACAGCCTACTATTAATAACACTACTATGGAAGAGTGGGAATGACGAACATGACAGATCTATGGCGGTAGTGGTCTACAGCGGGGTTTCTTGATATTCTTGCGCCTGTACGCACGACGGTTACAAAGAAATCGACAGACGAATATAGACAGAAGAGGATGTTTGTAAACACAGAAGATCGCAACATAAACGCGAAATACTATATTTTCGTCTTGAAGTTGAGATTCCGTGCTCGAATGCTCTGCGCGGGGCATGCTCTTCTTGTGTCCTCGTACGGCTCTTCGGTCAGAGAGCTGACGATGCTCTGCCATCGCTCGTCGCGCGCTTGCCCCACCTGTTCTGTCGCCCTAAAGGAATGCTCTGCTTGTGTACTTGTGGTGTTGGCACAGCAGTATGCGGTCAGAGAGCTGACCCTCTGCCATCGCTCGTCGCGCTCGCATGATTGTACTTGTGGTGCTGGCACAACGGTATGGTATCTATACGTACTCGCATGCTCTTCTTGTGTACTTGACAAAATTGTGGTGTTGGTACAGCAGTATTGTATCTATACGTACTCGCTCCTGCTCTGTCGCCCTTAAGGCATGCTCTTGTGCACTTACTCTTGGTGTTCGTTGGTACTACAGCAGTATGAATGTATATATACTCGTTCAGTCCTTGTATGTAATGGTTGAGCCCTCGGGTGGTGTTCGTACATTATGTGGGTAAGGTGTGGTACGGTGTGGCATGGTGTGTGGTGTGACACGGTATGTGATATCGTATGTTGGTACGGTTTATGTACGATATGGAAAATCACGGTATGTGGTATGTTGGTGGTACGGTATGATGGTACGTTGTGGTGGATGTATTACTTGTATACCAGGTATATGCTAAATATTGCCTGGTGGTGTGGTATGTTTCAGTATATAAGGTCCGTAAGAGTCGAATATGTCGTACGAATATCGTCTGTAACGACCTCATATATCGATCATTGGAACGTACTATTTAATAATATACCTGGTAAGTTCGAAAATAAAAGGCATGCGGAGAAACGGACAGACAGACAGACAGACAGATTTGCAATTACCTAAACAGGGAAATAAAATCAGTTCGTCGATTGAAGGTCGCATTTAACCAAGCTTGTTTTTGTGTCGGTGTCTTTTTTAGTTATCGGAGAGAGCATCACGTTCAGGCATACTGATCGCGAACGAACGAGAAAAGCATTAGAATCTACATCTACCAGGTACCAGGTGTGCATCACGTAGCAAGTGTGCCGGATTGTGAAATGGGAAAGGTTTAACTATCTCGGTTCTCAGTCCCCCCATTTACTCCCATCTGTTGCCAAACTTTGTCATTCCGCACACTTCGGGGAAAGCGGAGAAAACGCCTCAGCCAAGAAATAACTTCGACCAAAATGGCAGAACACACATGATGAGGTGGCAGGCCCAAAACTGCATTGATTATATTACTACAATTAGTACTCCGCCGCGAGCTTCTAAAAGTAGAGTATGAAGGGACAAGCTCGTGACACAACTCCTATTATAATTTCTATTTGCAAGCACGACAAGAACACAACACCACCACAGCAACGACAACACCAGCAACACCCCTAAAACACCGATTGACATCCGCATCACCATTCCGCAGGCAGGAGAAAAGGAAACGCGGGGCCAGCCGAGGCAAAAAGCCCCGCCGCCTTTCAGATGCTGCAAATTCCATCCATGCATTTCGCGTGCAGAAAGTACGCCTATCCTACTCATCAGGTGAAGCGCTTTTGAAGCGAGCGCGAGGACAGCAGCAGTAGTACTGGTGTGCTGGGATATCGGTATGTTTAGTATTTATTTGAAGACCGCCAACGAGCGTGCGCCTGTGACGTCGGAGTGCCAAGATCCAGACCACGTGTGTACGCCATTCTTTTCTTGCGTGTTGGCACGTACTACAAAAGATTAATTCCAGGCATTAAACCCGGTACCTCGTAGGCGATATACTACATTAGCTACGCCGGAAAACAACGATTATTGGCGCTGTAGTAATTGACAACCAACCAAAACGCTCGCGATCGAATTCTAACCGGAGAGCCTGTACGAGTCGCACCACCGACCGGGATAAGTGGGGAACAAAATCAACTCTACCATTCGCACAAGCGCCTTGATCACGGATCGACGCAAATACACCACGAACGTTACGCGGTTCACCCACGCCTGCATCAGATCCAACGCCTTCACGGCTACAGTAGTGGTACTTACTGTCACAGTAAATGCTACTTCTTCAAGGGACGCATGCGCAGCGATACATGATAATGGCGGCGGCGTGTCACCGCACCGTACCACCGGCAACAATCGGGGAAAATGAAACGAAGCAGACGGGGGTTAGAGGGCTCAAACCGTACTATAACCGGCCAAACAGAAAGAACCAGAACTCAGAGTCCAGGCGGGACCACACCACCGCTATGAATCTAACACCAGGTATCTGGCAAAATGGCCAACCAATATATTTGTGAACGTCCACCTTCACGGCCTAGGGAGTGCCTTCAAAATCGAAGGGGGGAGGGGGGGGGCGGCTAGCACAACTTACGACAATCGGGGGGGGAGGGGGGGGGGGGGGGGGGGTGCAACCAACTTTTCCTGATGAATCCGGCCATCCCTCTAAAATCAGGGCGGAGAGAGAAAAAAAACACTAACTACAAACTCCGTCGGCAAACGGGTTGCACGCTAAAATCTTTGATCCAAGCACACGGGAATAGGCTTCGCAACCGACCCCGGGGAAAATTCCCGCTACATCTGAAGCCTACCACGCAGACCACAAAAAAGTTACACGCAGACGTTCACTTGAGGGACGACGGCAAGAAATAACGCTGGCACTCGCCCCTCGTGGTAAGCCAGAAAGATGGCGGGGTCTGACCCCCTCCCCACGCAAGAAACAACAGCGCAACGACGGGATGCGCCAGTCTCCTGTGTCAAATCAGGCAAACCCCCTACTATCTCGACACACTACAAGGGCCAACGCTGTAACCTAACTTCGCCTCTTTACCAGTACGACAGGGTTAACAGCTACTTCGAGCGGGGGCAAGGGTGGATAACGACTACTACTCTCACCCCCCCCCCCCAAACGAGGCGAAAAAACAAAACGAAACGAAACGGAACGAAACCAAAATCCAAACAAAATTCGAGACAAGAAACGGGAAAAGGAGACACAGAAGTAAAAAAGGCTACGGCAGCGGTGCAACGTGTGTGGAGCGCGCGCCCGACAACTGCCGCCGACCCGCGCCTCACGCTTGCGGCGTGAGAGTGAACCGACACAGCAGGGAAGCGTGCTCGAAGTCTCCGTGCAAAGTCCCGCTGGTGCTGTAGAGCCGGACGGAGCGGTAACCCGTGCGCAGGGCTGTCACTGGCAGCGCGCTCTGCGCGACGAAGTCGTCGGCATTTACGTCCTTATCCATGACGGTGAACATGAGGAGAGCGAGCTCGGGTATCGTCACCTGGCGTGGCAGGGAGGAAGGGAGGGAGGGAGGGCGGCCCGCGAGGGACGAAGTAAGGGCATCATCGACGGCAAGGAGAGGTCGAGTTGGCCGGCTCTCGCGTGCACGGAGAGCGTGCGCTAGGGGGCACACACCGTTACCATGCCGTTTTCGCAACGATATCAAACTGACCCCGTAACGTTACCGTACCGTTAGCGAACCGATACCGTGCCGTTACCCCAACACATTGGGCTACATGCATCATATCCCGACGCAGCGTGCTTCCGCCCCCCAGCGCCAGCGATGCTGGCCGTCATAAGGCGCGCCCGAGAGGCGCGTGTGTATAACACGATCCACCGAGCCAAGCGCAACGAACGCGTTCAGGAGACAAGTGGTTACACGACAGAGCCAAGCCAGGAGAGAGCAGGCCTGAAAAAGCCCGTTGTAACCCGAATTCGACTTGCAAAACGGGATGGCGTTGCAGACAAAAAACACAAACACACAACCAACCAACCACCGAACGAAATAAATAGGCATATCACTGCATGCGTGCACCGCCCGTGACAACACGGGCTGAACAGAGAACCACGCTCAGCCTACAAGCACCGGCGATAACACACACGGAGTCTCTCGCGCGCAACGATACAGCACGCAGCCACGATCTAACCGCGACTATCACGTACTTGGAATGTGGCCGTCTCATTCCAGACGGGGTTGAACCCGTTGTCCTGGACGACCTTGGTGGCCTTGGCCTTCTTGCAGTCGGCTGGCACACCGTGCACGGACACGATCACGTAAGGGTCGATTATCTCGCCCCGCTGAGCTCCGCCTGGCTTGGGGAGCTGTCGACCGCTCACCGTCTACAGCAGGTGGCGGCGGCGACGGCGGAAGCGGCAGCAGCAGCAGCAGCAGCAGCAGCAGCAGCGGCGGAAAAGGGAAGCAAACACGGGGCGGACGGCAGGTCAAGGGCTTAGCGCGGTGGTCTTTGCGTGTGGTAGGGTGATTTGGTCCGTCGGCGTTTACTCCTACAGTTGTACGAGTATTCCACAATGGTCGCGAAAAGGAACACCACGTCGAAGGTAAAACCCATCCTTGTGGCTTGTTGGCAGACGCGCACGTGCCTGCGTCGCACCATTGGCGTGATCCTCGCAACCTACCGCTGGTCATTCTGCAGCAACTCCCTACCCCCCCCGACCCCACCCCTCCCTGTTATATACCTGGTTCATTCACAGGTTGGGTTGGCGTCGGTTGGCGACGATGCTGTAAAACACGCCTTCCACTACGTGAGCTGGACAGCCAGGATACCGTTTTTTTTTTTTTGGCGGTCATCACGGCTGGCGGTCGAGTTAGATCCTTTTCGTGCGGGGAGAACCTTCCCTTCGCACAAGGGGGATTATCGTAACACGCAGTGTGTATATGGTAAGGCACCCACGAGGCAGTTACATAGTAAACCCATTGCTGCCTCTGGAAGTGGCCACACCAGAAAATCAATCAATTCATTGACGATGTCATCCATATGCAAGAAAATCCGCCTCTAAAGCGGTTCTTGGTAGGACGCAGCTCACCCTTCATGAGACTCGTCCAACACCTTACGGCGTTTCGCGCTTAGTGCAAGCAATGTCTGCCTGGTCGGTGAAAGCCCGACGTGCTCCGTCCCGACATTGTAGGGATGCGAGGGTCTACGGTCATATGACTACGGCCATGCATGATAATAATGAGTACACCCCCCCACCCGACTTCTCCTCTCCCTAACCCCGTACCCCCTCCTCTTTTCTCCCGGCTTGCCCGAAGGTTTCGGCAATTACCACACACGCCCGCAGTTTATAAACCAAGCGGGCCCTCGTCCCCTCCCTCCCTCCCCCCCCGAGCCAACCAGACCAACACAGCCAGCAATGACAACAACATAGTCCGAGCTCTACCCGCAGCCCCCAGAGCCAGCCCGGCGGCCGGCATCCCTACCAGAAAACACAAGATACCTGTCGTAAGGAATTCGCGCAGCAGGGTATTCTTGAAATGTCGTTGGCTTGTATGCGTTGGTGGATCCCGGTCGGTCGCTTCAGCCATCTCGCAAGGGGTTTTTATTATTCCCGCGGTGTTACTATAATAGAAACTCGAACATCCTCGTAAATACCAGGTATATATATAGTCTCGCAGCCGACCATGGGCTCCGGTAGACCCGTCCCAACAGGTCGCGCCGAGGAGCAACCCTCTCCCCTCCCTTCCCTTCCCTCCCCTTCTCTCCACTCCCCCCACCTGAACTGTTAAAGTCATCTTCCCCGGCGGGAAAGGCCCGGAGTCGGGATGGAAGGGCGTGCCGTTTCTCAAGCAGCTCGGCTTCAATAAGTAGCCGCAACCTCCGTTATCGCGAAATTTCCCGTCGTTCAACCGCATCGACACCCCCGGCGTCTGATAGTTTAGGGCGACAATCTGGAGCCGTGGATGGAAACGTGTTCACCAAGAGAAATAGAGAGGGGGGGAGGGGTTAAGATGCCCGCTCGAACAATATCGATGAGGTTCGCGAGAAAATAAACTCATTTTTTTAGCGAATACAAAAATCGATGAGAATCGACGAGCAGTGGAAAGGATGAATGAAACCTCTGCGCGCATTACAAACCAAGTCATGTACCGGGGGTGGGGGGGGAGCGGAGACACATGCATGCGACCATGGCTTATTGAACGCATCGTTAAGTGAACTATATCCTGGTAAAAATGAGCTGGGGAGCTCAAAGTGACGGGATACAAAGTTGATAGCAGCAGCAGAAACTACCGCACCTGACTGCCGACATTCCAACTGGGCACGGGGTCGTAGTTCGAGGAGTCCACCCTCGTACCGCCTGGGTATATGCGCGACATGTTCCTCGCGTTGTACAGCACCCATTCCTGGATATACGATACGAAACACGGGTTTCTTTGTTAGATCGTTTGCTTGTTCCGGAGGGTGGGGGGGGGGGGCGGGGGCGGGGAGAATGGGAGTCACGCGTCGAACACAATGCGGCACACCGCCAAGTCTGTCGGAGCTGGGTGCTGCCAACACTATGCATCAAAGGGCACCCGCGCGCTGAGATGGAGACGGGGGGCGGCTTTTGCACTACTGCCTGTAGCGAATCGTTCGGCAAAAAAAGGAAGAATACGCAACCTACCGCAAGTCGATACTTGCAAGGAAAGAGCATCTCGCTGCAAGCAGCGTACGACTCAGTCGAGAGACGTATCGACACACAGGCTTCTACCATAGGAGTACGCGTTTGAGGAGGGCACCGGCTTCAGCTGGACAGCACAGCACTGCTGGAGTGGCAGCGATCGTGCCGCCCGCTAGACGGATAAACCCTGTGGGATTTGCGAGAGAAAAACTGTCGAAAACGTAAAAGACGAATACAGCACAAGCTACACACACGTACATAGCAACATGGGGTTCGGCTACGGAAGGGATGATAATTTCAGCGTGCGAACTGCGATACAATGGGTTGTTACGCCATGCACGCTACTTTCGACTCTACACGCCCCGTAAACCATGCGCTATCGAAATGTCACAGCTCAATTGTATTGTTGGTAATTTTTGCGAATGCAAGGTTTTTGCAAACGACGCCGCCCGCTCGATGCATGACACTATTCGTATGGCTTCGCGCTCACAGTATCAATAGACTGCTGCGCTTCCCCCTTTTTTGGTCGCGAAACCCGGGTCACAGAATGGTACTATGACGGCCACCGCAATCATCGCCTGCAGCACAGTGAGAGTAACACACCCATAGATTATAGACATAAGCTAGACCTAGCCGCCCAAGTGTGGCGTAGGCCTAAACATGGAGCCGTCATTGCTGTTTCCTTACCTCGGGGCTCTTTTTCAAGATTTTCTCGGTTTTGGGCTCTCCGAATGCAGACATTTCGTTCACTAAGCCTGCCGGGAACAAGCGAGAGACCACACGCATGCATACCGTTCCCGCCAGTACGAAGCGGGCAAACGAGAAAATAGCGAAACGCGGATAACGCGGAGGTACAGGCGAAAATGCGGAGGTGAGGGCGAAAACACCGAGGGGTCAGTATCGATATACGCCAAAGGAAATGAACGGCATTAGTTCGACTCCGCCGAGCGATCATGTTGACGCTGACGCCCGTTTCAATATTTCGGCATGGGGGTATCAACAGGTACTATTACGGGGGACCATATTAAATAGGACCAAATATTGTTAGTAAAAATAGCGAAATATATAGGTTTTTATGTATACCATAGGTCCTATTAACTATGGTCCCCCGTAATATATAGACGGCTATCTTACGACAGCAGCAGTTGTCAGTTTAGGAGAGCGTGCACAACATATTGTGAAAATATATATATATATATATATATATATATATATATGTTCGTTGATATGCTGTGGAAGTCGGCAAGCGCTGAGTGCACACATGTCCAACGAGCGTCGGGGAAGGGAGAGAAGAAAAAAACAGAGGCTGCACGAACAAGGCAGTGCAAGGGGCTACCTTCTGTGGACAAAACCGCAAACACATCAGCACCAGCACAAACATCAGTACCAGCACCAACACCTACATTCGCAACACCAGCATCGACACAAGGCGCGAGCCCGTGTCACGTTCTATACAAGGCCGCGTGGAAATAACCTCCGCTCGGCGAGCAAAACGCCCCCATTCGGTAGTACCTCCCACCAGGGGCGACTACTTTGGGTGAGGGACGCGCGAGCGAACAATTCATAACAAAAAGAACCACCGAAAAAAACTTCGCTATCCTGGGAGAAATCAGCTTGAAAGCTGGTGGTGCAAGCCCGAGGTGAAATGAAATCGGGATCACAAGAAATAATATTTCCGAGTAAAGCAGATACTGCGCCATGAGTTTATTAGGCCTTCGTTCCCATTGCAACCCCGCGTCACCGCCGAGAAACTCCCCACCCCTACGTATACCCCCGAGATAACGCCTCCAGATATTCTGATATACCGAGGCACGAAAAACCGCGCTGCCGATATATCAGGGGCCGATGTCCGCACCGCCCCCGCTGCACGTACGCCTCCACTCCCGCCCCCGCCCACCCCTTTTCCCTACAAGAGCATGTCCACAGGAACGGCAACACTCCACACCTCCGACATATAATCGATTCCTACTTGATTACCTGGATATCCCAGGGCAGATACATTCCTGATTTGTGCTGGTATGATCTAGCAAATGCTGCAGGGTGGGAGCCGTATAACTTGCATGATCTAGGACGTGTACCCCGGGTTGGATCTGTACTGGTCAGATCCTGCACAACGTGTCATAACGGCAGCTCAGGATTTAGATTATAGATCTGTAGATGATCTATCTGTAGATGATCTATACGAAGATGATCTATCCGACGTGTGCAACACTCACTTGTCTTCGCGACATCGAACCCCTTAAACTTGACACCAGCGAGGAACGTAATGGCAGACAGGTCCGGGTGAATCTTCTTCTTGTGCTGCATGTCGATAAAAGGCGGGGGTAGGACAGGGGACGGGTTGCCACCGACCGTTAATCAGTGCGACATGCAGCTCCTGCCGTGATACTGGGCGCCAAGCTTGCCGTTCGACCAGGGGCTGGGTTGACGCGACCAGCCAACGCGGGAGCAACAACAACATCAATGGCATCGGCACCAGCACCAGCACCAGCACCAACACCCACAACGCTACTACTGTAGCACCGACGTCACCACCAACATCACCACCAACACCAAAACCCACACCAATATTATTGTAGCACAGACATCACCACCAACATCACCACCAACACCAACACCCACACCAAATACTACTGTAGCAACGACATCACCACCAACTTCACCAACACCAAATACTACTGTAGCAACGAAATCACCACCAACACCAGCACCAACACGGGCACCCACACACACCAACACTACTACTGCATAAACACCAACATTGACATCAATACCACCACAGACATCATCACCAACACCGACATCAGCACCGACTACAGCACCCACACCGACACCAACGCCAGTGCCAAGGTCAGCAGTACCACAAACACCAGCATCCATTGTCGCCCGCGTCGGTCGGAAGAGACGAATTGGCAGCAGCCTACAAACCGCAGCTGTACCCTCGCTGTTAAGAGCAAGTCATTAGAGCACCCGTCAAGCACGCCAGCGGGCCAAAAGAGAAAAAAAAACGACACAAAACTTCGGACATCAGTACAGCTATTAATAGTTGAGGGTCAAAAATAAAGCACACAGAAAACAGAGAGCGACACCGTAGATAAGAGATACACAGAGAGGCGGAGAGAGAAAGCCCCTGAGGCAAAAAGGCAGAGACGCCAACAGGCAAAAAATACAGAGGATCAGGCAGACAAACAAACAGACAGACAGGCAGGCAGGCAGGGGGGCAGGCAGACAGACACACAGACACACAGACTAAACACAAACACAACTGCCCAACCACCTCCATCCACCCGACCCCTCCGCCCCTACCACCCTCCCCCCGTCATCGACCGGCGCCCTTTCGTTCACCTTGTCCTCCTTCGACTTCGACTTAGACCCTCGTCTCTTCAAGTCTCCGCCGGCACTCGTAGCGCTGCCAACACTCGCATCAAAGCTACCGGCCGCGGAACCAATTCCAGACGATGCCGGCGGGGGGGCAGGTGGTGCTTCCCGCCCCTTCCCAAACGTCTGTTACGGCAAGGAAGCGGCGGCGGCGGCCAACGTTTTGAGCACGCGGCGTCAACGAGGGCGAGCGAGACGCGGGTTGTGAAGGATGGAGTGAGCGTGGTCGGGGGGGGGGGGGGGGGGGGGGGTGAAAAGGTAGGGGTCTGGGGGAAGATATATTTCTCGCCTGCTCACCCATGGGCCATAAGGGTAAGGGCAAGCGCAACAGGGGGATGGAACGATTCGAGTGGCCGCCGGGAGTCGCCACTGCCGCTGCCGCCGCCGTAACGTCGTGTAGTGTTTACTGTAGTTCCCGCACGCCCGCGCGAGACATGTAGAAGGGAGAAGCGCAGCGCCTGGCGTAGTAGAGCTCTCGAAGGAGGTGCAACATATTTTCGCGCGACATACCTCCATTTCACGCCTCCGTCGGGTAGACACGCAGGAAGGAAGACAGGCAGACAGGACGGTGAACAACCCCTGCCAGTGGTTGAAACGAGAACAAAAACAACAGTTCCTCGCTCGGTGTAAAAAATTGCTGTGACAAACACCTCGCGGCTGCCTTCGCGTTGGACGCGAAATCGCACCAGCGTTCGAAGCATCAGAGACCTTCCGGCGCACCGACGGGCCGCCCTCCCCACCGCACCTTTCAGTTGGTCCCACACTGTCCTGTGCTTCAGGTAGCGGTTTCCAACGCGCTTTACCTACGTGCAGGTTCCGTCCGGCCAGGACACGCCAATGTCCGTTCCTGGGTTAACTCCCATTTGCGTCAAAAAAACACCACGCTGCGTGATGGCACGGTCGTTCAAACGCTATTTCGCCAAGCAGCGCGTGTGCAGCTTCACCCCTCACCCGGCTAACGATCCTTCGGAAATACGCTCGCGCGAGGCAGACACGCTAGCTAACAACATCAGCACCAACATCAATACCGACACTTGACATCAGAACCACAAACAGAACCAACAACAGAACCAACAGCAACATCACGACAACAGCAGCAACAACACGAACAAGAACAAGAACAAAAACAACACAACATCATGACCCTCACCAACAATCACTTTACGCACGCAGCAAAGGTAACAGCCCTCCCCCGCCTCCCACCACCAGCTGACCTTTCCTGCTGGGGGGATTTTTTCCCTGGACGCTTTCCGTTCTGCCGCCACCGCCGCCGCCGCCACCACCATTGATGAAGACTCGACGGTGGTGGTGGAGGAGTTGGTGGGGTTGGCGATGGTGGTGGGGGAGGGCCGGAGCGCCGCCAGCCCCTGGGAAATCCTTCCCGCTTGCCTCGATTCTGCCACCTTCGCCTGGATCTCCTCGTCCTCGTCCTCCTCCTCGTCTAACTCTGCGTACTCCTTTTCGCAACGGCCGAAAGAGAGGGGGGGAGGGAGGGAGGGAGATAGGGAGAGACAGAGATAAATGGAAATAAAGGGAGAGAAAGAGCGAGTGGGGGTTAACGGCCGCGGTGTTGATTGTATTGGCGGTGTTGTACGAAAGGACGGTGCGGAGGAGTCCAGCGAGTACGGCTGGTCGCACCGGCCACAAAAAAAGCGATAAATACAAGGGGCATACAGTGACCGACCGACCGTCTGACTGACTGAACGACCAGCCGGTTCACCGAGCGACCATCCCACTGACCGACCGTACTACCGACTGAAAAACCGACCAACTGAGCGATCAAAGAAGCCAACCGATGAAGCGACAGGCCAACCGACTGCCCAACCGACCGGTCAACCCATCGGCCAACCGAACAAACCACTAACCAACCCACCTTGGGCCGATAGACAAGCTACCGGCCAACTGACCGACTGATCGATCGATGGACCGACCGGCCAACGGACAACACCAACCAAGCCAACCCACCCACCAACGGGCCCATCTATCGACCGGCCAACCAACCGACCGACGGTAGGCGACCGACCAACCGGCCAACCAACCGGCTGATCGACCCACCGACCAGTCAACTGACCCATTGAGCCAATCGACCGACCGACAGCTCGAATGATTGGTATCGACCGACTGACCGACCGTGCGGTTGACCGACCGACCGACCGACATGACCGAACCACAGCACATCAAACGGTGCGATACACAACTACACCCACGTTTTGGTGGGGGAAATACTTGGACCTAAGAGTCGGATACGATATTGCAGTATTAATACTACGGGGGGGCATAGTTAATAGGACCATAAAATGTTGGTAAAAATGGTTAAATATATAGCTTTTTATGTATACCATAGGTCCTATTTACTATGGTCCCCCGTAACAGTAAAAACGTGGAACTCACGGCAAAGAGGGAGTGGGGTGGGTGGGCGGAAGGGGGCGCGTCGAAGACCTCTTCCCCGCGACACCTGATTGGGATCTATACCTCCCTACGGGAAAGCACGCGCTGTAATGACCGCGCTACAAAAGCCGCGCGGTGTTGACCCAAAAACCAACTCTCCAGCTCTCCCAAAGCAATCGCTAATATTGACGGTCCGCGCATGTACGCCATCCCCTACCCCGCTTCCCCTCCCACGCTCTTCAGATGTAGACGTTGACACTCGAGCTGGTAACCGCCGGTACGCCTTCCCGAAGTTTTCAACCGAAACTGAGTCAGACACGAGGGACGGAGAAGGCGGAAAAACCCTTCCCGGCGGCACCAAGCACGAAACAAAAAACAAAAAATAACGCGTGTCGTGGCGCGACGCCACCTAACTAGCTCTGCAACCTGAACCGCGACTGAACTACACCCTGCAATCAGCCGTCACGCTTGCTGACACCCCGAGGTAGCGATCGACGGACTGAACGGTTAACTCCATGCGCCGAGAAATGCGCGCACTCACCTCCCCCTCCCGTACAACCTTGCCCTTGATGATAATCTTCCCCCGCAAGGACTCCGGGCTCGGCAGCGGGTCCCCTTCCCCCAGCTCCGGCAGCACCGCCATCGTCTTCCCGAAAGCACGCACCATATACCTGCACGTCGTCACACCAGCGAGGCAAAAAATGTTGTTTTCGTCATTGTTTCCATCGGTTGTAATTCGGAGATCGACATGATATCATCGTAGACAGGTGAGGAGTTATATATGGATGATGGCTCTCACGATGTGGCGACAAGGGTCCGTCGGAATGGGTGGCGGGATTCATATTTCTCCGCCCTGTTGGCTGGTATGATGTCGTGGACGCATCTATCATTGTACTGAATAATCTACATCCGTGTGTTTCCCCGTGAAATGTGTGAGCTCGTCTTGATCGTCCTCGACTGATACCTGTCCGAGCCTTAAGACCCTTTCCAATACGTCTAGCAGGTAGAGTAGTGTTACATAATCAACAGCTTCCCTATCAGAAGCACACAACCAGCAGCGCCAGCACCACCACCACCACCACCACCACCACCACCGCCAGCGACAGTGACTGGAACAGGTGCGTGGTTGCGAGTGTGTTATGTTCTCTTTTCGTCGTCCCGCCGGCAGAAAAGCGGCGCTTCCGTCGCAGTTGTTATCGTCCACAACCGCCCTCACTATCGCCGACTCCGGCCACAACCTGCCATCCGCAATGCCACCGGGAACTAAAGGACTCACTAGCGATGGATCGTCCGCGCCGTCGCCACCACCACTACCACCATCAACAACACCTACACCACCACTGCCACCAACACCATCACCACCAGCCCACACCAACTCCACCACACGCCAGCACCTCGAGCATCACAACTATCAACCAACTCACTCTGCCATCTTCTGCTGCTGAGACATGCTGCAGTGGTTCTCCAGGGAAAGGATGACAGGGTAGTCTGTCTTGTTGAAGGCGTAGTCCTTCACAGCCTGGACGAACAGAAATGTTGAAATAGCAGCACGAGCACCAGTACCACCAGCAACAACACCAGCAACAACAAACCAACAGAAAGAAGAAACGGTACGAGGAAGGTGTTGTCAATACGATGGTGCGCGCGCTCAATCAACACTGCCGGCAGAAACGGAGTCCAGATCTACTAAGAATACGTAAAAAGCGCTCAATCTTCGCCAAGTACTCAAGAAACAAGAAGAAGAAAAAATGCAATCTACCGGCGGTTTACGAGTTCCACGAAAGTGTATGAAGCGACCGCCCAACCCAACGCTTCCCCCACGATGTGATAGCTCTTGAACTGATGATGTAGTACGAGCTACATGTACCCGATGACTTTGCGTCAAGCAGCGACTAGACGGCACTGACTACTGCTGTAACAACCATCTCTTACACGATGTCCGGTGGTTCTTGCTGAAAAAAATTGCCCCACTAGACACCAACGACAGAAAACACACAAATAAGCCTATACTAGGTACATACCTCCATATCCATCCCCTATCCCCGGCCTCTCGGGAGAGGTCAGAGACCAACAAAAAAAACACATCCATACCAGGTACTGGTACAGGCTACCATCCCCTATCCCCTGACTCTCTAAAGGCGGGCGCATGCCTGAATGACGTCGGCGAATCGAATTCGTCCCGTGAGCGTGTAGCCATGGTATATCAACGGCTCTCCGTCGTCGCCGTCCCAGCAGTCCAGCTCGACGCACCTGCACCCTTTGCACAGGTCGTTGATATACCTGTTTCGTTCAAAACACGCGGGAGGGAAGCACTTGAAGCAGACCGTGATACACACCCAAACACTATCACCGGGGGGGGCTAGGTCATCAGAACCCCACGATGGGCCTAAAAAGCAGGTATCCCCTTATGTTCAAACATCATAGTTGGCTCTGATTATTGATGCTATGTTCCCCCGTAACACACACAGCCCCATACCAGGTACACCTAACGCATACCAGGTACGTACACACACGAACACACAACACAACCTATTATATCGCACTGGGTGATAAGATAACACACACCCTATTAACAGGACGATTTTTCAAGCTGATTTTTCTTATCAAAGCGACGAGAAGAGGCGGCACGCCGGAGCGACGTGTCTTACGGAAATGGTTCGACGACATATTTTTCCCAAACCACCGTTTTGGTTGAGTGTGCTCCCCTTGTTCAGGAGAAAATCGTTTGGCACTTTTTTTTCATCACTTTCACTTTCCAGCTTAATAACTCGTACTGGTAGGAGGTTTTCACCCCCAGCGATCTCCTGGACAAGCCGTGGTCACAGGTGTCTGCCCTTCCCCCCCCCGGTGCGTGCCTTCATTTTTATCGCGCATAGGATTCAGCATTCCCACTGCTCGTCGATTTTCATCGAATGTGGCTTGCTCAACCTCTCGCGCTTTCCGCTAATCAATTTTTACGCAACAACAAGTATTTCACGAATATAAGTACCGTATGGTTTGAATACTAGTGTACACACGACCCGTATATTGGGGGGCAGAGGGGTAGCAGGTACATCCCTGGGGATGTGATATGATATCACACCGTGTGATATCATATTGCTCACACCGTGCGATATCATATCGCACCTGTTGCCCGGTACACACGTGACGCGTACAACACAGAAACACATCTGGTACATAATTTATGCGTCACAAAACACACACGGACAGGCAGACCCGAAGACAAACATGCACATACACCCGATACCCGCCTGCAGCAGACAAACAAAAAGACGCATACCTGGTAGTCTGTAGACCCATCGACGAAAAGCATACGCATACACACCTACATGGCACAGTAGACGCACATACATCCTGCACTTCTACTGCCCACTACCCACCGGTTGACGGAGGAGTTGCTCCGCAGCTGGTCCCCCTCCAGGTAAGTGTTGTGGCTAGAGGCGATGTAGTAGTGGGATAAAGGTTGGGTCATGTCCTAGCAATAGGAGCGGGAGGTGAGGGCAAGGAAGGACGGATTGAGCACGAAATACGCAAAAGCATACAACCGCGCAAGGGTTCCAAAGCGAAGAAAAAACGTGAACCGCGCCCCAGCGACCCTCGGGCGGATGCCGCCTTGCCAACGTGAGCGGGCGAGGGGCAGCGCTGGGGAAGGGAACGGGCGGCGGAGCAACAGGCCCAAAGGGCCAAGCGGAGCTGGCTTTCCGCTAAGCTAGCCGCAGCTTGTTCAGCGTGTGCGGGTGGATTAACGGCTAACCGACTGACACCCTTCGCTGAATCTACAGGACAGCAACACTACTATTCATAGTAGCCCGCTCGAAATGGCTTCGCTATTGGTCCGGGTCGACCCGCGACACCAGGAGGGCGGTATAAGTATTAGCGCTGCGCTCGTGACGGCTTTGCTGATTGGTTCGGGTTGACCCGCATCATCAGGACAGAAATATTGGTTTCTGGCATCCCGCCCTAAACGGCTTCGCTGACTTGTTCGGGTTGTGACCCGCAATGGTAGGAATACAACCAATAGTAGCTCGCTCGAAACGGCTTCGCTGATTGGTTCATGTTGGCCCATAACACCATGGCAAGGGCTTAGGGTCGGGTCACCGTGCCCCAGCGGAAGGGGTAACAGCAGCTTGTTCGGATGTTACAACGGGAGCTATGGGTTTGAATGGACACACGACACGAATTTTGACCGTGGAAGTGTGGTGAGCTTGAACTTTTTTACCAATCCGCCGGAGGATAAATAATAATAAAAAAAAAAACCCGCTCGAACCGGCATCACTGATTTTGGTTAGGATCGACCCGAAATCGAAATGATACTATCACTAGTAGCCCGCATGAAACGCCTCCGTCGATTGGTTCGGGTTTACCCTTGATACCACGACAGCAATATAAACATTAGCAACCTGCTCGAAACGGCTTCGCTGCCTAGTTGGGGTCGATACGCAGCAGTATCAATACCGGTAGACAGCACGAAACGGCATCACTGGTCGGTTTGGATCGACCCGCATCACCACAACAGCAATACGAACGTTATCATAGCAGCCCGCCCGAAAGGGCCTCGCTGATTGGTTCGGGTTGACCCGCAATACCTGGTACACCGTCGAATCCGCCTCCGCCCGCATGGCCGAGTTCACGAGCACGCTCCCGATATAGTTGAAGAATGAGCGGTAACCCAGAACGCTGGGGTTTCCCAGCGGCGTTAGAGAAGCCACCAGCTCCGCCACCTCCTGCGAAAAAAAGACGTTACACGCATCGGACAGATCAGATGCGAGTAGATTCTGTTTTGATCATCTACCAGTGGATATTTCGGGACAGATAGATCCCCTCACTAACATGACCAGTACTATCTACAAGTAGTTCATATGTGCTTGTGCCGGGTAGGAGCTGTATGACACACAGCTCTTGCCCACAGGTTGTTTTTAGGGTGGGATCTGCGCGACACGGTCCATGCGCAACATACACACCAACACGGCAAAATACAACTCCTGCATGATCTCTGCTATTTTAATAGATGAACATCAAGTAGATGTAACCACACCAGTCGCTGAACTTCGAGTACAACGTAATCTGGCCGATGTGTCGAGCGTTGCCACCATTTTAGAGCAAACTGCGGTCCCGTTTTGGGGACAAAGCACCCAACTACTTGGTAGCCTGTCCCAACACGGGACTGCGGTTATTGCCCTAAAAGGGCCATGACGCGACACGCAAACACCGAGAGAAGCCTTGCTTGGGGAAAAATCTTCTACACTCAGGAGACCGCGGTTTGACCCCCTTGACTGATCGCTCCCTTCACTAAAACCAGTATAATGAGGACAAAAGGGGCCTTCACGCGTCTAAAGAGACCGGTCTCCTATTGGTGGCGCGTTTGCTCGGGGTCTTCTGATCACGTTTTCACGCGAAAACGAAAATCAGGTGAATACGTTATCAACCCGACCAACTCGACCGACGCTCGCGCCTAGAGCAACGGGGCTCCTATTGCGGCACGAGAGCGTGTGCAATTAGACGCCAAGAGGAAGAACGGAAAAGAACCAGGAGGTGACAGAGGAAAGGCGAGAGGAGGAGCATGAGGAGTGAAAAAAAGGGTACAGGACAAGAAACAAGAAACAAAAAAAAACAAAAAAACTCCCCCGCCCCCCCTAAGCCTCTCTGATCGAAAACACGAAATAAATCCACTACGCCACCGTCTCGACCTCCAGAACGATGCAATACAGCCATTTATCCCCACGACAGCGCACGGGCACAACGCGGGAGCACGAGGATCCCTTCCTCCCCTCTCCACCCCCATCTTCCCTTCCCCCACGCCGACCAACCACAAAAGAAAAAAAAAAACACACACAGAGAAACTCCTTCCCTCACCTCGTCCGAAATGGACTCCCCCTGCACATCCCGCAAAAAAACGCCAAACATCGACAGCGACAGAGACTCCTGCCGGAGGCGAAGCTTCTCTGCCTCCGTGGGGGGGAAAGACGCGCGGCCTTCTCGAAGACACCGCGCCAAAAATCGGGAGGGGTCGTCCTCGTGGCTGGCCTGCAGCAGCGTCAGGAACAGCGCCTCAACCTGCTCGAGGGTCATAAGAATTGGGTCGAAGGGCTTGGGCCGAGGCGGCGGAGGGAGGGGAGGACGTCCCGTATTTGAAATTTTGATGTCAACTCTTTCAAGACCGCAGTCATGTGTTGGGGACAAACCACTTGGAATTTGAGTGGAGTGTCCCCAAAAACGGGACTGCTGTTGTAAAAGGGCTACGCTACGTCGAAAAAATTACCTACAGTTGGGGGTGGGACTGAAATATTTTTAGACGTAAAAAAAGTCAAAAAAAAATGTCAGGGGGGATAGATGAATCTTTAATAAATTAACCAATCAGCGCTTGGCAAAGAATAAGTACGTCACAAAGAAACTCTTCATAATTTGGTATCATATACCAGATACCAGGGTAGTATGGTACGAGAGGAGCTGCAGCGTGTGGCTCGAGAAGGGCGGAGCAGCACACAAAAAAAAATACCACGACGAGTGCATGAGCAGCAGCGCAGCAGCGCACAAACGGGCGCGTGAGCGTGGGGGGGGATTACTGGTGCAGCCCCTGCCGGGCCTGGTTGAAGGTGGATCTCCTGATCCTGGTGCGGCTGCTGGCGTTGCTGACCCGGCTGCTGCTGCTGCTCATACCTACTGCTGCTGCTGCTGCTGCTGTGGTGCAAGATGTTCCAATCTACAGCCATCTAACCCGGTCGCGGCTGACCTCCGCCCCCGCGATGCCACGGCGGATAACAGCATTCGCTCGGAACACCATCGCCGCCGCCTCGTGGATACTACGACCCGTACGCTGCAGACATACCTCTCGGTTCGCTTGGGCAATTTTTTATTTTTGCGCTTGGCCGAGGTTCCTTCTGGTTTTTTCGAATTACCCATCAGGAAATTGATTGTCGTGGTCCCCAAAAAGTGACTACAAGGGCGATTTTTTGTCGGATCGTTCTCTACGGATACTACGTCGATTCGAGCAGGGTTTGTTTTTCTGTATGCCACACATCCCAATGTAGGGTATACTTAAATCTGCGCACTACTCAAAAACACTCATAGAGCAAGAGGCAAAAAACATAGAGAAACATATGTTTCTCCGCACTTTTTAGTCTACAAATACGTCAATTTGTACTCCTGTGCTAACACGCGCTAGGGATCCAAAAGGTATGGGCCTGTGTGAGGTGTCTGTATGACGTCAAGATCCAATTCATCTCCACCCCAGAGAAATATCGTAATACAAAGTTCACCATGCATGTACACTAAAACCAAGTTCTTGGCGGTATGTCGGTAGTTTCACTTTTTCAGATTTTTTATTTTTATTTTTTTTGGCTGGTTGTTTCGAATAGCCTGCCGCTTTTTTGGGTCAAAACAGGCCCCCAGTCCCACCCCTAACAGTGGTACAATTTTCGAAACGGTTTTGTTCTTCCTGGGGCGCAGAGGATAAAATGGCGCGTGCCAAGGCGGGGGGCAAGGAGTGTCTTCACATTGCTGACGTGCCCAGATATGAGCAGCTGCCTGCCCCCTTATCATCCCGGCAACGGCGCGGCTGTGCGTGCTACTGTACGCGTCTCAACATGACCGGAGCGCGCGGCCCGAACTCGCCAAAAACATTGCCTTACGCAAGAGCAGGTTAGGAGGGGGAAGGGGGGGGGGGGAAGGGGGGGGGGGGAAGGGGGGGGGGGGGGGGTCGTCTCGTTGCAGGAGGTCGTTTGCGGGGATTACTGTACCACTTCATGTGCCGTTGATTTTGCCATTTGGGTTGGTTTGGTGCGGTTTTGTTTGGTTTAGCCGCTTTGTTGGTATGGTTTGGTTTGGTTTGGTTTGGTTCACTTTGGTTTGGTTTGGTTTGGTTTGGTTTGGTTTGGTTTGGTATGGTTTGGTTTGGTATGGATTGGTTTGGTTTGGTTTGACTTGGTTTGGTGTGGTTGGGCTTGGTTCTGTCCGATGCGCCAAGTCCACTAGAGGGGCAAAAGTGGGGTAGAACATTCAGAGCAATCTGCGAGTATCGATCAGAATCGAGATGGATGACTTTGACAAAAAAAAAAAGGGCGGCGGCGGGTCACCTCCGGACGCTCCCCCAGCGCCCGCATGAGGAAAACGAACTCGTTGAACTGCAGCACGCCATCGCCGTTCAAGTCCACCTCTCGCAGCTTGTGCTTGATGTATGAACTGCTCGCCGTAATGTTGAGCTATGGCAACGGAACAACGGGCACATCGGGCGGGCACAACAGAATCGGCAGCACAAGACCGAGCAAAAGAGGCAAAAAAGGTGGGGAAGTCAACGGTGGGTGTAGCGGGAGCATGGTGTCGGAACCTGCTGTGCGGACGGGAGCAGCAAGGCTTGTGCCAGGAAACCCTTGCGCTAGATGCGGTGCGTCCTCCCGAGGCCGCAGAAAATGGACAGCTCGTGCGCGTACTGTACTGCACTGTGCTGTACCGCGTGCTAGCTGGGGTGAACTAACTGCTCTAGTGCAAAAGTGCTGTACTGTACTGCATGCACTAGCTATTGCACTCCACTGGCCTGTACTGTACCAAGGTGTACGGTACTGCAATGCGATCGTACTGTCCAGAACTGTACTGTACCTATATCCTCTCCTGCCCCCCCCTCCGTTTCTTCCCCTCCGTAGATACGCCTGTCTCCTATGTCTTCTTACGCCTGTCTTTATCCCTCTGCCCTTCTCTGTGTTCTCGTGTGACTGTCTCTTTCTCTCGCAGCTTTCAACGGCCGTGGGAGCCGCACCGTGTTGAGCCGCAGTGCCAGCTAGCTAGCAACTGTTGACGCCCGTGACACCGCCCTCCAAGCGCGACTTCTGGCGACTAACTCTGCGGTGGAGGCGACGGCGTAGGCAGTCCTACCCAGCAAGAAGCCTCATCTCGACGTGCCTTACGCTCGTCACGTTCCGCGCGTTCCGAGACCCAGTGCCAGCTAGCTAGCAACCGTTGACGCCCGTGACACCGCCCTCCAAGCGCGACTTCTGGGGACTAACTCTGCGGTGGAGGCGACGGCGTAGGCAGTCCTACCCAGCAAGAAGCCTCATCTCGACGTGCCTTACGCTCGTCACGTTCCGCGCGTTCCGAGACCCGTTTCCGTCCGTTGCAAACCGATCTCCCGGCCCAGCCCAGCCCAGCCCAGCCCAGCCTAGTTTAGTCAAGCCTTACACAGCCTAGCCTGGACCTGTCGGCCCAGCCCAGCCAAGCCTACTCGATCCCAGCCTAGCCCAGCCTAGCCCAGCCCAGCCCAGCAAAAACTAGCCTAGTCCAGTCCAGTCTAGCTCAGCATAGCCTAGCCCAAACCAACACAGCCCAGTCCTTCAAAACCTAACCCAATCAAAACCCGGTCCACTCTAGCCCAGTACAGCCTAGCCCAGCCCAGTGCAGCCTAGCTCATCCCAACCCAGCCCAGCCCGGCCAAGTCAAGCCTAGTCAAGCTCAGCCAGCTTAGCCTAACCCAGCCATGCCATGCCGAGCCCAGCCAAGCCAAGCCCAGCCTGGCCCAGCTAAGTCGACGAGTCAAGCCTAGCCAAGCAGAGGCCCATCCAGCCAAACCAAACCCAGGCCAAACCAGTCTAGTCCAGCCCAGCATAGCTCAGCCACGTCAAGTCACGTCCAGCCAAGCCGAGCCTACCCCGGCCGAGCCCGGCCCAGCCCAGACCAGCCAAGCATAGCCCAACCCAGCCCAGCCGAGCCCAGCCCAGTCCAGCCCAGCCCAACCCAGCCAAGCCCAGCCCAGCCCAGCCCAGCATAGCCCGACCCAGCCCAGCCAAGCCCGGCCCAGTCAAGTCAAGCCTAGTCAAGTTCGCCAAGTCAAGCCAAGCCCAGCGCAGCCCAGCGCAGCCCAGCCCATCAGCCCAGTTGAGTCCAGCAAAGCCACGAGAAGCCATTCAAGCAAACGGTTCGGCGACATGAACTCCACATTTCCGCGGCAACCGCGGCGGCGTCCCCACCCTACTCATACACCCTATCGCTGCACCCTAATGCTACACTCTAAACACACACTACCTACTGACACACCAACCTGGTAAACCGTATTGCTATAACCCAAAGGTGCGCCCAACTAGTACACCCTACAGTGAAAATCCAAGAGCACACCGTACTGCCACACCCTACTGGTACGTACACACGCGAAGCCGAACGGACCAGTAGACGGTCCGCTCGTGCCGCTTGCACCACCCCGGCGATGTTCACCTTCTGCACGAGAACGACCACCTCTTTCCTGTCCAGCGTTTCCGACCCGTCCTTGTCGGCCTTGCGCCACTGCCGCCGAAAGTTTTTCAACTCCTCGTCCTCCACCTGCCCATCGTTTCGCGGGTCGAAAACGCCAACAGGGGAATTGAAAACCCGGTGGGGGCATGATAAAGATTTAGAAAACTGTGTAGCGGGGGGGGGGGGGCATTATTTTGCTCAGCTTCTTTCCTTGCGCCCGTCGAGCGGGCCAAAATACTGGCCATGAAGCTACATCCTTCTCCGTGATCATCCATTCAACTATAAGGCCAAAAAAATCAACTCTAATTCCAAGTCAAACAGTTTTATTTCCCCCGAGCCAAATTTTCTTCAAGTTTTTCCCAAAACGTAGCTGCAGCCTATTTCGTTTCCCCGAATTCGAAGAAGTATTTCTTCAAATAAATTTGAAAGCATCGTTCAGTTTTTTATTACACACACGGAAATATCTGCTGTGCCTTTACCGACCGTCCAGAGTTTGTCTTCGAGAAAATCGAAATTCCATCACCTTCCAAGGAGCGACATCCGCCGCTTGTTTCCGGCAGCTGCCCTCGCCACAGGAGGAATGCCTACTCGTTCGAACAACGTGTTTACTACTGTGTAATAGACGTCTCTTTTACTGTCCACCTTCCAGCCCAACCCGTGACAGGCTTCACCCTCGAGGCCCCCTCCCGTGTGAAGGGGTGACCGTAGCGTTATAGCGTTAGGTTCAGCTATCGTTCTTGACGAGGTGACAGAACGAGTGGCGTGATATTTTCTCACCGTCTTCTCGTCCTGGCACTGGACCACCAGCCGGTTCAGCAGTCCCACCAGGGTCTTGGCCTGCTGCTCGTCTTCGGCGACAAGGTCCAGGCTCGACAGCTGGTCGTCTGATCAACCCCGACAAGCGTGGCGCGGCAGCAGCGAGGGGGGGCGCGTTGACTCAACTAATCAAGTGTGCAACCTAAGGTGAAACCAAACGAACAACCAGAGTGAAAACCTAAGGTACAACCAAAGGTACAACCAAAGGTACAACCAAAGGTACAACCAAAGGTACAACCCAAGGTACAACCAAAGGTACAACCAAAGGTACAACCAAAGGTACAACCAAAGGTACAACCAAAGGTACAACCAAAGGTACAACCAAAGGTACAACCAAAGGTACAACCAAAGGTACAACCAAAGGTACAACCAAAGGTACAACCAAAGGTACAACCAAAGGTACAACCAAAGGTACAACCAAAGGTACAACCAAAGGTACAACCAAAGGTACAACCAAAGGTACAACCAAAGGTACAACCAAAGGTACAACCAAAGGTACAACCAAAGGTACAACCAAAGGTACAACCAAAGGTACAACCAAAGGTACAACCAAAGGTACAACCAAAGGTACAACCAAAGGTACAACCAAAGGTACAACCAAAGGTACAACCATAGGTACAACTAAAGATGCAACCAAAGGTACAACCACAGGTGCAAGAAACGGCCGGGGAGGACTAATAGGGGTAGTGCGCCACCAGAACAGGGAGGGAGAGCGTAACCAAGGCGTCAACATATAAGGGAGGGAGCGCGAAGTTACTAAATAAATAGACGGCGAGAAGTATTTGTCCCCTGCCGTTCTTCGTTGCGCTGCCATTATAGTCGTGCTGACATAGTCTCGCCTCAAGCCGAAGCTGATTCGTTCCCCCTCTACCGCCCACGTAGCAAGCAAGCACAGACATGGCAACACGAACCGAGATAGCAACACAAAACGAGATGCTAACCACGTACCAATGTACACTAATGACCAATGACAGCTTCAAGTACAGGAAAATCGAACCGATACAGCGGTAGCATAGGCCTCCCCGCCGAGCGGAACGAAATGAAGCCAAGAGGCTCAAGCCGCTCTCCCCCTTACGGCTGCGAGCACACACAACCCCACCTCAGCCCAACCCCTTCACCGTCCGTGTTCCAAGCCCACTCACCGTAGATGAGGCTTAGGGAGTGGCCGTTCACGTTCCGGTGCTTGTCGGAAAAGCGGCTGAATTTTCTCGTGCGCTGACCCGTCTGCACGCGGTCAACTCTAGACAGGTCGACCTGGGTCCTGGCCTGCGGCTTCCACGCCGAGTCCCTGCGGAACAAAATCAAAAGAGCCATCAACGACGTAGGCACATCCAACAATCAGTATGGGTACATACATTCCGCTGGGTGTGGGCGCGGTTATCATACCTTACTCGTCTGTTTTCAATCATCACTTCGAATTTTGTATTCGTTAAAATGCATCGAAACATCCGCTACATTTATGAATACACCCCCCATTGCGTGTGTGGTATACGTTCGTAGGTTGCTACTCATCCGTCCCGCATCTGATGCAAGTGCATCCTGTTCTGTACGTATATAGCTTTCCGCAACGAAGATATTACTACACTATTAATAGCACTACTATTGCTTGGTTACAGCAGTACACAAAATAGTGTTTCGCTACTACCGCTATTACTACTACTACTACTACTACTATTACTACTACTACTACTACTACTGCTACTACTACTGCTACTACTACTACTACTGCTACTACTGCTACTACTACTACTACTACTACTACTACTACTACTACTACTGCTGCTGCTGCTACTACTATTGTTTGCTTACAGGAGAGTAGGCACTACGGTGGCAGCAACAACAGCAACAGCAGCAACAGCAGTGGCTACAGCTCTATAGTCATGTTGGTTTCTTGCTTCGCGTCAAGCCGGATGCTGTAGTCTCTGCGTAGTCTGGCCATTCGTGGTGGCGGTGATGGTAGTGGTGGTAGCGGTGGTGCGACAGCCTGGAGGGATGCGTGTAGCAAGTAGTACGATCACGTCACGTGTAGTTGGTGCACCCATATTGATCGTTCATACCCACCCCTCTCACATCCGGTACATGGGTAGACGAGAGACGAACAGCAAGCGTCGCAAGAAAGGTAAGTTGCTCGACCGTTCGATCGGTATTAATAAAGTGCATCAACCCGAGGGCTTGGGCCCAATCCAAACACGACAACGCTCGCACGATTATGGTACACAGCACCTTGCCCACTACATTGCACCAGACATCCGAACTCGAACGGGCGACCTCGGCACACAAAAACCAAGACAAAACGATACCGCCCGAACACTACAGCAACAAAACTGCACACCGGCATCACGGCTGGAGACAGGGAACAAATACCAGGTACCAGGTGTGAACTGAGCACAAGAGTCCATCGCTGTGAGGTAGCATCAAACTCACTACTGGTGTACGGCATACTACACGAGCACGGCAATAGAATCTGCTGTCTTGTTGGTAGAGTAGTCAAGCAAATAGGTCGCCCCGATGGTCCGATGGTTAGGGCCAGCCCTAACGAGGAACACAAAAAAATGAAAACAAAAAACGAAAAATAACGAACAGAATTTTGCATTTTCGTGCGGTAAAAAACAGCAGTTTAAGTCCTATCGAGGAAAAACAAGCGAATAAATAGTTTTTAAAGAAAACAAGAAGCCGAGTCGAGGTTTTACGTGGTGTACTTGTTCAGAATCCCTCAACCGCCACATGAGGTGATTCCCGGCGATAGCGCTCGACAACGCTGGTGGATACCCACGCAACTCGCACACACGAGGCACCCCTCACAGCAGCCCGTTCTCGCGGTCCAACCCGCTCCCTCCAGAGCGCTCTAGAACTTGTGTATCGGTCATCGCTGTTCGATGGCAGACATCTGGATGTTGAGTAAACTCATGTCGAAAAAATTACGGCCACAGCCACTTCCCGACCCCCCGGTTTCTTGCGAGGGTACTCCTTGGTCGTACCGTACACATGTATGCTCGCGCCGTAGGCAGACAAGGCGCGTGGCTGCCACATGCACTACCTCGGCCAATATGCGCTGGCCAACCGGTCGTACAAACTTTCCATCCCACGCTCCGAGCTCCTCCTATGTTGCTCTTCGCGCTCGGGTGCCTCATATTTCGTTTACTCGACACCCATTTCGTATATATAAGTGCTCTGGGACTTGAAAAAAAAAACGAAAAGGGAAAAGGGAGGACCAACGGGTAGGGTGGACCGTAACTGGAACAAGTCCGGCGGGAAGGCCTCATAGCCTCGGTTTTTGTTAGTGGGTGAGCTTGCGCTAGTCCACACTACCCGGGAGAGATGACCCTCCCGGGTGGCTATCTCCACCCCCGGGTGGCTATCTCCACAGCACCTGCCCCTCTCGGGGGTCAGGTCGGGTCAACGTGCCCAAGCGCCAGTAGCAACAGCAGCCTGTGTTGATGGTGCAACGGGAGCTATAGGCTAAATTGACACACGACACGAAATCGGAACGTGGAAGTGTGGTAAGCTTAACCTATATTTTTACCAACCCGCCGGAGGATACAAAAAAAAAAAAAAAAGCGAAAACGGAGGTATCGGGATCTCTACTTCTAGCTTATTAAGTTTGACCAAGTGCAACTCACTTGCTCTTCACTTCTGCTCTTCGTGTTTTTTATTTCGTTTTTTTTCTCGCTAGGACCCACCGTTACGCTACTATTAATATTAATAAGGTTGATAGGTGAGTGTAAATTCCCACCGCCGTGGTGGAAAAGAATCAGCAGCCGAGAGCGCCTACAGTCAGTAGGGTAGACGCAGTTCGATCAATAAATTAGACGCGAGTCGTCGAGGGAAGAAAGGGCCGGAGTCTTCGCGCGACAAAAATGTCTTCCAAGGCGTGAACCGTAGCAGGGAGGGGGGAGAAAAGCCTGCTTCTGTGTGACCCCGGGTCTGAGCTATAATAGGACAAATCAATAGGAAGGAGGGATAAAAGACGGGTATAGACAGCAGTCAATGGGAAGGAAACAAAATGTATACGTACCTGGTATATGTATGGCTCCAAATGCCTGTTTCGTGTGGCTTCAAATGCCTGTTTCGATTGGTTATAAATACCTGTTTCTTGTGGCTTCAAAAACAAAAACAAAAAACAAGAAAAATGCCTGTTTCGTGTGGCCCTGCGGAACGCCTCCCAAATCGCGCCTCTCCGACATGCTGTAGACATCGATACAGCACCAGCAGTTTTACATCGTACACGAATTGCGATACCAACTACGGCTGTACCTGGTGTATAGATACGGCGCTATGATAGATCTCCAGCTACTTCGGAGTCCTTCGGAGATGTCAAATGGTTTTCGGCCCCCCGACAGTGTGTCGGACGGCGGCATGTTGTGGGAAGGTTCCTCGGAACAGCAGCGCACGCCCGGCCCTGTGTGAAACGCAACACCAGCCTCGACTCTTGACGAAGCCACATCGATCGAAACAACAGAGCAAACTTGGTATTAATGGTACCAGGAACTACTATTACGGGGGACCATAGTAAATAGGACCTGTATATAGTACAGACAAAAAACTATACCTGATATAAAACTACATACTTAGATCACAACCCCTGAGCGTGCTCGGTTGGTGCATCCCTGGCCTCTCAGAGCTCCCACTTCCAAACCGCCTCCTTTCATTACTTGCCGGACCTTTCCAGCAGTTCTTTGTTTTCTCGGTCCTTTCTTCCTTTTTTCTTCTTTCGTTTCGTGTGCGTGCGTGTTCTCCGAGCACGGCATCGCGGGAGGACCCGGCACCGTCGCGGGTGTCAGCGGGTGCTGGCGGGTAGAGGGGGGGTTGCAAGGAGCGCGGTCGCCGCTTTCGTGCTTAGGCGTCGCGTGTGCCTCGAGACACGAGGGATGCATGAACGGGCTTTGTCTGGCTTCGATTTATGATTGTTGATAGGGTATGTACGAGATATGAAGGTTGTTCGGGAGGGCAAGATAATATTCAAGCGGTGCTTATTTTTGCGACCACGCTAAAGTTGAAAGAGGGAGGTGTGCAGTTTGAACACCAACGTTATCGAGCTGGCGAACGACGGCCACGGTGCGCACCGGGCTTCACGCGAGGCGGGCGACGGGGCTGATTGTGGCAAAGAGTGATAAAAGCCTTACCCGGACCGAATCGGTAGCGAGGTGGTCGCGAGAGGAGCGGGCGGCGTACGAGGCTGAGAGAGAAGCTCTTCTGTGCGATTTTTTCTTTTCTTCTTTTCGACCGGGTGTAAGGTGTTCCAATCAGGCAGAAAAATATTACACGACAGGGGACGGGGATTTTTTTTCCTTTCCGAGTTTTCGGTTTCATTTTCATTGTTTTTGCTGCTGTGCCGTGCTGTGCTTTCGCTTTCTTCGTACATACATAACAGACATAGAGCATATCGGAAGAAGAAAATAAGTACAGACAGTAGTACCCTGCCTGGGGTATGTACGTACGTACGACATCCGCGACGCGAAGCGTACATGTGGCATCCAAGCTGACGTCGGAGCTGTTTTTTCCTGAGGCATGGCGGCGGGACTCTTGGCAATACCAAGTCGCCGGTTTGCAATTACGATCCTTGAAAAAACTAAACTCAATCGTGGACCTCTGTTCGCTTCGCATAATTTGATGTACTTTTTTCCTTCCTGAGCGAGCGTAGCGGCCGGCGTAGGCCGCCCGCGGAGCGAAGCGCCTTGGATTTATCTATTTTTACTGACAATATTTGGTCCTATTTATCATGGCCCCCCGTAATAATAGTTGCTGGTGCTGGTGCGCAAATGACAGTCATAGAAGATGAAAAAAAGGTGATTTATCCGAAGATAGTACTATTACGGGGGGCCGTATTGAATAGAACCTACGGTATACACAAAAACCTATATATTTCGCTCTTTTCACTAACAATATTTGGTCCTATTTACTATGGTCCCCCGTACTACTACTTTTTCTTTTTTTTTTTTCTTCAATATCACTTTTACTTCCCAGCCTTACTCGTGGGAGGTTTTACTCTCAACGAGCTTCTGGACAAGCCGTGGTCACAGGTGTCATCCCTTCTCCCCCCCGGTACGTGCCTTTAGTTTTTGTCGCGCATAGGGTTCAGCATTCCCACTGCTCGTCGATTGTCATCGAATGTAGCTAACTCACGCTCTCGCGCTTTCCGCCATATCAATTTCTTTTTTGCAAGAAAAAGCCACGAGCATGCACTCGGTGAGACTTGAACCCACGAAATTGATCTTGATAGGCACGCGGACCACCTACCAAGCCACTACTATACTTATTATAATGGTATAGTTTAATAGGTCAACCTCTTTGGACTTAGGAGGGGGGGAAATAACAAAATTACGACCAACCTTAGCCATTCAGAATTAATTGGCCACAGCTTGTCGGGGAGTAAAAAATTTGGTATCCAAACCACAACGCAAGGAGTGGTCCGGCACGAGAGAAGAATCACCTCTACTCTCTACTGCTGCCTGTCCACGCTCCTCGCAGACGGCTATTATCACCAAAATTCGTGGTATTTTTCAAGCCTACTACCTTGTATAGAGTACCTGGTATATCTCTGGGTCCCGTAGACTCGCCAAAAAAATATCCGAGACAACTCGATACACTCGTACCACGGACCAAGGTTGAAACAAATCTAACATCGTATACCATGTGCCGGTACCAGGTGCTACACCTGGTATCAGTACCAGGTACTGCTGCAGTACGTAATATGGATGCAAGTTACAGAGGGAAAACAACAGCGGGCCCCTCGTCGCGCCCACCGCTACAGCAACCACACTCACGCAGAAGCATGTCGTAACACGCACCGGTACATAAAATAAAAAATACATGCAAGCGCTTACCGAAGCGGGTGGCTCCGCCCGCTACACTCGCTCACGAGCAAAGATGTAACGGAACAGACTGTCCAAACCATTACTACTGCTGTAATGCAGTAGGTCCAAACGGGCGACTTGCAAATGCCAAGAGCTTCATGCTCCATTTAGGAAAACACCCAACACCGTTTGCATGTACCTGCGTCAGGCATACGTACATTCCTGGTGATTATTTTCTTACTTTGGTATGTACGAAAAACACAGCACGGCACAGCACAGAACCGCGTTCGGACACCTTGTGCCAGTAAAAAAAAAAAAGAAGCAGAGACTTCTCTCAGTCTCCTACGTTACCCGCCCCTTTCGCGGCCACATCGCCACCGATTCGGTCCGGGTAAAGTTTTCCTTACTCTCTGCCCCGTTGAGCCCCGTCGCGCGCCTCGCGTGAAGTCCGGTGCTCATCGTGGCCCTCGTTCGCCAGCTCGACAACGTTGGTGCTCAGACTGCGATGCTCTCCCTCTGAAATTCAGCTTGGTCGCAAAAATAAGCACCGCTTGAAACCATTTTGCAATCCTAAACGACCCTTAAACACTCGTACATAATATCCAACCCCACACCTAGAGGCCAGGCAGACCCCATTCATACTTCCCTCGTGTCTCAAGGCACACGCGACCCCATTCATACTTCCCTCGTGTCTCGAGGCACACGCGACGCCTAGCAACGAAAAAGGTCACTGTGCTCCTTCCAATCCCCCCTCTACCCGCCAGCGCCCGCTGACACCCGCGACGGCGCCGGGCTCGCCCGCGGTGCCGTGCTCTGGGTACACGCACGCACACAAAATAAAAACGAAGAAAAAAGGGAAAAAGACTCTCGCCGGCAAATGATAGAAGGAGGCGGTGTCCCAAGTGGGAGCTCTGAGGTGCCAGGGTTGTACCAACCGAGCACGCTCAGGAGAATTAAGAAAACTATCTGTAAGTAAGTCTATACGCAGAAAAGCCAGCCAGCTAAACTGCTGCAGGGGTGAATTCAGCCCCTCGTAAAATACGTACGCAGTCTATTCATAGCTTTAGGGGGCTGTTCACTGTAGTCTATCAAGACGGTACTGTAGATTTGTGTCACCTCCGCTGGCGGTTACGCTGGGGCTCGAATCTCACCTGGAGCACGTAATCCTTGCCCCTTCTAGGACTGCACTTCCGTCTGGTGGGCAAACCATTCAAATTCCAAGTAGTTCGTCTCCAAAACGGCACTGCAGTTTGCCTTAAAAGGGGTGAGGGCCCATCTTAACGGGGAGCGCTAGTTGGAAATAAGTTAATTTCAATGAATTTTAAATTGATTTCGAAAAAACTGCGTGTTTGTGTCCTATAGGGGGAACGGCGTATTAATTGTCAAACAAAAAATTAATCAAAATAACCTGGAAGAACGCACCGCGTCACACAACGCCCATCCGACAAACAGCGACGAGCGTAGACGAGAGCGAAGGTTTGCGTTGTCGCGTGCGCGCCGCCGCCAGCCTCTTTTCATTTTAAATGGCGCAGGATAGGAAGCTATCACTCTCAGGGTGTCTTGGGTTGGCGGAGGGAGCCCTCAAGCGCCACGTGCGGAACAGCAGCGGTGATGCAGCTATCGAGGTCTCGAGCGTATCCTCCGTTTTTTTTGCTCGTTTGCTCGGTTTTCGTGATTGTTGGCCGATCGAGCAGGCCGAAAAAATGGGCTTGCGGCCGCCATGATTACTTTGGAGGCACCACCGCCGGGGTACGATGTGCTATGGTCTGTGGGCGTGGGCGTGGCTATTGCTCCGGTCACCTCGCGTTGAGGTTCGCGTTTTACCGCCTCAATCGTGGTCACCGAAACAGCCAAGAATCACCCCAGACTCCACCGGAGGTGTTGACCCACCGTGAACATGCTACATCAAGGCTGATGAACTCCAAAATTCCAAAGTGAAATTGAAAAAATCACACGAAAAGGTTTCAAAAAGAAAAATTGACTCAAACGTTTTTTTTTGTTTGCCTTGAGCATGCCTGCTTGGTGATTCACTCTTCGGTCAATCAGATGCAAATTATATTAGGAAAAAAAAAAAAAAATCGAAAAAAAAAATCGGGAAAAAAGACCTCCATAAGATGGGCCCTAATACTAAATACCAGGTACCAACTAAAGGCGTCTTCTATGAGTTTTCTTGTTTTCCTCCGTCGCTGACATACATAAGTACATACGTACACACGAAAGCGCGAATTGGTAAAACTAGATGAAACCCGATGAGCATAGGGAATGCTGAAGCCTGGCATGCACAATGAAAAGGAAGGGAAGAGCCGGGGGGGGAAGCACGTATGAACACCGCTTGTGAAGAAGGCCCTTGGCGGTCAAAAACAAAAACAAAAAACGCAACGGCTGGGCTGGAAAGTAAAAAAAAGATGACCGGAATGAAAAATAAGCAAATGCCAACAGCAGTCCCGAGGAATAAAACAAGAACAATAACGAAAAAACGGCCCCAAGGAGGAGGCGACATGGCCCGTAACCCCGTGACCTATCAATGGTCACCGATCACGCGTTGAGGTCGATTCAGTCTCCAATACTCAGAGCGTCCAGTCTGTGTATATAATTAATTGCACGGCGGTGCAACCGCGGTAAGCGCCCTTCATATTGTACCAGGTACCAGGCACCAGGCATGTATCACCGTGGGTGCCCGCAGTTAAGGAACATTACCTTGAGAGAACTACGGTTAGATCGGCAATAACAGTGAGAAAACTGTGTTGAGAAACACGGCTCAACAATGGGACCAACTCTAAATCCTATACAACAGAGTTATATCAAAGGTCCGAGAAAAAAAAAAGACATTTGAGCCTGGGCATCAAATTGACGTTTCCTGACACCGGGCGCCCACTGCTGTATACCAGGTACATAACTAGTCATTTCCAATGTGCAACGAGCAAAATTAAGTCATTGTTGGACCAAGAGTAGTGGTTGCTGCAGCAAGTGCTCTTATTTTGTCGTTTCACCAAACAATGTTAACAACTAATTTGTGAGTATGACTTTATTAGAAAATAGCGTCAATTATTTTTTTCCCGAATTCGGGCAGACGAAAAATATACCAAAAACTATCAACGAATGTGCGTACGCGTGCTAAAAAGCTCGAGACGAGCGCCTTACGCGGACCCCCCACCCCACCCCCGAACACGTACGCATTCGTCCTCACCGGCGCCTCCCCTGGCCCTGACCGACAGCTGATCACGTCAATGGCCAATATCGAAAAGGCCATCGTATCGAAAATCACAGCAGGGCGGAGGCGAGCCAACCGGGTCACCTTTGCGAAGGACACCCACGGCTCGGCTGAAAAACGTGGCAAGTCGGTGAGCACGGACCGCTCCAAGTCAAGTCACACGACAGTAGCGGCGGGGGCCGAGTGTGATTACCCTATGTGCCGGCACCGTACCTCCCACTCGCGACTCGAGTGCCAAGGCGCACGAGGGAAAGGGCTGGGTAGTAAGCAAGATTGGTGAATGAGGGGGCCCGCGACGGTTTCGAGTGTGATTACCCTATGTGCCGGCACCGTACCTCCCACTCACGCCTCGAGTGCCGTTTGGTCAAGGCGCACGAGGGAAAGGGCTGGGTAGTAAGCAAGATTGGCAAATGAGGGGGCCCGCGCCGGTTTCCTAGCCGTCGCGGGCCCCCTCATTTACCCTTCTTGCTTACTACCCAGCCCTTTTCCTCGTGCGCCTTGGCCAAATGGCACTCGGTGCGCGAGGTACGGTGCCGGCACATAGGGTAATCACACTCGGCCCCCGCCGCTACTGTCGTGTGACGTGACTTGGAGCGGTCATCCCTCACCGACCTGCCACGTTCTTCAGCCGAGCCGTGGGTGTCCTTCGCAAAGGTGGCCCGGTTGGCTCGCCCCCGCCCTGCTGTGAAGTTCGATACGATGGCTTTTTCGATGTTGGCCATTGACGTGATCAGCTGTCGGTCAGGGCCAGGGGAGGCGCCGGTGAGGACGAAGGCGTACGTGTTCGGGGGTGGGGTGGGGGGTCCGCGTAAGGCGCTCGTCTCGTGCTTTGCGTGACCGCCCAACTAATCACGAAAAACAATAATTAGGGTTCGGCTGCCCGCGGTTCTCAGAACAGCAACCACGGGAGCGCACCAAGAGTACGTGTGGCCACACGGAATCAGTGCGTTGAGATGAAGTTTGGAATTACCAAACAACTTTAGCATACGCTGTCAGCGTGTAAGCTTGAAAAAGTGTGCATCTCCGCCGGACCGGTGTTTAACACCCGTGTTTGCTCAACGCGTCGGCTATAAGGACTGGATGCACGCATGTGAAGGCTGCTGTGTTTCGATCGGATAGATCAGCACCCTGCTTCCTGACTACTGTAGTCATCTTCCCGACGACCGCCACAAGACCATCCGTAGCTAAGATGGGCTTTTGGCGAATAAAGAGGGGGGCGATGTGGAAGCCAGGGTCGGAGATATCGTGGATCTCGTAACACGCACGCGCGAAGGACACGCCACCGGTCGAGCAATATCAAATCTCGGGTCACCAGCGGTCTCACGTCATTCACGGTGTTGACCCGTCCTCGAGAGATAGCTATCGGGAGATAATCCGCCGCAGACTCTGGGATGACAAAAAGCCCTCCCCACCGAGTCAGACTAGCTCTAGCATCTCCTCGCCAAAGTATCAACGAATAACTCTGCTCGGCTTACGTCGGCCGTAACGACGGCTACAAGGGACCCTCGCTTCGCGACCTCATCACGGCGACGTCTCCGCGACTTCTACCCTGCGATCCCTCCGCGATTACATCGGTACGAACCGAGCACAGGTACTACAAATGCCACCGATTGAAAGTCAAATATTACCTGGTACCAGTACTATCTACCAGGTACAGCACTAGAAATTACCTGAAAATAATGTACGAGTATAATGAATACCTCGTACCAGGTACCTGGTAGGGGCTAAGCCGCACGGCACAGGGTTTGGTCACGGGTCACAGGTCACGGTGGCTGCTTTGCGATCCCCTCCTGCTACTGCTTTAAGCGCGTAGCTCTCATGACAGAGCCCCACTACGTGGGCCAAAAACAAAGCCTTTTATCTACTATTAATATCAATAACAGCAAAACACAAACACAAACTGAACAACAAACGCATGATCAAAACAAACACAAACAGATGTTTTAGTGAACGAACGAGTCCACATGGTAGATATGATACGTGCGTACGTATTATACGTACGTAGAGTACGATACGTACGTAGAGCAGTATTACAAAGGACGGTTTTGGCGCAGGAAGATCCGGTAGGTAGGTACGCCGTAGGATATTAATACGTAGCACCACCAGCACCGCCAGCACCAGCACCACCAACAGCACCAGCAGCACCACCACCGCCATCGTCATGGCCATCGCCATCACCAAGAAACGTTATGAGCCTACACGAGACCGTAATCACGAGAGAGACCTCTTCTGCTAACCAGCCGAATCCCTCGAAGCGCACGATCTTGTCACGGTCTTGTCACGATCCGTCGTCACGATCACAAGCTTGGCCTTTGTGCCATGCGGATGGAACAGAATACAGCAGCCGGCAGCAGCAACACAAAACAAAAGAGAGCCCTGGTGCTGCTGCCGCCGCCGCAGAATACCTACCTGGTACTACTTTTGTATACGCTTTACGCAATGTGATGCGGTACCCACAGGTGAAATATTGATACGAGTCTACCAGGTACCGGTATGATTTTTTTTATTTTATTTTTTTGCGTTTTGCTATCTGCGTCTGTTTTTGTTTTGTTTTTGTTTTTCTTTTGCTTAGCTTCATCTTCTTTTGTTAGGTTTTTGTTTGCTATTAATAGTCTCCTTTTTGCTTCCCTGGTGTCCGCAGTGGTGGAGTGCGTATGCTTGTTTTTTGTTTTTTGCCTCTGTTTTTACTTGAGGTATTTCTTCCACTCCAGAGTTATTGGAGCCTGTCCTGCGACCACGGACTGCATTGAATTGTGAGTTAATGTGAGAACAACAACAACAAAACAATGATATAATTTGTTGCACAAAAATGCACAAATTGCACACAACAACGCCCAACTTCCACAATACGTAAATACACAAAACGCACAGAAGTACGACCTGGCATGAACGAAACGTAACACGTACGAAAGTCTATTATTAGCCACCGCTACACCAGCAGTACTGCTATTAAACAATAACAATAATAATACCAGGTACCAGGTAGCCGTCAACCGTCAATCTTGAATTAAATACTATTGATACTACAAGAACTTCACCAGCTGAGATGCATGTCCGGTGTGAGCGTGAAGGTTCTCATGTGGGGTGTCCCGCGCCTCCCGAATTTGAGCAGATTCACGGTCCCTGTCCAGTCGGGGTGGGGTGGGGTGGGGTGGGGGAGGGTGCTTGGAGGGAACAGACGAACAGGCGCGGTACAATACTTTAAGTGAGTGCTAAACCCAAGACTCAAGCTCGCCAACCTTGGAAGCTCAAATTCCGATTTTCCGATTGTTGTTGTCTCCTTTATACCCAGTTTAATCAGCCACCCAGTGTCCGTCCTGATTCCTTATCCTGTACCAGGTATACATAAAGAGATACTGATGCCGTGGTCGCAGTACATAGCCGGTCGCCCCGGTGGTTCAAGTGGTTAACCTCGAATTCTACTTGTTTGAGTCCTGGGTTCGAGCCCTAGGAGGGTCGGACATTGACTTTATTTGCAAAAATAAAAAAAGGGATTCAATTGTTGAGAGCGCCTTGCAGCGTGGGTAGGCACAATTCGATGCGAGTCGACGAGGGAAGAAAAGGCTGAAATCTTCTCGCGATAAAAATGAAGGCACGTACCGTAGCGGGAAGGGGGGAGAAGAGCCTGCTATGTGACCCCGGATCTGAGTTACGAGTTGGAAGGAGAGAGAGAAGAAGATGTGCGAAGATAATGAATGGGATGGAAAAAAAAAAAAAAAAAAAAAAAAAAAAAAAAAAGACTGGGAGACAGAGGCAAATCGATTGTTCCTGATTATTCGCGCTGCAGTATTACACCTGGTGAAACAACACTATTGTAGGCTGTGTCCTATGCGGTTCGATTTCGAGCTTCAGATTTGTGTTTTTCGATCTCAAAAACGAATGAGCCTGCTTATGCAGTCCAAATAGGCAAAATCCGATCGGAAAAAAATCGATTTGAGAATCCGATGACCCAAGTCGTCGGATTTTGGCCCAAAATCCGCCGACCTGGGTCATCAGATTTTCAAATCGAAAAATGGCATGTTCTCTAAATTCAAGATGTTATCCATGACAGCAAACAGCAACAGCAGAACGATCGATGAGTTGGATGGTGACAGAGCGGTATAGCGACGTTGCTTCGCGCCCGACGCTCGGGCGGCGGGGGGGGCGTCCCTCCGTGGCCAGACTACAGTCGCCTGGCGCGGGCTCGGGCCTAAGGCCAAGAGAAGCGCACTCGGCACGCACCTCTCCGTGGATACGTACGAGTACTCGTAGGCTACACTGCTGTACAGCAGCAGCAGCAGCAGCAGTCAGTCACAAAATGGAACACAAAATACCAAGACAGATTGGCTCTAGCGCACTCGCCACGTATCTTTGCCGCCAGACCAGAGGCAGACAGCCTTGGCTCGCACGCTTAGGCCCTACGCGCAGGGCAGCGCACCCAGCGCGTCTCATCGCGGCGCCAAACCACAAAAACAGCAGTTGGACTCGGCGTTTGCTCGAATCTCTACACACACAATAAATATGATTTTTCCATATGATTTTTCCGCATACATAGGAATACTGTTTCGATTTACCAACTCCACACCTGAAAATGCGATCGGGGAAAAATCTGAAGCTCAAAAATCGAACCGCATAGGAAACGGCCTAATATTAATAACATACCTGGTATTAAATAGTTGGCGAATTCAATACAGCACTACTACTCTGTGCTCGAAACAAAGTACCTACACTCATCTTCAGAGTAGAAGCAGGTCAATGTACATGTAGTATTTTTCTGGTCTTTTTTTGGTACTTTCTGCAACTCATTTCGGCAAGAAGTACGTATCAAACCTCCCCACATTTTCCCGTCAAGAATAGTTGGCACTCCAAAGATTATAACAGCAGTATTCGTATATAACGCAAACGTAAAGGAGTACCAGGTACGTGGCTGGAGACGGCAGTGGTCGTACAGCAGTAGAGTCTATGTACTGCTGCTGTGTTGCGGTGGCTCCCTGTTCTATGTAAAATACGAGTCGGCAAGGGAAGCGCACGGCGCACTTGTTCTGGCTGCGGCTGGGGCCGTCTACAGGCTCGGCGAGTTGCACCTTCAGCAAAATTCGACAAAACATCAAACGCTCATACACAGGCGCCAAACATCTGCTCCCTGCTGTTCGCAATACCTGATGTGCTAGTTATAACACCAGGAGCTTGCCGTCAGCACTACCTACCGGGTTCGGGCTCTTGTGCAGGTGTTGGAAGTAAAAAACTAAATAACCTGCTGCAACCGCGTTGCGGCTGTTGTCCTCGTCTTACTTGCAGTTATTTAATTATTTACACATACGGGAGACTGGGACTGGGCACGAATTTTTGCAACGAGTTCGTGTACATGTACCCTATGTACTGCACTCCAGTATACCAAGATAGGATATCACATTGCTGGTGTCAAAAATACGAGTACAGCAGTTTCCTCGGAATGATGCGTGCTCGAGCCAAACGAAACGCAAAGGTTACTATTACATGCATCCCCGAGAAACGATCGAGAAAAAGCTACCCATCGCCCTCGCCGAGCACCAACTTCCAAAACGCCAACCACGAAAAAGAGAGCACTCCTGCTCTGCCCCTGTGTTGCTTCGTAGCAAATTCTCCACTCTCCCAGCGGTGAGCTTTCCTCCTGCAATTTCAACAAATTTGATTTTAATAAAAGACACACATAACTATTAATACCTGGTATTAATAGTGATGAGTGCAGCTGCTCTTTGACAAACACGCATGGCTTTGCGCCATGAAAGCTCATCGCAACATTGATTGATGTGTGTCCATATGGCAAGCAATCACGCAAGCTCGCTGGGGGTACTCCGAGCAACATACCAGTCCGCAGAAGTCAATGAGTTTTACTCTCCTCCTGCTAACTTTTATAGGCCCATCGAGCTAGAGTCAGGGATACGCAGCACAACTGGATACGGAGGAAAGACTCCTACGCAAAAACAAAATAAAACTGAATCTGTGTGTGTGAGATCAATATGTACGTACAAAAGAGCAGGCAGCGCGAATCGATGACACGAACGGTGTCGATCGACTCGCATCATCATGTCCAGTTTTGAGACGCTGCTGCAACACCAGGCACTCTGGACTCGGGGTGGTTGCGCAACAACGACAATCGAAACCCAACTAGGCGCACTCCAGATCGGGACGAGGCGGGGGGGTGAAAATCACGCCAATGAACACCATCGCAAGGACAGGCATTGGGATTGGCGAGCCTCCTCTTTATCGCCGACACCACACCACACCAGAGCAAAACCCTCTACCAGGCATCGTTTGGCATTCGGTTTTCGCTTTATAAATGGGAAATTGGAAGAAGTGCCCAAACCGAGCTCACCGCATTGAAGACTCTTCAGCATCGCCTCCTGGTCGGGCTCGAGGTCCTGCGGTATGGGGATCGCGGAAGCATGTTCCATCGTCGAGTATCCGTAGCAAACGGGGCTGGTGCACAGAGGGAAGCCAGTGGGCACCCTCTCCAAACCAAACTCCAAACCCCTATATGGGAATATGTCATAAAAATGGAGTTAGAGATAATTCTGAGGCTTTGTACATTCGGCCAGTTTTCCGAAACCGCCATTGTGAACAATCTGACCGAAGACGAAGAGACCGCATACCACACAAACTCGCATGACAAATGACAAAAGAGGGGGACGAATACATACACACCGGAATGGCACGCGATAACTTCAAATGCGCTGTCTCGTGAGCATAACGGATGCATGAGACATGGGAAGGCCGGTGTGAAACAGCGTGAGAGGGGGACGCGATGGTGCACACGCCACACCCAGCTCCGAGGCGGAGGGGGTCGGCCCGTGGAGACAAGGCCATGGCAAATCGCCGCAAGTGGTCGGGTAGTTTGCCTCCCACATTGCCCATACCAAGAGGCCGGGAGATGCAGATAGGGCAGTTCGTGCTGAGCAAGACGATGGGAGAAGGGACCTTCGGCGAAGTCAAGCTGGCGATGCACACGCCTACGTCCGAAAGGGTCGCTGCGAAGGTGGGAAGCTGGCTGAGGAGCCTGGGTCTTTGTTGCTGGGAAAGGAGGCGACAGACACTTTTTAGTGTGTTTTCGTGTTGCCCGATTCGTTGCATGCTGAGTGTTCGACGAACATGCGATGACGGTGCACGTACTCGTGCATCGGAATATATTTTTTTATATATAGCAGTAACGAATACTCGTACGCATAGCAACAGGTGTGTCGAGGCGGACCTACGAAAGCCAGCCTCGCTAAGCTGGACCAACGCGAAATTCCAGCATCGATGTGCGTGGTCACAGAACGAGATCGGGTCTTGAGGCCCCGGCCGGTTGAGGGTTTCTAGACTGAGGTCAACTGATGCGAATCTGCAGGGACACAGCAATCTTAGATATTGCTCTACTCGTAAACGCCGAATATCAACGCGTGCAGCAGCATTCTGCAGCAAGTATCGGTGGATGGGACCGGCCGGGCTTTGAATTTGAAACTTGTTTAGCCCATTCCGTCTGTACTTGCGAACGGTGTTGGTTTGTGTGTATAATGTGTTTTTCTTTGTTTCTTTCGAATTTTCTCTCTTTCAACGCTGCTACGACAACGTGTATGTCGTGCCTGTCGTATCAGTACGATGACATGGCATTGCAGTACCTTCTCTGCTTTACTCGTACTACATACGGTAACAATACACAACAGTTTACGAGTATTAATAGTATCTCTGTGTCGTAGTATTGTGAGCCCAGAGCTTTTACCCGATATCTCTATAGGGTTCAACAATCTGGTTGTGCTGGATGTCGACGGACAGAAAAAACAATATGTGAAGAACGCACACAGCAGCGAAGTTACTAGTGCAGGTTGATTGCCTTCGTTCATTGTAGTCGAAAGCATGGTTCAAGGGATTTAGGTGACGGTCCCATAAATTTCGCGTGAGTCAAAGCAGCAGCATCCGCATAGAGAGTGGTTGAGTTACAGGACTGGGTGTTTGTGTTTTGCGACTGGTCTGTTGCGCGCGGAGGGACAGGTCTTGGAGAAGAGCCGGATTAAGACCATCGCGGATGTGAAGAGAGTCAGCCGCGAAATCAAAATCCTTAAAAGAGTGAGACACCCCAACGTCATCGCCCTGTACGAGGTGCTGGATACACCGTCTACGATCTACTTCATGATGGAGCACTGCGATGGGTAAGCAAGCAGACCTTGCCTCCGTTTTTTCACGTCATACTTCGCACTCCCATGGAATGCACACGGTCATGGGCGGGGGGGGGGGGGGGGGGGGGATATATGTGGCTAGTTCGTGGCTTCGAACATTACTGACGTTCAACATTTCCAGGTATTTATGTTTTTCGTGTTGCTGCAATAAGTCACTTTGTATTGGGTGTGTACTTTTGCCGCAGTTGCTACTGTACCTCTATGGTAAGGTGCGGTGTTCGATGCTCGGTTACAGTGGGGAGGATTCTGTGTTTAGATGCGTTTCTACCATCAGACGCCACGTTTCGTAACCTCGTCAGGTGCATCGGCATCTCCAACAGTTTCACAAGCATTCATCACATTTTTCGATTTGCGAGAACCTGGACGCGGAGTGAAAACACGTTATATTCCCCTTCATTTGAGCAGGGGAGAGCTGTTCGACTACATCGTACGACATCAGCGTCTTCAAGAGGGGCAAGCATGCTTCTTTTTTCGACAGCTGGTGAGAGCCGAGACCGCTCGTGTTTGAAGCGTACTGAGCATTTTTGGCGCTCTGAGCGATTATCTCGTTGCACTGCAGTAGTGGATGCACCAGGTGTGAACCTCTATAGCAGCAACATGCTGAAATGTTGTCACAGGCAAGAACTCCGGCACAGCGGTACACACCAACCACTTCCAGCGATTTATGATGTTTATGAAACTTTGAGCTCAAGTTTCAAGAATGTCGAAGGCGTGCACCATTTCGCGTGGCTAGATGCAACCTACATCGAGCCAGAGTTTACACACACTTGCGCTCACCCCGGGCCCTACAACGAAAATGGTGTCAAATAATGAAGGTGGACGGCATGGAGTATCTGCACGAACACGACGTGACGCACAGAGACTTGAAGCCGGAAAACCTGCTCCTTCAATCGTCCGAAGAAGGGTGGCGGCTGAAGATAATCGACTTTGGCCTCAGCAACACCCACGAAGTGAGAACACCTTGCCCCTCACGGGGTATGGTACCCTACTATTCCTTCGCATGGAAGTAAAATTGGCGCGTGAGCCTTATCGCAGTAACAAGCATAAAACCGCACGTCCGGCGGACGCTCCAGGCAGCCCTGAAATACATACACCTATGATGATCCTGAGCCTTACCCGGTCAATTCTTAGTAGGCGGATCTCTCCCGCCTCTGAGCGTCTTTCGGCGCGATTTCTTCGCCGGCCCCCCTGCACGCCTGAACCACCTGGCGTCGGAGGGTCCGCCCGCTCAGCACCGTGGCGACCGCGCGTAGCCTTGACGTAGATATCTACGAAGGAATCTCCGAAGATCGTTGTCCTGTCAGTGTTTTGAGCCATGGTCTCTCGACAGAGTGTATGCATCCGCGTGGTTCTTTCCGACACATCCTCTTCGACCCCCGACCCATGGGGAGGGTCACCTACCCGGCCGGCGTCGCCATTGTGGGGGCCTGCGCGAGTGGCTGTGTCTGGGAAATCAATATAGACCGCCCCGATAGCACATGCCACCCAGGCTTAGTTGAGAACTGACATCCATCAAAAATTATGCCGGGAGATACGAAAGAGATATCGCATGTCACCTACGGCCAGCAGCACTTATGACGACCAGCAGCACTTATGGTGTGTATGCTATCGTACATCGGCAGCTCCACTACGAGGACTGCTACAGCAGCTGCTGTGACGGCGCCTCTCTACGGAGCTGCGCTGTCGGCCATCGCGTACTCCCTGAGTTAGAAGTTACACCGCCTTCTAGCCTTCCGCCGCTTTTCGATTAATTGGAAAGCAATCGTCAGCATCTGCCGCCTTATCGAACGTTCATGGAGTGTGGAAGGCACGCTCTCAATCTATTGGCATCGAGTCTCAGCCTCCTCCTCCTCTACATCATACGCCCTTCACGCTAGCCTGCGACCGGTGGCCGTCCAGACCGCCGGCGTAGCCCCTCGTACTACCGATCTATGTATTGCGCTCGGTAGTGTTAGCCTTTTGTCCTTCTTCAGGTCGCCAAATCTTGCGCACAGCTGTACCCACCCCGTTCCACACGTTGGTTTGCTCAACTGTCGCATGTATTTCGGGGTACCTTTTAGCACACCTAGTTCTCGCCGCGCCCGCGTAAGTTGCTATTTTTTCGTTCCGCGCTTAATGAACAGGGTGGAAAGATGCTGCAAACCGCTTGTGGATCGCCGTGCTACGCGGCACCGGAGATGATAGCGGGGAAAAGGTGACGATAAGATTTGCCGCTGCTGCTGGTGGTTCTTCCCGCGATACGAAGTATCGGCTGCGATCGCATCGGAGATGAAACTGGGGGATGCAGGCGTGGCCGAAATGAACAACTCCCCATTATGATGTTCGTTTGGACTGCAGCGTCTTTTGGAGTGCAGACAACAAGTAGCAGGTTCACAAGCGCGCTTTTCTGCGGGAGAATCCCCCGTATTGCGCCAAAGTTGCACGGCCATAGGCTGGTAGTGTTGACTATAGTAATGACGCATACAGCCCAGACGAGTGACCACCAAAGTCGCCAATAATGCTCTATTGTAGCTGTCACCGCGAAATTGGTCGTAAGCACCTGGTCTAGAAGTACCGGGTGCGTGTGCTGTTGTGTGTTGTTGTGTGTCTGGAGTAGGCATAGCTATCCCATTAGTTTGGGACCATGCTATCCAGCGCCATGAACCAAGATACATGGAAGGGAATGTTGCCGGGACGGGTGCCACTTTCACAATTCGCCGTCCTACCTTGTAGTACAACGACGCTGCAGCATGTGTGGTGATGCCCCACGCTACATACGGTAGGCATGATAGTTCGAGGCACTCGACGCGACACACCTGCCCTTGACCCTGAAGAAGCGTACCCCCCTTTACTCGTGCCGCTCGCGAGCAGTTATCGAGGCCCGGCGGCGGATATTTGGAGCTGCGGCGTGGTTCTGTTCACGCTTGTGGCCGGGTTCTTGCCTTTTGAGGACCCTAACACGTCCGCCCTGTACAAAAAGATTCTGTCGGGGTCCTACGAGAAACCACGCTGGCTGTCTGACGGTGAGATATTCCTAGCGGGGGCGGTTGGGACCTACGAGCAGTGCTATTTTTCCAAGTAATGATCGTTTTGTTGTCTGCCACAGCTTTCCGATATGTTTGGCTCTATGTTCTTGCTAAAATTTCCTTCGGTGTAGTCCGGCTTAATTGAGAGAAAAATCTGGGTGAGCTGTGGGCCGATTCCTTGGAAAGAGGGGGGCGAAAGTGTAACGGTCGAGCTGTAAACCTCCACGAATATTGTAATATCGACAGGACGAATTATGGTCAGATTAGTTATCTTCAACGGTTAGTCTGGCCCCTTCGTTCGTGGCCATTCCACCGAACATACCGCCTCGGACGCGCCCAGTACAAGAACCAACGCGTATACTCCTCTGCGCGAGAATTGAGCCCTTGTTGCCCTCGTCTCGTTCTTCTAAAAATCGTGCTAGGTGCGGTATACCTCCTGTCTCGAATACTCAACACCGACCCAGCGAAGCGCGTGGAGGTAGCGGGGATACGAAAAGACGCGTGGTACATGAAGGCCCATCCGCCTGCAGCGCGGCCGGCGACTGCAATGTACCCTGCGGTACCGACACGCCGCTCCGACCTCGACGACAAATTGCTTGCGCGCGCGGTGCTTCTTGCGGGTGGCGGGGTCGAAGCGCCGGAAGGAGACGGTGGGGGCGACGCTCCGGCAGCGGCGGCCGCGTCGGCAATAGAAAGCGCGGCAGGAGGACTGCTCAGTGGCCAACATAACGCCGTGGGCACGGCGTATCACCTTCTCCTCAAGAAAAGCTTGCGGCGTCAAAACGCGATAAGCAGGGCTGCCACGGTCGCCGACACGGAGAAGGCGGCTAGCACTCCCGACCTGGAGAAAGCAGCACCAATCCCAATAGCACGTGTGGAGGAAGATGTTACTTGTGGCCTTAGTTCGGATGAAAGCGGCGCGCAGGAGGGGGGTTCGGGATGGAGGCCGAGTGAAGAGGCGGCGAAGGGGAGGCTTGATGTAGCAACGGAGCTGACAGCAGTGGCGAAGGATGCGGTCCGGCCACTAGCCTTCCACAGCAGCACCTCGAACGATTCGTCGACGTCGAGCGGGAGATCGGCGCAAATGATTACAGCTCGCCGACGAAAGCCCAGCCCGACGGCACCGGTGGCTGAGGGTATCCCGTTCAGAGCGACTACGGTGGCGGCGGTGACGGCACAGGGCCCGACCTTTTCGGGTAGCAGGGTAAGGGGACACAGACCGCGCGAGAACACGCGACAGGCCCAGCCACAACCTTCAAATGCTTCGCGGCATGCTCGATCGCCCGCTGTTGCGGCCGCTGGGTCGACACAGGGGGTGGACGGCACAGGAGAACAAACGAAAGGCGCCGGCGCACGGGTGGTACTCGAGGCCAACCGACAAAGCGAAGGTGGTGGCGGGCGCCTTGGAGATAGTGGGAAGGTGGGGCCAGTACCCCTACTCTCCTTCCGAAAAATAACGAGAATGGGCTCAGGTTCTGTCAATGGCGGTGGCGGTGACGACGGGGGTAGCGGTAGGCCTGCCACTTCCGCTGCCTTTTCGAGCCAGACAGCAAGAACCGTGGCAAGCCAAGGGACTGCGGCCGATTCCACGAGTCGCCGCAGGAGCGTCCGAAAGCAGTCGCACCGGGATAGCGGCTGCGGCAATACCACAGGAGGGAACGCGGCCAACGTCGGCGGTGGGAATACGTCGGCGGTAGGCGCGCCGCCCCGCCGCCCGCTTACAGCCCGCGCACCGCTAAAATCGTCGGCACCGACCCCTCGCCTGTCGGGTGAATTTAGCCTTACGCGTCCGAGGGGGCCGCCGGTCGCCACTGCGGGTCGAGTGGTAGTCGGCGCGGCCGCTCCTCCCCCGGTGTCAAAAACTCCTCCTGGGAAGGGACGCCCCGCTCCGGTGGGGGCGCTTGTTGCGGCAGAGTCCAGCGCGACATCGTCCACAGAAACACGATCAGCAACAGCGACGGCGGCAGGAGGGTCGTCACCTCTGTCGTCGGTCTCCTCGCGTAAAACCGCACGACAGCCTTCTTTAAGGGTCCGACTGTCGACCCTCTCCTCGAAGGCTCCTCAGCGACGAAAGTTCTCCGGGAGAGGGGGCGGGGCTCCCGTCGGGTGCACCACCGTATCCGCCGCTACCACTGCCGCCGCCGCTGCCACCGCCACCGCCGCTGCTGCTGGTGCCGCGGCGGCTGAGAAGAAGAGCATTAACTCTTCCCGCCCCTCGCCACGCCACCCTTCGCATCCGACCGCCTCGGCCGGGACCCCTGCTGTCGCGGTCGCGGTTACGGCAGCACCGGCGGCGGCGGCGGCGGTGGGGTCGGTTCGGACATTGTGGGGGAAGAAATCGACCCCAAACGGCTCATCAGGGCTTCGAGCACAAGCCTCTGCAAAGAGTTGGACCAGAGGTGGGCCGGTAATGTTTCGCCACAGCAACGCGGCGGGTCCGGCATCGATTGAAGTCATGGGAGGGGGTGCGGCTGTCGGCGGCAACGGTCGCGGTCAAGGCGGGGGCTAGTCTGGAGGAGGGGAGGGGTGGTGGGTTACCATATTAGATACCATCAGGGTGCTCCGCGGTGTGTGGAAGCTAAATATATGAACGGCAATTACGGTTACACATGTCAATAGTGCTTCGGCTTCCCTGGTGGAAGCGCGTTTTCGGTTTTCCAGGCGGAAGTGTTTTCAGTTTCCTTGGCGGAAGCATGTTTTCGGTTTCTGTGACGGAAGCGTGTCTCAGGTTTCCCTGGCGGAAGCGTGTTTTCGGTTTGATGTGCAAAGTTGATGTATAAAACGACTGATTCTTGTAGGGTTAGGTGCCTGGCAAGGCGAGCGATTTTTTTCACTGTGCGGTGTTTGGTACTACCGGTATAATATTGGAGCAATGCCACGGCATCTAAGGAAGGTGTCTTATTGTTTCTGAGTTCCTCACATGAACTCAATACCTCACCTAAACTTGATTTCCCAAGAAGTTTGTTTATGCAACCCGACCAAGATATATGCGCGCTAGTCCTAAACCAAATGCACTACAGCAGCTGTAATAAAAGTTTCTTAGTATGTACCCGATATTTGGTATGCTAATAGTTGCTCACTTGAGGAGCTCAACCGGTCGGAAAATACTGTCTGAAAAGGACAAAAAAGTGCCTACCGTGGGATCCGTATGTCTGTACTGCCCATCCTTCAAACACCGCTCTGCGTCTATATGAACATTCGGGCGGGTCATTCTGCCTTTTTGCTATTGCCGCCTAGCTTAACGTGGACATGGCTTCAGTTGGCGCACGAGGACAAATTATATTATTGGGGGCAGCTGCACTCTGGTCGACAAAACAGCAGCATATCCAGGCGAAAAATCAAGCACCGTCCTGCCTCGGCAAATCAAGGGCTTTGTCGGAGGACTGGGTGGGCTGAATCGACCAACCATCGACTGCACTCCAGCGCTTTTGTACTGCATGTTTGCGGACCAGCAACAAACCTGTGTGTACGTGTACACAAATTAAACATCGCACCGTTCGTCAGCAAGCCTTCTCGTACAACATATCACCATGACACCGTGCTCACGTCGACCAAGGGAAGCTGGGCATAGCAGGTGGCACGCAAACAACCTGTGACTAGCCCCCCAACCTTGAAAAATTCGTTTTTGTATCGTCACGACTACTTTCCAGCTCAGCGCGCAGGATCTTTTACACCCAACAACCTTTTGGGCAAACCGTGGCCACAGGTGCCTTTCCGTCTCCTCCCCACCCAGCATGTATTGACCTTCTTTTTTATCGCGCGTCGTGTTCAGCATTCCCACTGCTCGTCGATTTCCATCACAGTTCAACAGAAGCAGATTCGATATTGTTGTCAAGTCGTTCGTCACAACTTGGATAGTGGATCGCCTCCGGAAGAGTCACATCGGGCTTTGCGATTCAGACGTGACGCGGGCGGGTGGAAGCTTGGCCAACGTTTTATCCGACCCCCGATCCCCAAACACAGCATTGCTCCGATGGGATACCGACACATAAGGGGCGTCGCTAGCCCAAAACCCCGCTGACCACGCTTGTTCGTGGGGGCGATGCGACTAATGAGAACCCCCGAACCCTCGACCGCTCGGAACGCCTCGGCGCTCGGCCGCTCGGAACGCCACTACCCCGATATCCGCACACAAATGTCCGTTGACCACCCCGTGCGTGCTGTGCTTTGCCCTTGCAGTGTACCCTGACGAACCACTCTCTACGTATATACCTTCTTCTGCCCTATTTGAAAAGGATGTGTTTGCACCACCATACCCGACCCACCTACTCGCAGACAAATACCAGGTAGTGTTCACGGCAGGCCAAGATGGAGCGTATAGCCGCAGGGGCGTGTCACCAACCTGTGGGGTAAGCCCCTAGTCCTGAGGGCATGCCCGTTTCCTTCTCACGAACAAAGACGTTGTTGATACGAGACCGCGGTTTGTTCCCATGACTGGCCGCCCCGTACACTAAAATCGGTATACTGAGGCCAAAAGAGGGCTTGCCGCTCCCCAAAATACCGGTGTACTAGCATAGTTGCTTACGAGCGGACTACGAGTGAGTACAGCCGCCATCAGCGCCAGTTCGGTGTTCGCTAAATCCGGCACCCGTAGCAGCAAATCGCTGTTCACACTGCAGTGGATGTCGTCACCTCCAGCAGCTCTGCCGACAGCGCAGGATACCTACCTCCCCTCGCGACTCGCAAGCCGTGCGCAAACACATGTAGCAAGAACTAGCGTCACCCTGCCCCTTCCCCGACCACTGAAAGGGAACCACGGGGTCTGCCCTGAAATATGCCCGTCTGGTGGCACCTTGGAGGCGACTCGTCTAACATCCCTTCAGTTCAGGCGGTTCCGACGGGTTCGCAAAGTGCGCTCGCTCGTGGAAGGGTTTCTATGCATTGCTCTACTGAAGCTGTTTGATACAGATGCAAGCCGGTCGCCCCGGTGGTTCAAGTGGTTGACCTCTAATTCTACTTGTGTTTGAGTCCTGGGTTCGAGCCCCAGTTGGGTCGAACATTTGTTTGACTTTATTTGCAAAAATAAAAAAAGGATTCAATTGTTGAGAGCGCCTTGCAGCGTGGGTAGGCACAATTCGATGCGAGTCGACGAGGGAAGAAAAGGCTGAAATCTTCTCGCGATAAAAATGAAGGCACGTACCGTAGCGGGAAGGGGGGAGAAGAGCCTGCTATGTTACCCCGGATCTGAGTTACGAGTTGGAAGGAGATAGAGAAGAAGATGTGGGAAGATAATAAATGGGATGAGCAAGAAAAAAAAAAAAAAAAAGTCGTATTGTACACGTACGTTGAAATAAAGAAATAAATGGGTTAAGCTAACCAAGGCTTGATTGAACAAGCCACACACAGCGATACAAGTTAAACAGCGGTTTCACCCGCGCAGTTGGGTGGTTGTTCATTTTAATGCGAGGAGTGTGCTGACTGGTCGTAAATCCCTGGACGACACGACACGTAACACCATCCAGGTGATGCAACGTTCGGTCGATATACAGGTGCGTACTTGCCGTGGATGACGTCACAGCACTTATGTGGTTGGTCACTACTTGACACGAAACCATTATCCCTCAGTGTGCGGCCTCGCGTCAGCCAGAGACTGGCAACCTAAATCGAACTCGTCTCGCCTGCGGGTAAAACACAAAATCAACCAGGGCTTCAGAGGTCCACCCCATCACCGCACGAGTTTTTGGCACCGTGGAAAGAAAGAGACAACTGAAAAAAATTGCACAGCACCCTTTTAAGCTACAAAAACACAGAAAAACAGACGACGAACGACACGAAAAAATATATAAAATAGACAAGGCCTTGTTTCTGAAGCACCTCCTGGCAGCAGCACCAGAAGCAAAATAGATAACGGGAGGCACTGAAGGGGTAACACGAGCGTCAACTATAACTGCCGCAGCTCAAGGATCATCTTGCTCCTGCCCAAGCCCTGCGCGGGGGTGCGCCACTAGGCAATGTTCTACGTCTCCGAAACGGCCGCTGTTTGCCTTGTACCACGCAACGGTCTCGGCCAATCCCTTCTCCCAGCTCGTTTCCTGTCCAATTAAAACGCCAGAGGAGCGAGACAAGACGGCAACAACACAAAACATCAAAACTAAACCGACAAGGCGTGTTGATCCTGGAGTGTGCATCAGACCAGGTGTGCATGATACACACCAGGTATGCCGTTTTTGACGGCTCAAAACGAATGCGCCTGGGAGGCTGCCACGGATTGTGCAAGCGTTCACGGGCCTGGCTCCGCACCGACAGCTTGACACACGGACCTGCCGACGTCACCCTCAGTTAACCTGTTTCCAGCTACAAAAACGATCCTACTCTAATTCCGAGTGTGTAGTCCTTGATTGCGAGTGTTTTGTCCTTAATTCCGAGCGTTTGGTCTTTAATTCCGAGTGTTTTGTCCCTAAAACGACGGTCCAATGGCAGAAGGGTTTGAGAGCCAGCAGGGTACCAAAATCCCAGAACGAGAGGGTAGGTCTAGCTAGGAACTCGCGCCGCTGAGCAGTTATAATGACAACGAGGTCGTGTTTCGCCAAAAACGCCTCTTTAACGAGGTGCGCACAGACGTCGATTATCCAATTAGTCTGTTGTGTACTGTGTGTCTGCGTTTTTTTCGTTAGATCATTGATTGCGAGAGCTGTGCGAGGCCGATTCCCTCAAAGCCGGGATCCATAAAAGCGAGCGAGTATGGGCTAATGCGTGGGAGGTGTTTCGTGGAACGCCGTCTCGAAGTGGTCGCGGACGCCGATCTGCTTAGGGTTTTGCGGTGCGTTATGAATGCAGCAGGACTTAATTTTGTTTTCCAACGTTTTTGCTTGCTCCAAACGCACACGGTCTACGGTATGTATCAGGCAGCCTGGCCTCATTGATCTCTCTACTAGTAACTGTCGGCAAGGTGTGTGCGCTGGTGGAGGGCATTTCAAATACGCCTTCTAGGAAACTACGCCGCGGATCTCCTGGTTCGCATTCTGTACGTATAGAATCTCCGAATTCACCCGTCTCAAAAGTAAGCAGGCATGCCCTTTACGTCCGGTAGCCGATAACACGCCCGCTTTGGGCGGGCGGAGCAATTCGTCTCCAACGGAGGACAAAAGCGGCCGAAACAAAACGCTGCAGCCTGCAACGCCCAAGCACGCGCGATGTCATAAGACCCACCCGCCGTGCTCCCACCCGCGTGCTCGGCATGCGTACATGAACGACACGCTAGAAACGTCGCCGCTTACCTCCTTCCACCCCAGCTCCTCGAGCTTGTCGTTGTTGATGGTATACCGAAGGTCGTTGAAGACTCGGTCGTCTCCAAACTCCGTTATCTTGCTTTCGTCTTCATTCGATTTGCCAAAAATTCTGCGAGTACCACACAAGTTTACATTAGGTGCAACTCAGATCGTTTCTCTTCAGAAAAAAAATATCGGCGTGTCGATTCCAACATTTTTGTATTCTTCTGCTTGGCTCCTATCGATTTGACGTGCCCTTGCTCCTTCCTATCCCAACCCCTGCCCACTACCCCCGACCCTTTTGTGTTCCTTCACGGAAAAAGTAAAAATGGCGTTCCTACAAGCGGCGCAACCTCGGTTACGCCGCAGTCACTCCTGGCGCGGCCGGTCGCTGGCTCCAAACTGCGCCCGAGGACGAGGCATCTGATTCGCGGCGACCGCAAGCTTTCACGCGGTGTAACCCTCACCCGGCAGCACCTTTCACCCGTTTTGAAACGGTACTCACATTCAAGGGGCGAAGTACTTCTGAGATTAAGGTGTCAGGGAACATTTTTTGTAGCAGGCTAAAGGGTTAAGTAAGAGTTCACAAAGTGCTTCGTTCTAAAATCTCCCGGGAGTTTTTACTGCCTGTCACCTACGCATACAAGTTCACGACAGATACATGTATCCACCAGCGCGAGTCCCTAACGAGAGCTACCCTAACTCACTACAAGCCACTACTGGAATACCGGAGCTACATCCTTTCTCCTTGCCTCATGAGGTCCTTTGCCACTTGGAGCACAGACACTTCGTTTGAGCCCCCGATGTTGTAGATGTGCCCTTCCACTGCCTGGTGGAGAATCTTGTCGAACGCCGACGCTACATCTGCCACGAACAGGAAATTCCTCGTATTTTCTCCTGGCAGTGTTGGCAACAAGGCGGGACAATTGCTTGGTGGCGGACAAGGGTTTCGTAGCATCGCCCAGCGCTGATTGGTTCGGGCACGGAGAAACACGACCAACGAAACAACGTGTCGTTGTGCGGTTGCATCGACTTGGACGCTCGCTATACTACTGTAGACTGGCTGCAGTACACATCAAACGTTTCCTCGTTGCCTCAACGTCGGAACAAACAAAAACTTTAGATAGGTTAAGGACAAACCTTCCAGCGGCGTCCTGGGCGCGGCGTTGGTTGCTACGTTGTGGGGTTCCTTGTCAATCGTGCCGGGGCGCCCTCGCACGGCAACACCATACCATGTGCACCGCAGCCGCGTAGATAAAAATCGCTCGTCCCGTGCGTGATGTGGCCGTGTGTCCATTCGGACAACAGCGATCGCTTTCAGGTATCTCGTCGACCACTACTGCCGCCACCACCAACACCAACACCAAGGCCAATACGAACACCAACACCAACACCGACACCAACATCACCAACATCCACACCACCAACACCGTCAACAGCACTATCAGCACCACCGCCTCCACCACCATCACCACCATCACCACCAACATCTACACCATCACCACTATCAGCACCACCGCCACCACCTCCACTACCATCACCACCAACATCACCACCAACATCAACACCATCACCAGCTTAAATTGCCGTGACAAAGGCAGATGAAGGGAAGTGCGAGGTTGATCCCAAGAGGGCGACCATCAGCGGCCGCCGATGGCTTTCCTCACCTGTGCCGTGGACGGTGAGCCTTTTCCCCCGCATAAGCTGGTTGATGAACTTCGGGATCAGCTTTTCGGGGTACTGGTGAGGGCCGTACACGTTGTTTCCTCGCGTGATGATCACCGGAAGCTTGAACGACCTGAGCGAAGACGCGAGCCGGAAAATGTAACGGCCAAGCGGGCCAATAGCGAACAGTAACCCCACCAGTGATAACCAAGTGCGTTACGGTCGGTGGTAGGAAACATGGCTATTAATAGTGACAAGAAAGGGTGACCGTATCTGCGGTTGTAGTACTCCAGCACAGCAAGTGAAAGCCCTTGCCACACGCTCCTGTGCAGGTACCCCTCGCTAGCCCTATGCCCGCAGAGACCTGATCCCCGCGCCTTCGCTATAACGGGATCCCCGCAGAGACCTGAACACCCTTAACCCTACGAAGACTAAAGGGAACGTCTTTCAATTCGTTTATTGCACCCTTCTTTCTTCACCGCCGACTCTTGCAAGAGCAGCAGCAGCAACCGTACCTCACGCTGCTCGAGCCGGCGCATAATCACAACCGACGCGCCCCACCCAGCCCTCGGCCCCGCCCCTCCTCCGTCCCCGATTTGAAGACGGCGCCACCAATCTGCAACACAGGACAAAAAAGAAGTTTGCACAAGATACTTACTCCCCGTGCGCGCCCTGACTCCCCACTCCCCGTTCCCCACCTGAAGTACGCCTTCGCAATGAACTCTGCGCCGGCTTTGGTGGCAGCGTACGGGTTGGTGGGCTCCAGTACGTGGTCTTCAAACATGGGCTCTTGGTCGTGCTCTCCTTCTCCGTAGACCTCGTCGGTGGACACGTGCACAAATCGCTTGATGCCCACCTGGGGCGAATGGAGCCGCAACGCGCCCATGCTATCAAGGGTGGTACAAGGCCAAGTTTTTTTTCTTGCGGTTTATCCCGAAATACACCGTCAGCTTGTTGACTTTACGTCGACGGTTGATGTTATGCGTATTTCATACTGGTACTTGGTACCAGGTACATGTTTATGTTGCAATACGAAGTAGGCGGAAATTTGGGGGGGGGGGGGGGGGGGCAGGGTGACCCCAGAAAACAGTGTATTCATTGCGTAATAAGTGCAGAAAGAGACACAATTCCAGCAAGAATCTGGCACCAGGTACATAATTTGATCAGATCACCCGCCAAAAGTCCCGTCTTCCTTATTTCCACCGCAAACCTTCGTCCCACACAAGCCACTCGGGAACTCGGCATGGCTCTCGGCGCGCGCTATCCTTCTACTGCATATACGGTGGAAATATTTACGCGGTCGGTCGCGGGGAATACGGTGCTGCCCCATGCGCGCCCCCTGCCGCCCCCTGTAGAAACATGCCAACGTCTTGATCGCCAACGAAATGCGTACGACAATAGAGGTTGCAACTATTACGGGCGACCATATTAAAATAGGACCAACTATTGTTAATAGAAACAGGTAAATATATTATACCAGGTAGGTTTTTGTGAGTACCGTAGGTCCTATTTACAATGGTCCCCCGAAATAGTGGGATACAGTACATTATGCCAAAACATTCATGACTGACGGGGGTTCCTCAAGGGCACTCAAGGACTAACCACCCAATAAGGCATATGCCCTATCGTTGCATACCTATAACCCTTTTAGGACTGCAGTCCCGTTTTGGGGATAAACCACTCGAAGTCTGAGTACTTTGCCTCCCAAACGGGACTGCAGCCCTAAAAGGGTCCAAAGCCATGGGATGGGATTATTCATCGAGCAACGTTTGATTTTTTCCAGTCAGAGTCGTTTGTCCGGGTGCGACAGGCTTTAGCGTGAGGCAACGAGGGAGCCTCCGAGAAAGAAGGTGCTTTACCTCTACCGAGGCACGCGCCACCCACCTTCTTCGCGCTCTCCAGCAGAACGTGCGTGCCGTAGATGTTGTTCTGGGTGAACTGGAAGGAGTTTCCGAAGGAGTTGTCCACGTGCGTCTGGGCAGCAAAGTGGAGGATCGTGTCGATATTTTCCTCCCGGAGGACGTACGTGATAAGGTCCGATGAGCAGATGTTCCCCTTCACGAACTGAAACCGTCAAAACCAACAAAAAGCGGGGTGGAAATAAAGGCAGCACAAAAATCGAAACACGTAAGTGGAGAAGCAGAGACCGACAACGGACGAAAGAGCCACACTATAAATATCAAAGTTGTATACTCCTACTGAGACCGAGAGGACACTTCATGCCCAACTGGTGAGGATGTGTGGCCAACCACAAACTCCGCCAGCACAACACTCGCAAGTCCTAGAGTTAAGGTCTCGGGGTTTCGGCATATGCTGCGAACGATTAGTCACCCCGCAGACCTATAGGAGATCGATCGGGGCGAAATACACGCCGCATACCAACCTTTACTGCTGTGTCACCATGTGCGCCCAAGTCTCAGATCGGCTGGCGATGCGTTGTAGACCATGTACGAGTGACCTTCGAAGAGGTTCGAGATTCGAGACAGGTTCATCAATAGTGGCCCGAATGTTGGGATTATGGGGGTCCTTTCGCATTTCTTTTCCTTGCTTCCGAGTTTTGAACAACGACGAGCGCCATTGTCGGTATTTTTACAGAGCACACTACACGTTGGTTGCACGCTGCACACACACCATCGCAGGCCCCAGACAAAAGCGCCTCGCGACGGTCTCTCAGTGCACCGTGCATACTCTACGCCAGTGCTGCTGCTGTCTCAACAATGGAACTCGTAGAATCTTAGGGTTGAGGTGCGGGGCAGCGTAGTGCGCGTGGGCCTCCAACTATGTCTCAGAACTGAAAGCATACTAAAGGTTGTGCTACTGTGGCGGGCCATGCCCCCTGCTAGAAAAAACCGGCCGTACGTGTTGAACGGCCACGGGGCCGGTCCTCCGGCTAGATCACCACAACGCTACCGCTAACAGATTGAGCATCACGCGAGTCGGTGATCGGCGGCCGTCCAGGCCGCCGGCGAAGTCCCGTGGTCTGTCCATGTCAGCGATCGAGGTTGCCTCCGGAAACAGTAATGCCGATCAATTATTGAGCAATATTGACCGATAAAAGGCAATCTTGACATTTCCGGCATGCCTTGACTAAAAGAGGCAATCTTAATCTCAAATTCCAATCTCAATCTTCATCTCGCCAAATTTCAAGCGGCTTTGATGTTTTATAACCGTATCTCCTGTATTTGTAACATTAAAAAACAGCAGCTGTGAGAACGAGGATTTCGTCGAAACTCGTCTTTGCAAGTTGTGTGGGATACCAGAGTAGTAGTAATGCTTCGATCGCGCGAACTACGGATTTTATATGGCCTCATGCAGGATACACATCCTGGGGTATACGACATGTATCCTGCTGGATGCTCCAAAAGCAATAATTCAGCAACGTATGGACAAGTGAAGTAGTGTACAAGTCGCAGTATGCATGCTCAATATTGCGTGTCATGGAAAGGTGTACGGCCGTCCGGTGCTGCGACCGAGCGTCGCATGACAACTGTCTCACTACTGTAAACACTATCCAAGACTTATTCCAAGTAGTGTAAAACCCCAAAATGTCGGGGTGTGGTGTTGTTGCATTCGATTGACGGCACAAGTGGCGGCACTCTTGCCCTGCCCTTGACAGCCGTCGAGGCACTCCCTAAACTAAAAATAGTGCAATAATCTAAGGCGGTCTTGACGGGCAAAACGTTAACACTAGATCATCGAACGACCTCTTTCTGGTTTACGGCCGTAGCTCATTTCCTGTGGTTGTGTTGATATGCTGTTCATATTATTGAGTGGGGTATGGGGACACGGGGGCGCGTTAGCGCGTTAGGGTTTTACGTGTTATACCAGGTATGTAGTGAGGCGCTTTGGCGGGGACTACAAAATATCGAGATTGAGCATTGAATCGATCGATCTTCGATTCTGATTCTGGATCGAAAGATCGGCCGCAAAAATGGTGAAATCAACCCGGAGAAAAAGATAAAATCAAGATTGCAATCCTTTCAGGGCAATTCAATCCCAATCTCCATCACAGGATCACTGGTCCTTTTGCTTGGCAAGAAACACAGCGAAATGGGTACCTCTCTGCACTGCTGATGCTGTCGTTGCAGTCGGCATACTGCAACTGCGGAGCTGCGACGTTTTGATATGCGGAGCTGCGACGTTTTGATATGAAGAACCGTTCCGGGTACCCTCTCCGAGAGTCGGACCCTTCCTGAGCAGAGAAGAGCCGATCCGATTTCCGGCTGTACGAGCTGAGGCGTATTCATGTACGAGTCCATCTACCATCCACCCGTCATTCCCGTAAAAAAGATGCAGGACGACACACACCGCGAATTTCCACCGCGATTTCCACTCTGGTTTTCTCGAAAACAGGGCAGGGAGAAGGGACGAGAGCGCAAAAGCCGAGCGATGCGTCCATGGAAGGATCTCAACGAAGTTATTATCATCTTTCAAAGCCACCACCTTTCCGTTGTGTGCGCTCCCCTAGCTTTGGGTCCGGCCCGGACAGTCATCTCAGAGACAGGACTTCTGAGCTACTGCTGCTGCTGCTGCTCGGCGCACTGAAACTACGAAGTACTCGTACTATTATTAATAGTAATACAGTAGTTGTACCTCTACTGCTGTAGTTTGAAAAGCGCGAGTGCGTGGGGAATTGTTTTCTGACGATATACAAAACCAACCTTGTAGTTCGGCTTGTCCTTGAGATGGCCCAGATTCTCCAGGCATGCGCAGTAGTCTAAGCGGTCCAGGTTTACGATGTTGTACTGCGGATACTTCTCGACGAGCAGGATCACCACGTGAGATGCGATAAACCCAGCGCCTCCGGTAATCAATATGTTCTGCGGAGTGTAGGTTTCGGAACACACGGCTTGCTTCTGCTTCTCCACCCCGTTACCAAACTCAGCACACGCTTCCGTAGCTGTTTCGGAGGCCATTGCTCTATCCTTGCTATATCTATGGTTCTCTTCGCACCTAGCGCCCTCCACTGACACTGACGCTAATGCTGTCGGAGAGAACGACCTGGAAGGTTGTCGTGCGAAACAGGAAATCAAACTCGGGAGTTCCATATCTGTATTCTGCATTCTGCATTTCACTTTTTCACCGTTTTATAGCCGTTTCGCGTTTCACGCAAGTTTCGACGTTTCGACATTCGGCACGACGACCTGCTTCACGACACGACAAGGTCCGTTGCAACTTGCAACCCGCAACCGCCGGGTGAAAATTGCAGTCACATTGAGCTCACTGAGCGTACGAGTTCATATAAATTAGTCGGCGTTATCCATCCATCTCCATCATCACCCACTTCATCCGGATCCAGCGTCTGCTACGTCTACTTGATTGAGGACAAGGCCAGGCTTTGATCCGAGGCAAATGGTCGCCCCGGTGGTTCAAGTGGTTAACCTTGAATTCTACTTGTTTGAGTCCTGGGTTCGAGCCCCAGGTGGGTCGGACTTTGACTTTACTTGCAAAAATAAAAAAAGGATTCAATTGTTGAGAGCGCCTTGCAGCGTGGGTAGGCACAATTCGATGCGAGTCGACGAGGGAAGAAAAGGCTGAAATCTTCTCGCGATAAAAATGAAGGCACGTACCGTAGCGGGAACGGGGGAGAAGAGCCTGCTATGTGACCCCGGATCTGAGTTACGAGTGGAAGGAGAGAGAGAAGAAGATGTGCGAAGATAATGAATGGGAGGAAAAAAAAAAAAAAAAAAATGGCGGTTGGTTGGAGCCGCGGCGGAACTACTGACTGTACCTCAAGATTGCTCAACAGCCAAGAGAGAAGAGAGAAGAGAGGCAGAAACGACGAAACGACGGCTTCCGTCCCGTTCTCGACGTAAACAGCAAGAGAAGAGGAGGGAACGGGGAACGAAGCCTTTTGTATACGAAATGTCACACCTACCACCATCAGGGATATACCTGGTACTACTACTACTGCTGTACACCAGGAGCCAGGAGAAGTAAAACGCGCGAAAAAGGTGTCTCGCCAACCGGTTGGACGGGCTTCATTATCCAGGAACCGACTGTTTCTTCTATTGTTGTGTCTCTAAGTCGCGCCGGTCGTTGAGTTTACGCTTTCCCCACCATCGACCTGGTCTGGTTTGGCGGTTACTCGCCCACGGGACCGTCGCGAGTACACGGGTTGGGAATTTCAGAGCCGAAACAAGACGACATATGTTACTACATACAGGTACAACTGAGCTGCAGGAAGAAAGCAGCAGCAGTAGTCAATTTTTGATCGTTTGACCCAATTTGCTTTTCGTGCGCGAGGTTTTGGATACCACTGTCATTTATTGGGTCTATAATATTTCAATGTCAACACAGGAAATCCCCAAAGGGTCCCGTGGGAGCCCACGGGAATCCTTGGAACGCCCCAAGCGAACTCCCAACCGTTCCCGCGGGACCTCGCAGGAAGACCAGGGGTTTCCACATATGGTATACCGTGGGGTCCCGTGGGAATTCCTCGAATTTTCCGGCAGGGTCTCACGGGAACTGAGTCCCATGGGACCCCACGACACGTCCTACGGGATGTTAATCCCATCATAAGATTGAGGTTTCCTCTACTACTGTACAATAATGTAGGAAACGACAACCAACCTGAGTTGCATGCCTTGACGCGCAAGGAATTATTCCGAGACTAATCTGGTCGCCCCGGTGGTTTTACTTGAGTGGTTAACATCGACTATACTACTAGTTAATACCAGGTGTTACTAACAAATATTCAGGTCGATGGTTCAAGTCTCCATAGTATGGAGTTTATTGTACGTACAATGACACCAACTGTCGAGAGCGCCTATTGTAGCGTGGGTAGGCACAATTCGACGCGAGCCGACGAGGGATTGAATACGTGCAAAAGTATTCTCGCGATAAAAAGGCAAGGCACGCGCCGCAGTTGGGAGGAGGAAGAAGAGACTACTTGGTGACCCCGGGTTTGAGTTACGACTATTAGGAGGGATCAGGAGCAAGAAGGGCGAAGATAATAAACGGGATTGAAAACAAGAAACAAAAAAAACGTACGTATACGATCCCGCGGTAACAGGGAACAGCGGGAGCCCACATGAATCCAAGCGAACTATCTGCGATTCCCACGGGATCCCGCTGAAATTCCTACGGGCGCCCACGCTCTTACGTGGTTTCCCGTGGAAATCTCCTCGGACTCCCCTGGGAGCGGCGGCGTTTACAGCCACTCCACACCAGCGGGTGAAGTTTGCTGTGAAAAGCCGAGGAGGAGGCATACTGGGCGAGAGGCGGCACACCATGATATATCCGACCTCCTTAATGTTGTGGTGCTGAAATACCCAAGTCATGATCTGGCATCTCGCTGTTTACCCCCACAGCTATGCGGCGAGGCCTACCATCATCAGAGCTCCGATCCACATGGGCTTTTACCGTTCGCTTGAGGGCCATCAAGCTTCACAGAAAAAAACTGAAAACTGGCTGTATGGCGCGCGTGGAATCGGAAACAAGTGCGGTGGGTAGAATCGGAGACAAGTGCGGTGGGTTGACGGCAAGGGACAAGAAGGACCCCCAGCTGGAGACGAGCCGACACGGCTCGCACTGCACCATCTGCCGTGTCGTAGCGAGGAGAGACATAGCGGAGACATAAGCACCGTGTGTCTACTGCTGTAGGATGCAAAAAAAAAAAAAAAAGTTGGGTCAGATAGCCCGCTACACAAACAGATATTTCGAAGTACACTACGTACTCGCTGATGTTTGCGAAATGCAAAATTTATTGCTACCACCAAGGGCATCGGGAATGGGGGAGTTTGAAACTCAGGGATACAGGATGTGGCCATGAGCTTGACTCGCCAGGGGGGAAAATGTAGATCCAAGCAAAAAGGAACCAAACTAGAACGTGAGGATCACTTTTTGAGGGGCGCTAAAAAAATTGGATTCAAAAATCGTGCTCAGCCGCGAGCGCTACATTAAATCCTACCAGGTATCAGGTACCAGGAATAATAGCCTATCTATGCTCAAGGTTGTTCAAGGATGGTTCCATCAAAAGCTTTCAAGGTTTACTCTCATTGGGTGTTTCTTTCCATTTAGGTGTTTTCTTGATGGCGGGCCCAGACTGTTATCAAGTGCCGGTACATACATGGCTGAGAGAAACATGCGAACACAGAGTCAAACAATCTACAATTCCACCACTGCTAGAGCCCCGGAGCTCTATATGAACGGGGCATTTGACCCCATTATTCCAACCACCAGAGATCTCTACGCCCACTAAAATATTACCACACTCGACACCACTCGTACGCCGAGCACTTACGGTGCACCGACAGCACCCGCCTTCGGAAGGCTCAAAGCAGTTGGCCTGTCATCAACCGCACGTTTCCGGCGCCCATACATCAAACGCCAAAAATAATCGCGCTGGGGACGCGAACAACGAGTCAGGAAGAAGCTCCAAGACCCGACGACATTTCCTGCAAAATCTTCTCCGCCTCATTCCTATGCTCCCCGCCATCCCTGCAAGCGCTCGTCACCGACTCGTACGTCTTTGCACTCGGCGCGATGCCCCTCCGCTGCATGTCCTTCAGCAGGTCAACAACCTGCTCCTGCTGCTGCCCACCCCCACACGCCAACAACGCAGCGTCATAGGCGACCACGTCCGGAGCTGTACCCGCGATAGGCATCTCTCGCAGAAGCTCGACGGCTTGTTCCCACGCCCGTCCATCTCCGCAGGCCTGCACGCAAGCTTTGTAGGCCGTCGCATCCGGGGTGATCCCTACTTCCGGCAGCTCCCTCAACAGTGCCACGGCCTCTTCCCAGCGGCCTCCGCTCCCGAGAGCTTTGATGGCGGACGTATAGCTGCGTATGCTGGGGGTAACGCCCACCGCCGGCATCTCCCGTAACAGAGAAGTCGCTTGCTCCCACTGACCGCTGTTTCCACAGGCCGTGATGGCCGCGGTGTACGTTCTGTCGTTGGGAGGGACACCGAGGTCGCCCATCTCCCGCAGCAATTCCACCGCCCGTTTCCATCGCCCTCCGGTGCCACACGCTGCGATGGCGGCGGTGTAGCACATCACGTTTGGGGGCACGTCTGTTTGTGTCGTCATCTCTCGCAGCAGGTCCAGGGCGCGCTCAGCCTCGCCGGCGTCACCGCAAGCTTTTATAGTGGACGTGTAGCTCCTGGCACTGGGCGCGATGCCGAGCGTCGGCATTTCGCGGAGAAGATCCACGGCCGCTCGCCACTGCCGCCCCTTCCCCAGCGCTACAATGCAATCGTTGTAGCTAGTACTGTCGGGAGCGATGCCAACCGCTGGCATCTCGCGCAACAGGTCCACCGCTGCTTGCCACTGGCGACAGTTTCCGCAGGCGGCGATGGCGCAGCTGTAGCTGGCGACGGTCGGGGGGATTCCGACCATCCGCATCTCCCGCAGCAGAGCCACCGCTTGGTCCCACCGCCTCCCGTCCCCGCAAGCGACGATGCACGCGTGATAACCGGCCGCGATGGGCATTAAGTCCGCCGTCTTCATCTCTCGCAAAAGCTCCAGACCCCGCTCCCATTGCCCCCCACGCCCGCAAGCTCTAATGGCGGCGGAGTAGCACCCAACGTTGGCGGGAAACCCCGCCGCCGACATTTCCCTCAGCAGAGCTACAGCCTGCTCCCCTCGATTTCGGTCCCCGCTGGCGTTGATAGTCGCGAGGTAGGTCTTACCGTCGGGGGCGACACCAATCGTTACCATCTCCTGCAGGAGCGTCAGAGCCATCTCAGGCCGACCTGCGGCACCGCACGCCGCGATGGCAACGTTGTAGCAAACCACGTTCGGCGTAACTCCCGCCCTCGGCATACCCTTCAGCAGGCTAAGAGCCTGCCCTTCTTGCCCCGCCTTCCTGCACGCGCTCATGGCACACACGAAATGGATGACGTTCGGCGCCACCCCCTCCGCCGGCATCTCCTGCAGCAGACCCAAGGCACGCTCCCACTCGCCCCCATTCCCGCAGGCCTTTATCGCGCAGGCGTAAGTGACCTCGTCCGGCGGCCTCTCTGCGGCCTTCATCCGGGCCATGACCTCCAGCACTGTCCGCCATTCCCCACGCTGGACGTGGGCGGTCAAGGCGGCGTTGCACATCGCCACGTCCACCAGGCCCGGCTGTGCCATAGCTTCCGCCAGCACCCGCTCCGCGGCCTCACAGTCCCCCCTCATTCCCGCCAGCTGCAGCCGCTTCATGAAGGGTCCCCGTCGACGCCCGAAGTCAGGAATCACGCAGCCGAATTCAGTAGCATTATGGCCACGAATTCTGGCTCCCCTCTGTGCGCGCGCGACAGCCCAAGGGTGAAGTACCTGCCCATCACGGTGTCGTGAAAATTGCGACGATCCAGCGACGGCACTGCTCGCGGCAACGCGCGTGGAAAAGTCGCAAGGCTCGCCGCCAGGGTCGGAACGTTGTAATTTAACGGTGCTTTCGCCTCGGTGGGGGGTGGAAACCCTGGAATGGCATGAGCGCGCGGCGCAAACTGCTCTTCTCGGTCTAGAGATGGTCCGCGAGGCCTGGGCTAAGCCGTTGGCGGTGACGCTTGCGACACGGCTGAAGGTCATGACGTTTTCAGGTAACCCTATGAGTTGGAGGAAGGGGGGTGGAGCGGAGGACGGAAGATGGGATGGGAGAGACAGGAACGGACTCAATCACAGACCACACCAATAGTAAAATAGTGAAATTGATGCCTTTTTTCTCGTGCACTTGAGTAGTGTCCGGGATATACTTACAGGTTGAAAAGAAGAACGGCAACAGCAACAGATACATTGATAGTAAATCGTAGAGCTTACTGGTATATACGTAGTGTATACTCGTGTAGATTAGAATACCATTTTTTTCTGCAGCGGCGTATAAACAAGAATACCACACCAACAAGGGGACAGCAACAGCGAGGTCGGGAGTCGTCCAAGTCGAAATTAACTGTAGGTCAAATCACGCCGTTTTCCTTTTGGGATTGCAATCACTCTCTCGACCTCATACTCCCATGTATGGCGAAGCAAAGCGCGTCTACAACTTGGAAGCAATGCAAGCCTGGAGTGGGGCAGCTGCTGCTGTGCTGCTTGATCAGACGTCTTACGTGTAGAGGGCAGGGCCAGCGATTACAGTTTGCATGCGATTCGCGAGACTAAAGACATCAGCACTTCTCGGACTGCAGCAGTAAGATATGAATACGTGGTACACTCGTAGTGTTTCTATTTCCTACACCTCGCGCGTCCGTAAAGCTCTATTTGCAGTACAAACCACTCTCCGCAATCCAAATCCACCCACCGTCCACACCCATCCATATTTCACCCTGCAGCCTGTTCGTATTAACTTAACCTCGTCTGTACGGGAGGTAGCTCTAGATAAGTGCTGTTGTCATGGGTCAACAAAAAGCGACAAGGCAAGGAACTGCTCCGGTATTCGTAATAATACGTATTAATGTCGTACAAGATGGAGGCCACTTTTGCGGCGACATTCAACAGCTGCTGCTACCAGCCGGCAGGGCCCACCAACTGCCAGCACCCTGTTGAAAATAAAGAGTCGATCACAGCAAATCGAGGGCCGGCCGCAGCCAGCAAACAATTTTGTCGAGTACGACAGCTGTACGTACTGCTGCTATTGTTGTTCTCACCTCGACTCTCAAACCAAGGAGTCCGTGGTCACACTAAGGTGCTGGAGCCCTAGGGAGATCCGAAAACCATTAAAAAAAAAAATCGGCAGGGAAGCACAACGCTTCCCACCTACCAGGTATAACACAAACACGAGACGAAGAAGGGGCACACATGAAATGCAAACAAGGTGCAAACTCAACTAACATGACCGCGGGTATCCACTCAACTACTGCATAAAGTCTCCCCCGTGCCCATACCTAACCAACTCGTGGCTACTACCTACCGCGGTTGCTGTCTGGAGTGTTGCCTGCACCGTACGAAACGCACGTGAGTCGTGAACACAGAAGGAGCACGCCTGCTGTCTGGGGTGCTTTCAGAGTGACGACTCGCGGACATGCAGTGAAAAAAAGCAATTGAACCAAAAACCACATACAAATATCAACGATCGCCATGTCTTTCCGGACGATCTAACAAAGGAGCAGCACAGCTATAATACCACGCCCCTGATAATTACGGGGGTCATTCCCCATGACGGGTATCATCGACGTAAATAACAGGTACCTGGTACATACTATTAATAGTGCCTCGTAAAAAAATCTGAAAAAAAACGATGACTGCTGATCTCGTGATTGTGCGCGCGCCGGTCTTGGGTCTCCGTGTGCCATCCTGCTGCCTTTTTCCATGGCCGCCTCCTCTCCTTAGCCCAATCTGCCCGCTCCTTCGTACGTGCTCTCGTTGCCACTCCGTTCTAGTCATTCCTCTGCTCCCCCGTCTTCAAAAACAAAACGCTCCTCGCACTTGCGGTTCTTTTCTAAAAAACAAAATTTATAGCGCAGGGTAAGCTCAATCCGCCTCTTCCCCGCTCGTCGACGCTCTGTCTCCCTCCTCTCTCGTTGTCGAACCCGGCCTCCTGCCGGCGCAATTAGACTGGCGCAGTTAGACTGTGCCGTATTTTGGTCCGTGGTGGTGCCTGCCTCCGCGAACGGACATCCCGATTGAGCATTACTGCTCTGCCGCTGCTCCCTATGAAAGACGCGCGAATCGTAGGTGTCCGTGCCCAACGCACCACGTACGACCCAACTCTGCCGCCACGCCTAAGCCTCGCGGCTACACGCAACAGCAAGAAGGGGTTACTCCTTGAGGACGAGTCCGGCCTTACACTCGCCAGAAAGACCTACCCCATTCGCTATACATTATAAGCCTGATGGAGCATGGCTCGCAGCTTGCAGGATGCCTTGGCGAGCAGCGAGGGGAACGGAGATACATGAAATTTCCCCTCGCTGTTTACTACTGTTGTTTCAACCGTTATGCATGAGGCCATACCCACCCGCAGTCTGAAGGCGGACAAGGTTAAGACTGCCAGCAGCACACCAACTCAACACATCACCAGGTCACGATCAGCGACCAGCGACCAGCGAAAGGACGCTACGTGATGGCGATATTGCAACAGCAAATACGAGCACCAATACTGCTGTAGGAATGCTATAATACGAGTCATCCCCCATTGACAAGCACCACGCAGTACTCGTAGTCTTATCATTATCATACATAGAATGTAGCAGGTGCTTTTGGGGTCGATCAAGCGCATTAGCTGGGGCTCAAAGTCGAACCAGAAAACAACACAAAGCAAAAAGAGCCGGCCGATTATGTACACCACCTCACCTCCTCCAAACACCTCCAAGGTTTTTCACTGCATGACCGCCCAAGCACCTGTACCTGGTATGCAAAGCGGCCCTGGTTCCCTAGCTTTTGATTCTGATTAGACCATAGATCAGCATGGGTTTGGTTGCAGAGGAGAAGGCATTTTTCTTCCGGGTTGAACCAGTGAAATGGGATCGGCATCAAAGTGTTTTTTTTCAGTGTTTTCTTTCTTTTCCAGCTTCCTTCATGCTTTACGGCAGACAGCAATCCTCCATCAATATGGATACATCAGGAGGGGGGGGCGCAGGCTATAGCCGAAATGCGCACCGCCGGCGGGCCGTGGAGCAGCTTAGAGGAGCCACTTGTAAAAAAATAGATACGACAGCAAGTAGTCGTACGCACATAAACACATATTAACCCCTTTAGAACCGCAGTCCCGTTTTGGGGACAAACTACTTGAAATTTGAGGGGTTTGTCCCCAAAACGGGACTGCGGTTCTAGAAGGGACACACAGCAGGACCGCCAGCTCGGCAGCTGGAGTAGCAGAAGAGTACGAGAGTACAATGAGGCATGACGTATGTGACGAGCCCGATTGTCTAGGTTAGTCTTGATCATTCACTCGTGTTGATACCTTATTATATCTCCCTTGCCTCTCCAGAGCTTCTGACGAGGGAGGGCAAGTAAGTAAGTATCTCTTCCAAGAGGGCAAGAGGCGTACAAATTATCGTAACGCCTCCAATAATATGGGGGAAACGGGGATACCATGGCACTAGCCCACCTTGAAGGTCCGTATATTCTGGTGCATAGAAGATCAGGAGAGGGTACAAAGCCCATCCGGAATGAACGGAGAATTGAACGAAGGTGTAGCGATTCACAACGCACTCGCACAGCTATCAATAGCTATAACTTGCAGGCGAGAGCCGGCTAAAATCTGCAGCTTGCAGAAAACAGAGAAAAAAATATTCGCAAGGTAGCCTGGTTGACTCTAGAGGTTACTCTAGACCACTCACACGTACGTGTTTTGGTATCATATTGTTATACCTCCTTCACTGATTGTCTCTCCAGGTGCTTCTAAGAGGGACGGCACGTATTCCTCTTCGAAGAGGAATACTGGTAAATAACGTCTCCACAACAATAGAGGGGATGGGATGGAGGGATGTTGGTTGTAGTTGTCTTCATGCGCGTCACATCGGCTTTGATTTGACGTATGATACTGCCGCGCTTTTGTTCTGGAGAGTTTTGTTTAGAACAACACTACAAATTGTCGGATGGCAAGCATACTAATGATGGAGGAGAAACGGGGATGCTACATTATTACCCGGTAGAACTGGTACGTGGAAGGTAGACATTTTAGTGGCAGGTAGTCTACGTGGTGTGAGAGTTGTCTGCATGTATATATACATATATATATTATATATATATAAAAATGTGTATCTGACGGTGCTCGGTGTTCGTAGACGACTATATTCTATGATGGTCCCCCTGTGCTGCCATCGATATCTGCTTTTTCACGTTGACTTTCGTGTGAATTCCAGGTATTGGCCGAACCACAACAATAGCAGCAGCAACTACAAGTACCGAGGTACTACATACCTGGTGACTACTGTATGATACGAAACACACCCGAACGAAAAAATGTATTCCCGGGCTGTTCCGCCGAGCTTGTTTTTGGTTTGCGTATTAATAATAAGCGAGCGGACACATGAAATTCACGTCTAGGATTTCGCGCTCTGGAGAGTGCGTCGGTGAAGGTGAATAACCAGCCGAAAGACGAAATTGAACGTAAATCGAGCGCGGTACAGATCAAAGATGTCGGGAGATGTGTGAAGCAACGCAAAACGTGCGCTGTCAAGTGTAAGGACCGGTTGTTCCACACTAAAACCTACCTGGTAGTTTGGTGTCGGTTAAGGCATGTCAAGGCAAAGTTGCTGCCTGTCAGGACGGGGTTCAAGTTCTGACGCTTGACATATTTTGGTACTGATGGACATCGTATAGACGTGCAATAGTACATATGATCATAAACCCCCCAGCACAGGAACATGCAGCGAAAATGAAATGTTTCCGTTGAGATGAGGCAAAAATGTATAAACAAATGGGCGAGAATTCCAGAACATATTAAGTAAGTAGTGCTGCAACCAGAGAGGATAGAAACAACACACCTAACTAAGCACTCTCGTGATGGGTGATGGGTGATTGGTAGCAGCAGCAGCAGGAGTCGGAACGGCTGTCTTATGTGTAATGTCGTCAGCTGCAGCCACCCATCCGTCTCACGACCCCTCCTACTGACACAGTTGCTTCTTCTCATCCACCCAAGATGATAGGTATCATAATATGATGCAATATAATCCACAAGTTTCCGGTCGAAGGCGTGTGTGTAGGCTCCCTCCTAGGTAAAAAAAAGTGTAAAGCTCATGAAAAAGCGAGCAAATTATTAGTTGCACCGCTGTATAGCTTGTTTCTCCAGGCAGAGTTGTGCGTTGCCCTACACCTACGCCCCTCCTTCCAACCGGGAGAGCATGTGTCTGCCAATCGGGAGGAAGCTTACGCTATGTCTGGAGGGAAAAACTCGAATGATCAGTCAAAAAGTTGTACGACCAAAATTATTCCATCCTCACCCAAAAAATACCACCCATACACACTTGGGCTTCCCACCCGCGCCAAACACAAGGTGGACCCCACTGTTTTTGACTCACAACAACCGGCAAATCAACACTCATTTGCAGTCATTCACGCGCGCAATCGACTCGAGGTCGAGACAAAACTATCGTACAGCGTGTCGAGCAGCGCGACTCAAATGCTAGCTGCGTAGCCCGCCAAAATCAATCCGATGCCTCTCTTGCCCGATTCAAACTTTGTGTGGGCGGCAGTGAAACCTCTTGCCGACCACAAACTGCCTGGGGTGTCTTGAGACACATCGCGCCCTGTCGATCCGGGGCCTGTTTCCAGGTCCAATCGGTGGCGTCCGGGACAACAGGACATGTTCGAAACGCTTGCGTGCCCCTACTGAATGGCTGCAATCATCTATGCGCGCGACGCGCGACCTTCCAGGGCGCGTTGTCGCTGAAGAGGGGGATGTACTTGCCGATCTCGTCACGCTGCTGCTGAACGATGCACTCCGATATCCACACCAAGTTCCGGATTTCCTGGTCGTGAGGAAAGAGGCCACAAGGGACTATATCAAATATACGAAACGGTGAAGCCATGGGTGTAACGTCAGAAACAAGACTTCGACGGCAGTATCGGAGTATGACAGCACCACCCGATTGCGCCCGCTCTCTTGCTCTTTTCGGAGCGCGCTGTCGACTACCAGTACTTGATACCAGGTATTTATTGGTTTGTGATGCCAACTTTACAGCGAGACGAATAAAAAAACGAGTGCAGCGCTTCGTATACCAGGTTCACGCTACCGCACATGGCGGCATGAGGCATCCATCGCTTACCGGTACCTTACACAACGGCATCGGGCACGCTCCGATCCCCGTGAACATACGAGCATTTGCAGGTAAGACACGAAAAGGGTCGCGAGCCGATACAAAGAACACACAACACAACCATCTATTCGGGGCATGTCACCAAACCGCTGCCGTAAAACCGTCTTCTTCGAACCAATCATAAAAAAAGGGTGTCGATAGCAGTTCCCAACCCAATCCGCTCCCATCTGGCGCGGATCGCAACCACAACAGAAAAACGGCAAACGAAACCCCGGCGCACCGACCGCCCTTTGATTGGTCGGCTGCACACAGAACGCCCTTTGTTCGGTCTGCGGCACACATGGTTGGGGGGGGGGGGGGGTCCGACAGTCGTTGTGGTAGACAATTATCACCTGCTCTTTCAGCTTGACGTGGGCGTAGAAGCAGCCGAAGTGCATCTGCCCGTCGAATGCCAATTCCAGCATTTCGACGTCCCTCTCAAAGAACGCGTCGTCAATGGACTTGGGATGGGCAGCAAGAGAAACACCGGACAGGAAAATCGAACATACGGCAGGCATGGGCAAGATGGGGGGGCACGAGTCAACGAAGGGGGGAAGGGTGGTAGGTGGGGCGATCCCGGTGGGCGCCTGCCTGCGCAATGACGCAAACTTCAAGCACATTGCGCGTCTGCTCAGTGGCATGTGCAGCCATTCTCATAAATCTTAGTGAACACTTCCGACACAAACCGCAACCCAGGAGTGAACAGGGGGGGTGCCTATCGCGCTCCCATATTACAGACAACGGCACAAGGAGACGGGTAGGCGGGAATCAACCTTGAGCGCGGATTATGGTGACACACCAGGGCGAAAAAACTAAACAACGCCTCCACATTGCCTCTGATATACCGGAAAGAACCTTGAACGCGATTTATGGAGACACACCAGGGAAACAAAACAAAACAAAACAACGCCTCCATATTGTCCCCTGTATACCGTGGTCGGGTCAAGAAACAGACGCCGTATCTGCAATGCGTGCGTGCTGTTGTGCTTGTTTCAGCGACAGCGTCGCGCAGCGGCCTCCGCAATAACCGCCCACGATAAATGCGCTGACTGATTTGGCGTCGGTTGGCAACGACACTGTCAAACATGACGCTCGACAATCATGGTACCGTTTTTTTATCTTATATTCTTGGCGGTCGGTCACAGCTGGCGATCGAGTTGGATCACTAGTGCGAGGTGGATCCTTTTTACCCCGTACAAGGGGAATGATCGTATCACGTAGTGTTGACGGTAAAGCACCCATGAGGCAGTCACATAAAACCCCCAATGCTGTTTCTGGAGGTAGCTACACCCGAAAATAGATCAACTCATGGAAGCTGTCGTCTATTTGTCCGCCTCACAAGCGATTCTTAGTAGGTAGGATGCAGCTCACCCTTCTTGCGACTCGCCGAACACTTCACGGCGCTTCGCGCTTGGTGCAAGCAATGTCTCCCGGGTCGGTGAACCCCGACCGTCCCGGCAATATAGGAATGCGAAGGTCTATAGTTGTACTACTACGGCGATAAATTATATCGAGTGCATCCCCTTCGCTCCTTGGCGTTAGGCACCGCACCTTGTCCCCGTAGGCTTCGTTTTGGTGGACGGCCCAGATGCCCCGGTAAACAGGGTAAAGGTCCAGCACGGCCGCCAGCTGCGCTTCGTCGCCGACCTCCTGCCAAGCGGATGAATCGTAGCAAGAAGGAGGACGGGCGGAAGGTGCATCCGTTTCGATGCGCGCTCGCTGGAAGCATTTGAACATGACATGCGTTCACACACGCACCACAGAAGTGCCTAATATCGCTTGCAGGTTGAATGGAGACGGCTGGATTACTGCGAGCGGACGCCCCTGCCCCCTCGTTACCCCACACATGCCCCGCAACACACGACGTACATACAACACCCTCGCATCATTCCTCAACGTGTCACACCGGACCCAAGAGCGCAAACACAGCACGAAAAAAGAACTGAAAAGTTAGAGCCTCGAAAGTGGCAAACACATGTCGCACGCTATACCCTGAAGAAGGGGTTTCAGCCACGGTCCTCTTGCCATATATATAGCGCCGAATGCTCGTGTTAATGGTACCTGGAAGGAGTTGGTCGCTTCGGGGTAAAGCGCGCCGATGGCCGGGTAGAGACGGCGACGGTCCGTGGTGCGCATGACGGGCTCGTTCAACGGTCCTCCGAAAGAGTTGAGGGTGATGTTGATCGCGCCGCGGTCAGCGCGTGCTTCCTTTGTTTTGATCGTGTAGAGGGCAGAGGGCAGGATAGAGAGAATAGGGGCAGAGGGGGGGGCAGTCGGTACGTAACTTGTGCGCGAAAATGTTCTTCGAGTAGACGTTGCTGGTGATAGCATCTCTGGTGGGATAACTAATCATGCCAGAGCTACGTAGGCGAAGAGGAAAAAGCGTGCATCCGTGAACGCACGGAGTGTTCGAAATTCCAGGTGTATATAAAACTTGACGGTTGTCTTATCACTATTTGTTGCCGAATTCCAGTACGTACAATACGGTGATACGGTATCACCCTACATATATATGGTTATCACGGCGTCTTCAAACGAACCGACGACACACACGACGTGGGGCTATTCCATCAACATGGAATAACTGTGAGCACCTGCAACATAGTAAAACGTTGAAGCCCAACATGAGCAGCCACAACGCGAGCGTTACGCCAACACATAATATCGGTAACACACAGTCCGCCACCATCGAGGTGCCGCACTCGGCTGCTGAATAAGGCAAGCAGGCATCCTTGTTCCTCTCACCAGAAGCTCGCACATGATGATAGCGGTGTCCCCTCCAATGCTGGCGCAGAAGCGGTGGAAGTCCTCCAGATATAACTGCCAGACCACAGACGAAACAAAATCAGCAAAGGCAACGCCAAACGTTTCGAGTGTCAACGCCAGGGAATATCATCCACTCCCCGATTGGAAAATGAGTGAGGGGAAGATCCAACGAGTCGAGAGCAGCTCGCGCGCTTAGGCTGACACCGCCCCGCCCACTGCTCCTCTCAACCTGCAACTGTCGCGGCATCAGTATCGCCAGCAAAGGGACGCACGACAAACAGGGCGGCAGCTGATCGTCACAACAAGTTACTCAAACGCGACCACTGCGATTGCGGGCGAACGACTGGGCGAGAAGAAATGATTCATTCTCGCCGCACCGCGCCGCGCCGCGGTCCCCTTCCGTTCGGCGTCCGTTGCTTCTACCAATGGGGTGCGAATGTAGGAGTGAATTCGGTCTGTAACTGACCTTCATGAGCGAGTTCTTGATGATCTCGATCTCCACCTCTTCCAGGATATCGCGGACCTAAGGGATATGGAGTAGGTACGGAGGATACGTCGCCCTCGGTTGTTAGAGGGAAGGGATGCAGCAGCCGATGGCATACACCACCGCCACATGCACAAAGGCGTGCATTCTTTATCCCATTTGAACTAACTGCACGCAACTTTTTGGGGACAAACTACCGTGGCACACGCAACAAGATGGCACACCTCTTGGGGCGATTTCCGAGCCGAAATTCTCGAAATACAGGGGGGAGGGGGGGAAGGGCACATATGAACAACGAAACCGATGATGGCTTTGGGAAGACCTCGGCGAGGTACTTCCATAGACGCATCGCTGGGCGTTTGCACCTTCCCCATTGTCGAGACAATTGGCTTCCAAATTCGTCAGAGGAGGTGTGTTAACTCATCACACCGTGTGATACGGTAGTTGGAATGAGTCTGGGATCCTTTTCCCAGCAGTATAAGGGTTATAACGGCGATACGTCGACAAAGAAAAGAAAAAAAGGGCCCCATTGAAGTTAGCCCGGCTCTGTTGACGCTTGCTGTCCAAAACAGCAGGTGGCTTTCTCGTCACGCGCTCCTTTCTCCGCACCAACGTTTTTGTCGCCCATCGCCCCATGGTCTCCCTCACGCTTTTCAACACAAACTGTGGGCGAAATAAATGAAATGCCTCTCCTGCCCGCGTCGAAAACCTGGGTAGAAATCAGGGCACCTACATAGAGCGTGGAAACGATCTGAACGCGCGCAAAACAAGTCAACAAATGTTTGTATTCCTTGCACCTGCTTGCAAGCCGCAAACCCCGTCCGCCGCTGCTACCGAAATTATCAGTGTCCGCGCGCGTTTTCTTTGCTTTAAAGCTACACAGCCAGGCAAACGCTCCCAATAACACTTCGGCGGCCCCATGTCTTCCTCACACACCTGGGCGGCGTTGGTGAGCCTCTCTTGCTGCTGCTCCAAAAACTGGCTAAAGTAAGGGCCGATGGGGGTGTCAACGAGCACCGTCTGGTAGAGGTCGGCGTACCCCTTGGGCGACGCCTCGAAGGCCGGGATCAGCCGCATCGTCGAGTCCTTGAACAGACCCTGAAAACCAAAACATTGGGAGGTTTTGTGACAATCGAATCTGGTTAGGTTATACACCTATGAGAACCCCGACAAACACAGGCTGATTGGTTACTCAGGTGAATCCGAAGGCGCTAGCCGATCAGAAGCCGCCCCGTTTGCTAACCAACCCACAGAGTTACCCAACTCAAGAACGCTCAGGTTAAAGGACGTGTTTTCCTCCAAGAATACCCAGGAAAAGACGTGTGATCCTTGCCACTTCTCACAGAAAATATGTTTTCGTGGGCTGGGATTGCTACTACCATGCAGGAAGCAGAATACACGACACCCGACCCAAACAAGTTCTGCGCAAACACCCTGATAACGAAACACGAGGGCGGACAACGCGCGGCGCGTTCACTAACTGCGCTTAGCATACACAAGCAGTTGGCTTGGCGTGACAGGAGGGGTGGATCAAAGGTGGTGGCTACCGTTGTCAGCGCCACCTCTGAGCGTCTACACGTACCCCACGGCGACGAGTCACACACAATGCTGCACGGGCCCTGAAACGCTCTAATTATACAAGCGCCGGCGACAAATCAGACGGGTAGATAGCTGCAGTAGTGGCCTCTGTATAGTGCCGACATGCGCCAACCAACAATACCGGCGCTCTAGCACCAACCGGCACTAGTTACTCCGCACACTGCCACACCGGTTAATGCCATCTGTGCCAAGCGATTCCACAGGCACTACATATAGCAACCGGTATCACTCAACCGACACCATAGAGTGACCACTAGCGTATTCTAATGGGGGGGAAAAAAACACAAGCGCCCGCGAGAAACGATGTCTTTCGACCGGAAAACATATTTTTACTAACGAAAAATTAAACCCTCGGCAAGAAACGTAACCGCCGACGCCAACGAGCGGTTTTGACGCCAACGAGCGGTTTTCGCAGGTTCACCGCTCCGATGGGCAATCCACGAGAAGAAACTCTTTAGCACGGAACCCGCTGGCCGCTCACCCTCCGGGGGGGGGGGGGGGGGGGGGATGGTCTCACCATGGGATGGCACTGCTCGATCAGCTCGTTTACATCCCGCCCCGACAGAGTGCCCTTGAGGAGCATCATGATATTCTCGATCATGTACTCGTACGTGATGTACTCCAGGAACGTAGACAGCGGCTCCTGCGCCTGCGCCTTAAGGAAGTTGAACTCCACCACCTGAAGACAACGGAAGAGACAAAAATGAAGCATACCGGGTGGACCAGGTGAGCGAAAATATCAAATGAATGCCCCTCTGTCAAGAAACGTAGTAACCATTTGCGGCGGGGGAAATAACACCGCGGTGGAAACACAACGTACGCATGTCATACCAGGTACCAGGTGAGCACAAACACAACATAATTTTCACTCTGCGTAGAAAGGTAAGTAATTTATATTTCCGGACAGAGTTGTGCCTTATCTGGTACCAGTACCTGGTACTATTTTAAACACGCAACGACCGATCGACGGAATAATTGAATACCTGGTACATGTTATAGCAACACAACACCGACGAGGTCAGGTAGCTTCAACTGAGATTCTCCCCGGGGAGCAAGACTCGGAAGTCGAGACGCAAAAGGACGAAACTTGTCAGTACTTTTGCTCACAACTCCCACGTTCGAACGTGCTCCACCATGTACGCACGCACTGTGAGGACGGACAGGTGCTGGGGGGAGGGTTTTCCATCATATAAAGTACATCGCGGTCAGAGTGAATGAACCTTCGCCCGCCCCTCTACCCGAAACCAAAATAATGCCTTTCCCGGTACAAGGAAACCTCGGCCGCACCTCGGGAAATGCGACACCAAGAAACATAAGAAAATATGCATGCTTTTGCGGGTGGTGTTGCTCAATGACTCCGACCTCAATCCAGTATCGTCCTGCTGCAACTAAAAAGTATATCATTCGTGCCCTATTTTGCTCCGACGCCTTGTTTTACGTATCATATGTAGAACATAAAACAACCGGGCACAAAAGCTGCACCAGGGTCATCGCGCGCTACTATTCATAGTTGGCTCCTCGCCAGGACGTAGCAGAGGCCTAAATCGTTGAACTTCGGGGGCTTCGTCCGCGCTGGTCGGAGAGGTACGTGGCCCTCAGTGATCGGTTCGCCCGACAGGCGGCAACGATATCGACGCGCTCGCAAAGATTCGCGGCGGTGCGTCCCATCCTTTGTCCTCGCCGCGAGGCGGCCCCACACCACAAAACAGGCCCAACACTCGCTCAGACGGAGGAAGGGAGAATCGCCGCAACTGCAGAATAATTGTGTGTGTTACCCTTTAGAGACGAAGAGATAGCAGTCAAGAGAACGAGTGCTTGGTGTCAACATACTTCGAACAATACAGCAGCACCAATGAAAGGCATCGGATTGCTGTTCCCCAGCGTGCCTCTTCTGTGCTGGTTAATGTAGCGACCAAGAGAATTGAGTGGTAATACTTTTACTACTGCAGCTAGCGGTAGCAACCTGAGGAAACGTGTAGCAAGAGCGCGAGGCGGAGGGATACAGGAGCGCGAGACCCACCAGCTTCTTGGTGGCCTTGTCCTGGAGGGCGGCGGGGGTGACCTTGTTCTCCTGCGCCAAGAACTGGTCGTAGTCCGTCTCTTGGAGGTTGAGCTTGACATCCTCTAGCGACTCACACTGGCACAGGTTGTTGTAGTCCTGAGAGGGGGGAAAAAAATCGACAACGGGCGGGGACGTTGGAAGCAAGGGTCGATTGAATTCATTTCGGGTCACCGCCACGTGCCCCCGCTATGGCCAGAGCTCGGTCATCCATACGAAACTGATGGAACTCCATTGAACGGCGCTGTTTTGGCGAGATATATCAGCAATGCTCCGTGCCAGGAACGCACACCCTCTGCCGGGGGCGAGGGAGAAGCAACTCAGACCTGGTACTGGAACAAACGATGTACCAGATACCTCTCGGGCAGAGGAAACAACCAAACGCCTCGAGGAGAGCCGTCCACTCGTTGTCGCACGACGTCAACAGGACACATCAGCAGTGGGAGAGATTACTGCCGTTGCATACACCTCATAAAAATCAAGTGTCGCACTCACAAATGTATCTACACTGCCGTCCTCGTCTTTGTACTAAACTATCATCTTCGTGTAAAAGCCGTCCGAGAAAGAAGGCGGCGGCCACACCAGCAGGACCAAAAAAACTAAAAGCGTGATTACGTGCCTGCAGCGATCAGAACTAAGTAAAACTCCGGGGAAAACTCACAAACGATGTAAAACCGTTACGTCGTGTGAGAGTCCACGAGGCTCTAACACTCTATCGTATTTAGTGCGGCTGAGAATCGGAGCGAAAATTCGGTTCAACGTGAATCGATTTCGGCGAAGGCGATGTTTTTTCGCCGACACATTTGGCTCGCTTGAATTTCGAATGAAATCACACGATGGAACCGAGCCCCAATCACCCTCACCCGGCTGGCGAGGGGGACAATATAGATATAGACGGTGAATCGCGTTTTGAATAAATTGCCCTTGCAATAGTGTCTGTTGTGCGCTTTCGATGTCGATTGGATCGTAATATACGATTGACTCGGATGAATCGGACGCATTTCAAAGCCCTTTAGTACTATTTAGACAGCTCGAGGCACGGATGTTGAAAGGGCGAAGACGTCCAGCAAAAAAAAAAGGGTTAAAAGAGAGAACCTCGCACATGGTGAGTCTATGGCGGGATAGTACACACCGGTGTATAATGAGTGCAGCAGCAATGGCCGACCTCGAACACTGTTTGATAAGTTGCGGCCGACGTCCCCCACAACATTTGAATCCGCCGGATCACACACGCGTGCATGAGCACACGAGTGTGCACCCTCAAACTTACAGATCGACAGGAACGGCTGGAGATTGAACACGACGAAAGGCTGCTGGTGTGTGTGTATATTAGGTACGTATGAGATTCGGCGTTGGCCCTGCGCCGCTTGTGTGTGCGCAGAAGACGCGTTCATCCAAGGACCAGAATCGCGCAAGTGCTTGCCAGAAACACCACAAATAACACATCTGTAGACCTGGCCTGTCGGCTTCGGTTGCTGGTGGGGTGTGAATGCTACCACCAACGACTCTGATCGCACAGCCTACTCGATACCGCCTCTCGCGCTCCGCCGTAGGCCTGCCTAAAGTATAGCTGCGAGACTGCGATGCGAGGCGTCTGTGCTGTGTAGTGTGAGTGTAGTCCGCGAGGAGGGATTTTACAGTACTATTAATAGTATAAGGCAACAAACTCAAGTATCCGCACCCTCAGAAGTCAAGGCCTGGCGCACCGGAGCAGGGGCAATGCAACCACTTTCAGATAGATCCCCACTATTCTAAAAAAATAGCTCGTACCACCTTGGTGTATACTGCTGTCGCGCTCCGAGGGCCTACGAGTGCGACCATTTCACTACACCGCAACTGCTGCTGCTCTGCTGCATAATAACTGCTGCCCTGCTGCATAAAAACTGCTGCTGTGGTGCTGCTTCCTGTTTGTTGGTTTGCTACAGGTAGGGAGGCTTGTCGGACTGTGCTTGTTTTGAGTTTTCAGTGTGAACTGTACTCAGCAGTACGAGGCGGTTGCATTACGTGATACTACGAGGGCTGTACCGTACTTTGCTAGTTAACCCTTTTAGGACCGCAGTCCCGTTTTGGGGACAACTTAGTCAGAATTTGAGTGATCTGTCCCCCAAAAGGAACTGCGGTTCTAAAAGGGTTGACATTTATTTTCTTATTTGTGTTTCATCTTAGAGCTTCGAAGGGTTACTCGCGGGTTCCAGTTTCCAGTCGCAGCGCACGCACGGCCGGCACTGCCTGCGCAGCGCTCGAACGCGCCCAGGCCGCGTGGGCTCGACGGAGGCATACACGAGGCAACACACACTCTGCAAGCACGGACGCGCAAGCGTGCTGGCCAAAGCTACTACGAGGGTTGCACCAGGATCCTAGTCCGACCTTGACAGACCGTCAAGCACATAAAAGCCTACAATCGTACGTAGTCTTCTAGTCTATAGGAGGAGAACCCGTATTTTATTTCTGGTACCTGTTACGTATATTTATATATTCTGAGCTCGCTACACGTTATTTTGTGGGTATCACGCCTGCCATTGACTCTTAACTAGCTACCGGCACGTAGATAGCAAACGATGTAACATCAGCAGCAGTATACAGAATGGCATGACGGTTGCTTGTCTGTTAGGAAGGGAACTACTATTAATACTACAGCTGTACGTACTGCCGTACCGGAATCATTACGGGACTGCTTCAGTGTTGTCTGGTCTTCGAAATGACGTTTGCGTGAACAGTCGCCAAATCCCACATTTATTCGTACACACGACAAAATTTGTTACCAGAATTGAGAAGGTAACAGGAGACAGGGGCGAGAATCGACACTGAACAGCATAGGTCAACGTCAACTTCCGTCAACTCACTAGCACCGAAAAATATATGCTAAAAATCCGGAACATGGATTGTAAGGTCGGGAAGACGACGCCTACGAGCTTCACGATAAGCTTCCTCCTTGATGCAAGAAACCTATCGTGCCTCTCTCCAGCAACGAGAGTGTTCTTTCGGGCTTCCTCCCGCCAACCGACAACACCACAGCCTCTTTCCCGCTAGACTGCAACGTGACAACGAACAAAAACCCTCTCTGCGAGCGCGCGGAGCCTCTTAGGAATAGCACCGGCGAAGAATACCTACAAAGCAACCCCCTCTGTCTAGGAGAGCCCTGCGCAAGCCACTAACCGAGCCCAGGAGAGAACCGGGAGGCAGCTGGCGTGCCACGAGTGTGTAGGGTTGCGGGGAGGTGAACCTAAACGCGACATCTCTGACGTCGTTTCTGAGACCTCTACCCAAGCAACCAAAGCAAGGTCCGCAAAAACGCGCCAACCGTGGGCCTGGCAAGGACCGCGGAGACGTCGATGGCAGCGACGTAGGTGGTCACACGTAGCAGCAGCGGAGACACGAGCACTCGCATGCTGCAACATATTGGGAACCTGGGCGGCCGGCTGCCTCAGGGGTGGATAGGTTGTTGCCTCGCTTCCTTGGTTTCGTGCGCTTGGTTTCCGAAAAGGTCTGAGCTTTGAGGAAACGCTGACTGTGAATGAACAAATCGACGAGTGCGATGCTTATGTAAAATAGAGCACAACCGCAGTAAATCGAAGCATTAATAAGTACCACGATATGTCCGCGCCGCAGAACGAGGTTGCTCACACTGTCCGCCAAGAAGCCACTCCTGTAACCCCTCACGAGGCCTTCCGGGAAGCCGTGGTGGATGTTGTAGGTGTAGAAGTCACCGGCATCCTTGGCGACAGAGAAAGGCATGGCTCTTCAGTTCCGTTCCTTCCGCGAGGCTTCTCCTAGGCAGTCCAAGCCTCTCCCTGCGCAGGCAAGCGGCGGGATCGATCCGCCTTCTCTCCTAGCGCCTTGCAACTTGCTTCCTTCGATGTCTTGGTGTACGCGTGACTCCTATTGTTCACGTTTCTCAAGCGCGGTGTGGTTGGGGTCTGAGAAGTATGTTGGTGTTGGGGGTTTTAATGAGGTTCCGAAGGCTTTATTTTATCGGGGGAATACTGAACCTTGGACTTGGGACCACATCGCCTGTTGATTGTGAGGAGGAGAGCTTGTCAAGTAAGCCGTTTGAGTGTTTTCTACTTGCATGGACCGTTATGCTGTATCCCAGGCATGCACCAGCTGCCATTGATAGCGTAGATTGCGGAGGGATGTAGTCATAAAGATCGGAGAATGCCTCTTCTATTTAGTACATTTCGGAACGATCCCCTGTGTGCGTATACCAGTATCCAGTATACACAGAACAGATACAGCAGTTGCCGAGATCGCCGATACTTTTTTTTTTTTTTTTTTTTTTTTTTTTTCCATCCCATTCATTATCTTCGCACATCTTCTTCTCTCTCTCCTTCCAACTCGTAACTCAGATCCGGGGTCACATAGCAGGCTCTTCTCCCCCCTTCCCGCTACGGTACGTGCCTTCATTTTTATCGCGAGAAGATTTCAGCCTTTTCTTCCCTCGTCGACTCGCATCGAATTGTGATACTCGAAGCATTCAGCTTTCGGCGCAATCTCATACACCGGTACGAGCAGATATCTCAGACAATATTTCAGCGGTATCGTACGGCGATACTCCGATTGGAGATACAAAAGCATATACCGAAATATCGTCTTCTGCAATGTGCGGTTACGAGGCATTTCATCTACCTGGTGTAATACTCAGATGGTGGCAAGCGTAAGAGTAGCAGTCGAAAGCCGAAAGGGTAAATACCAGCGTCGCGCTTTGTTGGAAGAGCGAAGCTTCTCCGGGTATCAGTCAAGAGTCAGGAGTATAAATCTAAATCTCGACCATGATCACGCAATAACGCATCGCTGTGTTGCCCGCTTGTTCGCTACCTGGTATGCTGCAATATTAATTGCTGTTTTATATCTCACGTACAGTATACACATATTTCCTTGCTGATCTTCTGGTTCACCAAATGCAGAGTATCATGATGTGCGGTATGATACGTAGCGGCGAGAAAAAGGCGGTGCTGTCGTACGTTTGGGGGTCATCCCCTGAGGCATTTGGCTTCAAAGATGCACAGAGACGGACAACCGTCAAGCGTCAAGCGATGAGTCAAGGCATTTCCATACGTCTATACGTATGGCCCCCGATCCCCCGTAGGAAAACGCATAATTATATTTGTGGAAACCCCTTTTTTGTTTCCATTTCCGCGGTGTTGTGTTGCTGTGAGGTTTTCGGTCGAGCGTTCTGCCGAATCAGAGAACTCTGTCATATTACTGCTGTATATCTGAACGCAAAACCCAACACAAAGAAGAAAAATCCCATGAATTACGGGTTTCCAATGGTATGACCAGGCGTTTGTTCCAAAACCGGGTAGTTTTACTCCGTGTCCCCGGTTTTGACCTCCAAGGCTGTCTGTCGATGCGTTCTCCTTGACGCCGCCTGCCAAGGTGTAAAAGTGCAGTCTCAGTGCATCTTTGTCTGGCATTCTGGCATATATCCACGGGTTCACCACTGATGTGCAGGGACGCGTTCTTGCTCGAAAGAGACCTGGCAACGTCGCTACCTACGCCGCATGTTTTATGTGATAATAGAGTGCTTGCGGCAGAGGTAAAACAAGAAAAAAAACTTTACTTGCGCTAAAAAAAAGTGAATTTCCTTCCCTTCCTGATTTCGGTGTGTTTGCGAGTGAGGTAAATCAAATCCTGCAGGCGACGCCTCCGAAAATAAGAAGGGAAGGGGGGAGGTAAGGCAAACGCGCCAAAAAAAAGAACGAAAGACTAAAAAACGGCTTGGGAGTGTAGCAACGGCAGCCCAGCAACGTTTCGGCGGCAGAGTTGACAGCGGTGCCACCACTGCCAGCCCACGACTGCAAGCAGCAGCACAGCAAGCGGCAGCTAGCAAGCGCTAGCCGCAGCTAGAGGCAGCTTTTGCAACAAAAACAAACAGCGTCAGCACCAGCACCAGCACCAGCACCAGCCAGCTTCCCTTTTTGGATTGCCTGCTGCGGCTGCTGCTGCTCCTGCTGTTGCTGCTCCTGCTCCTGCTGCTCCTGCTGCGCTCAGCCTACGCACGCCACAGCGCCGGCGAGCTCCACTCCGCCGCCACTGTCGCGGCCACTGCTGCCGCCGCCGCTGCTGCTGCTGCTGCTGCTGCTCCAGTATGGTGGAATCGAAATGATACACGAGCTGTCGCGCTCTGTGCGAGCACGAGTACGAGTACGAGTGTGATTGCGAGTCCTTTTTTGGAAGGAAGCATCCTGCACGTCGTCACCAAGTAGGCGAAAGCGTGTACCTTACGTAGCAGAGGCGGCGGCCCGCTGGCACAATTCAACGCCGCTCGTGCGCGCTATACTCAAGCTACACCTCTCGAGCCTCTGTGCTCCCAGCGGTTGTCGTGATGCGTACAGCAAGCAGCATGGTGGCATGGAATATGCTCGGAGTTTTGATCCTTCGAGATTTGAGATGATGCGTTCTTCGTCGGGACAATGCTCGGTGCGTGTAGGCCAATGAGACAGAGAGCCAAAAGTTACCGCAACTTTTTGATGAAATCCTGACTTCGCTGAAGTACTCGTACTTTTTCGCGTTTTTTTCATAAATTTACCTCAAAAAGTTACCTCGGGAGAATTTTTGGAGAAGTAAAAGTAAAAGAAAAAAAAAATCGCAAACACTCTAATCACTTTTGTTTCTCTCTTCATCATTGATCTGAGTCCATTCGCCCAGCCGGGTGTGCAGCGACGCCGCCCTCGTGCCCCTGGGCGTCTGCAAAGTTCGGGGGTGGGGTGTAAGGTGTGGTTGACTCGCTTTCCTCGCGACGACACCCCGATTCGATCCCACAACCCTGGAGTTAGCAGGAGCCCGGTGAGGCGAATGGACTCAAATCAATGGCGACGAAAGGAACAGAGTGGTAATATATGTGTCGTAGTTGGCGAAGTCCCCCGGTCTATGTCGGTTACATGTTACGGTTCGAGCCATGCATGCCTACTACTTCGTACCTGGTACATAATAATAGTGAACCGTAGAGGTGCCGGCATCGCTGCAACACCCGGTGAGGCAAATGGACTCAGATCAGTGGCGACGAGAGAAACAGGTTGATATTATATGTGTCGTAGTTGGCGAAGTTCCCCGGTCCATGCCGGTTACATGTTCCGGTTCCAGTCATGCACGCCTACATAACAGTAGTAAACTCGTAGGTATGCTATGATTACCCCCAGACGCCTCAAGCCTACAACAGAGCTCGCCTTCGACGAAAAGGAGGGATTTCACGCAACATTTTTTCCGACTACAGCAAAATCCCTAAACGCTGTTGCGGTCAGCCGCAACACGCCTCCAGCACGTATTGCGCCATAAGCAATTTCACCATATTTTGTGCGCCAGCCCAAGAGCGAAACCCTACCTGGAACCCTGATTGCTGCTCGTGCCATATCATATTATATCATACCTGGTACGAATCAGCATCACCATATACCTTTCTAAGCTCGGGTCTCACGCCTCGTGCGCGAAAAGAAGCTGCACGTATGATACGTGCAGCGTGTACGCCTGCGCCTTTGCTACCCGTTATCCTTGTCGCCAACGTGTCAACCCTTGCTCACACCTGGTTCCTACGCCAAGCTGCATGTGTACCTCCTACGTATTACAATCACGACACGAAAACAACGACCGTATCATGTTGGCCGTTGACACTCCCAGCGACAGGATTACATTATACCCGTCGCTACTGGCCGTACGTACCAGCCACATCGAAGCCATCCCGAGGCCATCTATGACCACGATAGCCTAGAAACCTTCGGTGACGCTTGACACACTTTCGGGTGAGAGCTGTGCCTTACTCTTACGCACCAAAAATGGCGTTAAAATGACTTTTGATAACATCTGGCTCTCTCGCTCTCCCTCCCGTCGTTCCTGTATCCCAGCTAGGTCAGCTGCCGCACAGCTCGATCGCACCCCATTGTTATGGCCTTCGGGGGGGGCACCATCGCGGCGGCGAGAAGCCTCATCCAGGCATCACGACAATTCTCTCGCGTGCTCTCCAAATCTCCAGATTCCACGCGCTTGTTAGGGGCGACAGCCTTCTCCGACGGACGCTCCAGAGCTCCCGCAGGCGACCTTAGCCTCCCCGCCGCCAACTTTGGGGGCGCCGGCACTTCACCCCCCCCCCCAGATGTTCTGCAGCAGGGTGCCACCGCCGCCCGGATAGGCACAATTCCGCGGGTCAGAGACAGGGAGGGGCACGGGCGCGTGCAGAGCGCATCTATCGAGCAGCGCCCCTACTTGACGCGGCTGAAGGCGGCGAGACTCAAACGCGACGGCGGCGACGCCGAGCGTGTGCTATGGGAAGCCATCCAACGCGGAGGCAACATTGCTGACTTGGTTGTGTGCAACGCGGCCCTTCGCGTGTTCGCGGACACCAAGTGTTGGAGAGAAGCCCTCAAGTGCCTCGACTTCATGAAGCTATCCGGCCTGAAGCCCAACGTGTTCGCGTACACATGTGCGATCACTGCGTGCGGGAAGGGACGCGAGGGGGGCAAGGCTTTGGAACTCTTCGGGGACATGCAGGCGGCGGGGCTTACCCCCAGCTTGTGGTCATACACTGCGGCGATCATGGCCTGTGACGCCCGTAGACAACCGGGACAATCCACGCGACTGTTTCGCGAGATGGAAGCGGCAGGCATTGCTCCTAACGCCCGGGCCTACAACGCTGCTATCATGGGCTGTGGGGCTGGCTACGAGTGGGAGCAGGGCGTCAATTTTCTTCGAGAGATGGTGATGACCGGCATCGCCCCTGGTGCTGACAGCTACAGCTACGCCATCACCGCGTGCAGCAAAAGCAGCCAATGGGAGCTTGCGGTGGCCCTGCTTAGAGAAATGGTGGTGATGGGTGTCCCTGCGAACGAGCGAACCTACAACGACACCATTGCAGCGTGTGTTCGCGGCTCTCAATGGGAGATGGCTACACGACTGCTGAAGGAGATGCCGGCGGCCGGCATTACCCCGAACGTGTTCAACTACACTTCCGCCATCACCGCTTGCAACAAGAACGGCCAATGGCGTTATGCGATAGGTCTGGTCAAGGAGATGACTGACGCCGGAATCCGCCCAGATGTGGCCAGCTACAATGCCGCCATTTCCGCGTGCGGCAGCGGCAGGCAGTGGGAGTCTGCGGTGTCTTTGCTAAGGGAGATGGTGGATGTTTTTTTACCCCCCGACGTAATCAGCTACTCGGCTGCTATCGTAGCGTGCTCGGAAGCTGGTGAATGCGAGCAAGCCATGTCCCTTTTGAGGGAGATGGAGGCCGTTGGCGTCCCCCCCAACGAACGAGCCTACAACGCCGCCATCAGAGCCTGCGGCAATGGCCTTCAATGGGAGCAATCTGTGCGGCTGTTGCGAGACATGAACACGGCCGGCATCCCTCCCGACGTGATCAGCTACACGTGCGCCATCATCGCGTGCAACATATCTGAACAATGGGAGCGTGCCTTGGGTTTGTGGAGAGAGATGGTGGAGACGGGAGTCCGACCAGATGTGGTCAGCTACGCGGCTGTCATCTCTTCGTGCGCTGGGGCGGGGGAGCACGAGCAAGCCATGGCGCTCTTCCAGGAGATGCCGGCGGCAGGCGTCCGCCCAAACCAGCGGGTTTACAATGCGGCCATTCGGGCCTGCGGCAAAGGACATCAGTGGGGGCAGGCTGTGCGACTGTTGCGAGAGATGCCGTCGGTCGGAATCTCTCCGGGCGTCTTCAGTTACAACGCCGCCATCACGGCCTGCGGCGATAGCGGCCAGCCCGAGCTCTCCATTGATCTGTTGCGGGAGATGTCCGCGGTCGGCCTCAGCCCGAACGTAGTTGTCTACACTTCGGCTATGCAGGCTTGCGCCAACGGCGCTCTGCAGGGCCAGGCGGTGCAGCTATTCCGGGAGATGACGGAGGCCGGCATCGTCCCGAACGCCCACAGCTACGGCGCCGCGATCGCCGCATGCGCCCAGGAGAAGGAGCCGGAGACCGCGGTGGCCTTGCTGGAGGATATGAGGAACAGGGGACTTTCCGCGAGCGTGGCCATTTACAATTCAGTTTTTTCGTCTTTTGGAGATGGCGACGGGGGCCGAGCAGTGGAACTGCTAGAGGCGATGCAGCGGGAGGGTGTTAGCCCGGACGACGCGACGTGCGGGGCGATCAGGAAGACGCGCACGAAGGATCGAGATTGGGAAGTGGCCAACACTCTTTTGGCGGAATTTGGGGGGGGGCATCTCGCAGACGTTGTCGCAGTAACTGGCGGGACACCGCGTGTATTCGGCGGTCACGTCGAGCGCGCTTGATACAGCAGTACAACAGTAGTACTGCTGTATCAAGTCCTCGCCGCGGTTTAGTTGTTATTACGGGGGGCCATAGTTAACAGGACCTATGATATACATAAAAACCTATATATTAAACCATTTTTACTCACAACATTCGGTCCTGTTAACTATGGTCACCCGTAGTAGGTGCTTTTCCCAAAAATCGAAGCTGTGATGGGCGCGGTGGTGGTGGTGGTGGTGGTGGTAAAAGTTGTCCCTACCACAGTATGTAGGATGACGGTGCCACGCCCTCTCGTGTGCCATCACCGCCAGGCCATTTTCTTTGGCTTGCTTTGTAAGAAGGAACGACACCATCTTCTCAGTTTGAATTTTAACTTTTGAAAATCGACAGGCCGCATCAGTCAGCTAGCTACCTTGCGCATGTCACGGAAAGTTTAGTCGTTCGCCTAAACAAAACATGGCTCAAGATAGTTTTTTTCTCGAGTATATTGGGCGGTGAACAAGGCGGTGGAAAAAAGTTCAGTTATTTTATACCAGTACTGAATTCTCGTCGGCGACTGATGGTTTGTTTTCCTTTTCATCAAATGCTGCTTTTCTGCCTGTCTGTAATTGGGTAGCGCGATCCAGAGCGCTTCCGCCCCGCCTTGCCCCATGGGTAGGAAGGCTGGTGCCCAACCAGCAGAACACCTGGGTCCCATGCCGCGCCGAGCCGTGGCCGTGGCGCAATCCCAAGGCAGTTCTGACAGCCATCTACACAGCCTAGCTGCTGACTTATACTTTGAAGTTACAATTCGGGCACTGGTTGGTTGGCCCAATTCATTCAAGAGGCCGCTGGCTCTTTCTTGAAGATTGGTGCTGAATAGAGCCATCGAGGTTCTGGCATACCCAGAGAGGATAGGGTTCCATCCTCGGATCGGAAGTCCCATCATACATCTACAACTCCGACCAACCGGGGACGAAAACTTCGACCCCCGGGGTCGACACCGCCGCGCACAGTATGGAAACCCCATCCCCATCACCTGATCACTGATTGGCTAAGACTCATGGAGCCAGCGATACCTGGGGAGGATAGGGTACTGTCCCCGGATCAGAAACCCTTAAAAAAAATACAACTCCTACAACCCGGACATGAAAACGGACATCTCCCGCATCGATACCACCCCGCAAGGTGTGGAAACCCCTACCCTACTGGCCGACTTCTGATTAGCTGGAGTTCATAGAGCCAGTGTCCGGCAAGAGTTACTCCACGAGACAACAACTCGGGAACGATAAAGTATCATGCCCTGATGAGATATCTTTCTATACATACATGTAAAAACCCAACAACCCGGGGACGAAAAAAGAAATCCCCGGGCCGATATCGCTCCCTATGGTGTGGAAATCTCACATCCTCTGTCGGGAAGGTGGACCAATGGGAATGACTAAATATTTGCACAGCAAACACTACCAGAGTTTAATGCATATAATCCCAATTTCCACAACTTTCTCCCACACTAAACGTGACTTATCTCTTGAGCAAGTCAGGAACCCCGCTGAGACTCGGATTGTCCAAGTTTTACCTCCGACTGTCTCGGTACCGGACTGAGTATGCGTTGATTGCGCATAACTCTCATCGTTCCTTCCTGGGTGTTTTCTAGGTGGGTGAATTTTACAGGGTCTCGAACGTGACGTATTCCCTTTTTTCCTCTTGATGGGAACGAAGGCGACAATCGAGCCACGGACCCCGCTCTTCATAACCTCACGCCCGGTCGACGACACCATTGTAGGGAAAGTAGACTACAAATGTTGCACAACAAACGCTACCATATTTGAAGACTTACAAACTCGATTTCCACCACACATTATTAGCTGATTTCTTATTTCTCATGCAAAAACATAACAATCGCCGTCGACATAAAGTCAACTAAGGGCCATTCTTATCGGAGAGCTTTTTTTCCCAAATTTTCGACATTTTTTTCGCGCAATTGTTCAATGTTCCATATTTTCCTGATTTTTTTTTCCAAATATTGGAATGTTAACGAACTTGATATTTTTGCTTCTGGAGAATTTCACGAATAGTGACAGACCGCCTCCGTATATCGATACATATCTCCAATTATTTCCAAACTTTGGAAATTTTGGAAAAAGAGGCCTCCGATAAGAATGAGCCTAACTGAGGGTTATTTCCGGATCGCCCGCAATCAAAACGAAGACACCATCAATCCTGGTATTATAGCAGGCAACTGCCCGGGATGTGATCCACGGCAATCAGGCAAATTAAGGAGAATAGACAATCAACCAGTCAGTGCTCTGAAACCATCATTTTCTTGATGGGGATACAAACATATCGGTATCTCTCTATACTTACCAGTGGTCACTTTACTTTACGTATATGTATACATATTGACTATAAATGTGTCTACATTTACTCATGACGCGCGTTATAATGGGACAATTTCTGATCGGCTGGGGCTCGTGGAGACAACACGCGGCAAGAATTGCCCCCCGGGACAACAGCCAGGTCCTGCCGCACCTGAGAATTATAAAGGACCTATCCGCGAATCATAAATCCTTCCTTACAATGTACAACTCCAACAATCCGGAAACGAGAACCGACTCCCCGGATCGATACCGCCCCGCAAAGTGTGGAAATCCCAACCCCAGTCCCTGGTTTACAATGGCTGGGGTTCAGGAGTCAAAGAGCGTCGAGAGTTGTCCCTCAGGGCAACGATGAGGTCCCGTCGCACCCGGAGGATTATGCGATCCCATCCATCCACGGATCACAAATCCTAAAAAAAACTACAACTCTAACAACCCGGACACCAAAACTAACGTTCTCCGTGTCAACATCGCACCGCAGGGCGTGGAGACCCCAACCCCACTCACTGATTTCGGGTTTGGCTCGGGCCTGGGGCCCATAGAGCCAGCGAACGGCGACAGTTGCCCTACGGGACAACGTCGAGGTCCTGCCGCACCCGGGGACGATAATTTTTCATCCCCTGATCAGGAATACTTCTATATAATGTACAACTCCAAAATCCGGGAACGAAAACGGGCATCCCCCGGGTCGACACTGCCCCGCAAGGTGTGGAAACCCAACTACACTGGCTGATTTGTGATTTGTTGGGGCTCATAGAGCCAGCGCGCGGCGAAGGTTGCCCCTCGGGACAACAGCGAGGTTCCGTCGCACCCGGGGGCAATAAGGTCCCATCCCCGGATCATAAATACTTCCGTACATCTACAACTCCAACAATCCCGGGACGAAAACGGATATCCCCCGGGTCGATACCGGCCCGCACGGTGGTCCTTACATTTCCGTCCAGAGTGCTTATCTCAGCACACTACGAGTACTATTAATACCATACACGTCCCCCTCCGGGAGGTGCCTAGGGGAGTAGCGCAAGAGCAAAATAATACTCGTATGAACTCCTGCACACCTGTTTAGAAGTACGTAGTAGCTGTATCCACCCATCATTGATGTGAAGAATACGTATATATACCAGGTACTTACATGCTACTATGAGGAAACGCAGGGCTGGCGCCATGGGTGAAACCGCGGCAGTATCGCTATTTAAATACCCCTCTGCCCCGGACTATATCGACCTTTTGTACAGAATAAGAAGGTGCGGAGTAGGAAGCGTGGCGTATAGATACATAGTAGGTAAAATATCTCGGTAAATGGTGGGGGTGCAAGGGAGTACACGCAGGGAAGGAGAATTGGTTCGATGAAGTTAGTGGTATTCGATGAATTATGTCAGCTTTTTCATTTTGAATGAATAACGCCCTGCACATTGTCAGAAGGCAAATAAATAATAAAAATAAGAATATGCAAACGTTCCTCACATTTACGAGGAACGAAGTGGCACCAAATAGCCAGGCCTCTACAGCGCGGTATAGGGGAGATGCTCTTGGGGCCAATGTTTCCTTCCTCGGACAGGTCATGACCTGGATCATCCACTGGAGCTCCTCACCTGCCGTTACGAGAAGTTGTGCAGGATCTACCTTTTAGGGCAGATCCAACCCAGGAAAAAGGTGCTACGTACCATAGACCATGCAGATTCTCCGGGGCCCCCCCCGGCAACATGCCCCCCGGCAATATGAGCTACAACAAACAGTAGACTCTTACAAGATCGGGAATAGAGATCTGCCTTCAAATATATACTGTGTAGCTCATGAAGTGGGGATGATCTATCTGAGTGCACGAGGTGTGCAGGATGTTTTATGTTTTGACCGAACGGGACTCCCCGTCTTAGAACTATCAACTCTTTTCTCAGTACCACTGGGGGTGCACAATAAAAAGAGAAACCGAAGGCACACTCGCCTCCATGTCGGAATTGAAAACAGAGTCGCGGGTTGGGATTTTCGTCTGAAAATTAAATACGGAAAGACGCGTTTTTTCTGTTCACTTGATTTTAGTGAGCCTCTCTTGTCCGGGACTAAAAAAAAAAACATGGGGGGATGTCAATTTTTTTTTTTTCTTTCTTGTGTACCCTTGATCCTGTTCAATATGTTTTGTGTTTTTACTGTTATAACAGGTGTTCGTTTCATGCCTACTTTTTCATAGTCCATGGGAATGTAAATCGGGTTTTGCGCGAACATTTTTTCTCGAAGTCGATCTTTGGATGAGGTGCAGTACAGCGCTCCGCATGTTCGGAAAGTGATTAATTAGATCTACCCCCCCCTACTGGCGGTGGCATTGCTTACTTTGCGCATGGCATTTGCAGCTCTAAAGTAGGTCCCGTTCGGAAACGCACAAGTCGGCTAAGAGTACGGCGAAATCGTTTCCACTTGCCTTTGGCGAAAACAACGACGATGGTGCATCACAGGCATTCAACCAATGAACAAACCGCGCTAACTTAGTCTTCAGGAGTAGCTTATGTATGCAGAGATGAGCGGCAGCTGAGGCACTCATGTCTCTACGTGAAGCGGTTAATTGCCACCATGGATAGAGCACTAAAGTATCCCCCACAGTGGGTCTACCTGAAACGAAATTTGTTTTCTCTTGACCGACCCTGTCGACGTATTTTCATGTCAGTTCCTGTTCGTCCAATCAAATATCTCAACAGGCTTGACTCGCACGTACATTGTTACCCTTAATCAATCCTGAATGCTTGACGTCGATTCCGAAACTAACATTAATATCACTACTGTCACACGACTACCATCGACACAATGGGACGGGTCTATTACTACCACCTCTGTGCTGCCGTTGCACATTAAAAAAAAACTTGAGTAACCCTACTATTAATATCATATCATTAAAAGAAAAAAGACAGTGAGTAGGTTCTGTTCCATACCGGTAGGCAGACACGCGCGCTTTGTTCCAACACCTTTGGTTTCGAGCCCGAGAGTAGCAACAACCTGGAGAACAGACTTAGGGTGTGTCTTAACCCCCGCCAGAGAGCATTGGAACGAACCGAATGGGATATTATTTGCCGCATGAATTTGTGTTGATTGGTTGTGGGAAACGAATAGATTCAGTGCAGCCCGAGAAAAACGGTATATCTAGGAAGAGGAAGAAGAAGTGTTGCACCCCTTTTTCTTGTTTGGGAGGACCGAACGGCCCGACCGAACGAGAACAAATAGCAGATTATTTGATGCAGATTGACACCACCGAAGATGGGCGTGGACACCTATTTGCCGTAGCATGTGCAAAAGATACCGTTCGTGTCGATTCGGCTGGCGAGGCCCGGGGTTCTGCGTGGACCCAAGCACCTTTTTTGTACATAGGAACGGAACGAATGACCACGAACAGCCTCGTTCCGTTCCACTCGTTCCCATGCTCTTTGTTGGGAGTTAAGACACACCCCTACCATTGGCGTTCAGTTCCGCTTCTTACATGTACCTGTGGTCTCAATAACATATCTATTTTCTGGTCTGTCTATCTGAAGCCGTTTTTTTCAATCACCCCTCATCAGACTTGACTCCCGCCCAACTGTTCGTTTATTTTTTGCGTCAAACAATTCCAAACGATTGATCTCCTTGTATCCACGGGTTGAGTATCGATATTCGGAACGTAGAGAGTCGGCCTGCACCAATTTCTACCTTCTGGCGTGTCGTGTGTGTTGAGTACCACGATTCGGCTGAAAGCTCGTCTTCCAAGTCATTTAGGGGCGCGGTTGTACGTACCTGATAGCAAATGTGTGGCAGAATTCGGAAAGCTTCGGCTCGGCTTCCACGCCATAGAGCTTACAGCTTGCACGTCACACCATCATACACCGTTCCATGGTTTCCATATGTTCCCGCCTCCTCCCCTAGCAAACCTCGTCACGCTCATGTTCAGCCCACGTGGATGGGAGTGGGTTTGAGGAGCCGTAGATGTGACCCATATTCTATTGATGGTCCTGGAACTTGCCCTTATCGTCGGTTTCGATGGCACGCCGACTTCTTCAGTCACCATGACTGTCCTCTAGAAAGTACGTTCCTGGTACCTGGTGGAGTTGTTTTTTTGTCGCAGCGGTCGACGAAGAAGTGGACATGATACATCGCAAGACAACACTACGACTCCTCAGCATCAGGGTGGGCTAGTGCCATGGTATTACCCCAGAAAGGTCCAGGATTGGGAATACGGGCAAAGATGGCGCATTTCTTGGAAGGCCTAACAGAAAGACTGACAGGCAGATATACCCGACCCGACCCGCCCCGCTCCATTCCGATTGACCCGTGAGACACGGGTTTCATGTGGGTCGGGTCACCTTGACCCGCGAAACCATTTATTAGCTTGAAAGACAGGTCCGACTCGCGGATCTGGCCCGTAGGTCAACTCTTCAATTTTTTTTGTGTGTGCCCCCTAGCGATATATGGCTTGGCTGAAGTAGTGGGTATGGATGAATGCGGGCATACGAATATAGTCTTGGCGGTGTTTTAATATTTGAACATTATACCAAAAGAGTGTTATTGAGTATTGGTACGAGAGGGTAAAAGAGCGGGAAGTGTTTTAAGTGTCGGATCCGCGAGCCGGATGCGCGGGTCCGACCCGCGGATCAGCAGAAAATAACTCGCAGGTCATACTGGCCTGACCCGCGAGTGACCCGCTTCTCGTGGGTCATGGCCTTACCCGACCCGTGAGCTTGTAATCACGTCTTGACCCGACCTGACCCGACCCGTGAGACTTTGAAAAATCTTGACACGACCCGAACCGACCCGACCCGATCCGTGAGATTTGAAAAAATCTTGACCCGACCTGACCCGATCCACGAGATTTGAATACCTCTCGACCCGACCCGTGAAATTTTAAACACTTCATGGCCCGACCCAACACGACCCGTGACATTTCGAACCCCACGAGACCCGCGACCGACGGAAAGCCCTGAAATGTATTCGGGCTTTCCGTTACTGAGGTCCTACTACTACCGGATGAAGCGGGGTGATGAAATAATATTGATATATTTGTGATTAATTCGCGGTCTTCCGTAGGCGAACATCATACCCCCACCATGGATCATTAGTTGCTGACCGCATACTGTGGTACCACCACCTTCTTCCGCCCAAGAAGCTCACACAAAGCTCAATCGCACCAGCGTATACAGACATATATATAGGGCTTACACTACGCTTACCACCTCCTGCTGCCACTACTACAAACAAGTTATGATCGCACACAACACGTATCCTGGTATACAATAACTAGTATGTCCCGTGCGATGCAGTATTATAGACACTCTGGCAGATTACCACCCAACAACCAACAAACAGCTTACATGCACCAAACCAAAAAAAAGTCAAGCCGGGGGTCAAGCCAGCCCCAAAAGTACTGCGAAACTTATTACTAATAAATCCAAAGCTTCGTTCCGTGTGTAGCCTTCTTGACCCACTCGACGCTTGCTTGTACCAAACCAATCACCCAAACCATCGCCACACCGCAGGCGCACATACGTCATGGCTACTGTATATAGGACGTACGTGTTACTGCCCCCTCACCCCCCCCCCCCCCCGATCCCCATCACGCATGCAGACACAATTTACGAAAGCAGGGAAAACAATACACGTACGTACGCTTGTAAGTACACGCTCTTTAGCGCAGCCGCTTTCACCGCAGCTTGCGCTACTGCTGTAGGCACACACACGCGTCACACACGAAACGATATACCAAGGATACCTCACGAAGGTAGGCCATTTTTTCCTTCTCAAAACCCCACCGCTTCAAGGCTCTAACTCTAACAAGCACGGCATAAAACGGAAAAAAAACCGAACGTGGTGGTTACCGAGCAACCGCCAATCAAGAAAACACCCTCGCCCCTTCCTCGCTTAAAAGGAAAACCACCCGAAGGAAAAGAGTAAATAGGTCGCCACCGCATAAAAAGCTGTTAAAGAGCGAACGGACATCGACAGCACAAAACCCACCATCGTCATGGGATGGAGAGGCGAAGAGACCAACCGCCACCCTCCGCACCGTATGTCTCACCCACGCCAGAGCGGTACTCTGCACGCCTCGAAGGGAGGGGTTCTCCAACCCCCTCCCCCCTGACCCACCCACCCACCCACCCACCCACCCACCCACCCACCCTTCCGCCGTCGTACTCGCTGGTACCCACCCCGTATTGAAGCTCTCTGGCCTGGCCATAAACCTACGGCACCACAGAAAGAAAAGTCTCTACAAGCGCACCATACTCAACGTAAACACAGCTCGTCGTCACGAGGGCATCCCTCGCGGCAGACGCCCCTCCCCTCTATGCCACTAGCACGGGGGCATGGCAACCCTGCTTATTCACACTTATAGTATTTCCCCCACCGCCCCACACCCGCCACAACACACGGAATAATAATCGTCTACGGTTTTGGGCACTGCTGCTGCTGTTCATCGTTCTCCCGCAGATACCTCGAGGCGGCTCAGGGCGTGCCTTCCACCGACGAGCTCGCCTCCCCGCCGCAGCCCAAGCAAGCAAGCAAGGAACACCAGGTCCGGTTGGTTTGTCGCTTCATTTTTGCGCTCTACATAAAAACATAGCGAACACCCCCCACACCCGCCCCTTCCCGCAAAATTGTGTCCGCCTATACAGGCCGGCCTGCTGTCTTCACACGTACACTCGACCGAGTCTAACAGTATAACGTAGCCCACTCCTCGACACTCCCACCACCACTCTATCGTCGCAAGAAATAGGACCACCATTTTACCCTCTCGGAAAAGAGCCAGTGCAGAACTGCGCCATTTGGATGATATATATCGAATATACCCCTCCCGCCCCCCTCGCACGCCCGTTGGCCTCCTTCGCTTCCTTAGGCGACGCAGGGCAGAGGCCGGTTCGTTTTTTTACGGTATAAAATACGTACCCTACCGCATGTCCTTGGCCTCACGGATGCCGTCGCGTCTCTCCGCCTCCGAATCGGAAACCCAGCCACTGCAAGCGACGCGCGACTTGTGAGCCCTCCACCATAATACAACCGTGTCGAGTCTTAACACCCCTTACTCCATACCCTCTCTCTTCCTTACCCTCCCCGGCGTGCTCCCCAAGAGCATTACATTTTGGACACCCGGTCGCCGGAGGCCGAAACTGCACAAGCACTTACTTCCCCACCTTCATTCCTTCCCTTCGGAAAAACATGGTACGTAGCCAGAGCCCGATCGATTTATGTGCTCACCGGACAAGTGCCAAGTTGCGTCCTGGGGTTCCCCCGATTTACAAATATGTAACCCCCCCCCCCCCCAGCCCCTCGCACAACACGCCGCCCCTTCCCTTGCAAAATTGGGATAGTCCGAAATAGAAAACCGCATCCCATCGCTCTAGCCAGCCAATATACAAAATACATCATGAAGTCCTACCTGTACATCAACTTCGCCCCCCCCCCCCCCCCCCCCCCCCCCCATGCCCTTAGTTTACCGCCATGAACATCACCCATGGCGTCAAAGCCGGCGCGATTGGGTTCATTCACCGTCATTCCTCCATCTTGCACTTCAAGCAGCATTAGCAGCAGCACCTGCTCTAGGGCACAGCACACCTTCGCGAATTTCACGAACGCAGCACCTTATCTCCCGGTACTCTCTGCTTTGACTGCGAGGAGTGTTGGCTCACGGTGGAAGTTGGTTTCATCGCAACCCCTTCACCCAGCGCATCCTCCAGAGGCCGCAACCACCACGCCTTCCTCCCCCTACCCCGAAGATAACCAATCCGACACCTCCAATCATAGGCCCTCACCGACCACCCACGCCTCAAGCGTCGGGAAATGGCAGGCACTACCTCCAGCAGCAATACCCCCGCCATCGTTCATTCCGACACCGTTGCCGCCCACATAGCCACCACAATATCCGCGACCGGACATGTCCTCGCAGGAAGCTCGCCCCGTGGAGCCGCTCAACAAGAGCGAAGCGAACCCCGCGGTTCCTTCACCGCTATCCCCGGCGCACGAGCCGATAACAGCGTCCTCAAACGCGGTAGAGGCGGTCGCCCCGAGAGCGTTCAGCTCATCTTCGGTGGACGCCGTCAACGGAAGGCTGGCGAGGCTTGCCAGCGAAGGGAAGCTGGGGAGCAGGGTCCCCGCAACAGGCATGTTGCTCCCCCCCCCCCCCCGCGCCTGGAGCGCCCGCCATCTCGCTCAGCCCAACGGAGTGAACGTGACTGTGAGCCACCTGCGACTTGATACGGCGCAAACCAAACTGTGGGTCCTCGACCACGGCTTCCCCCCCGCCCAGCATCGAGGGCGGCGGCGGGAGATTCGACATGGCATCGCGCATGAACATGTGCTGCGCAGGAATCGCCGACGTCGTTAGGTCGCATGGCATCTCGAACGCCCGCGACTCTGGCTTCATGAGCGGCAAAGACGTGACCATAGCCAGCCCATCTACGGTCCAGCCGCCCCCGTCGTTGCCACCACCACCACCACCACCGCGGCGCTCGCTGGGTCGGCCGACTCCAGTGTCGGCCTTGCCGCTACCGCGACGTTTGCCGTGCTGACCGGTGCGCTCGTCGGCGCTATCGTTGTCACGGTCGGCTTCAGAGTCGTCCTCTACGGTGGTGTCGTCGTCGAGGTTAAACTCACCAGCTGCTCTCTTCTCGTCTTCGTCGGCGGACATCGCACCGACCGACGGCGAACGACCGTAGTCCGTGTCCGAGGGGTCCTCGCTGTCGGCGCCATCGTCGTGTCCACCCTCGAGGCAAGCTCCGGCCGGGCACAAGCCCGCGCCGACCCTTGGGCAGTCGGCCGGGAACACGGTCAGGGCAGCAAGAGCGGGGCAGGGGTTCAGCGAGGGGGGTTGTGTCAAGGCTTCGAGACGGACCCAAAAATCCCAGAGAAGGGTATTTCGTCCAGGCAGTTATCCTGTTGTTTGGAACGAAAATTTATCTCTGCATCAGGTACTGACTACAGTTCGGAGATGTAAGGGCCGTTTGGTTGGGAAATATCAGGACCATGTGGGGGTTCAATGTCCTAACACTTGCGAACAGAAGGGGACGCTATCGTAGGGGTCGCTAGCTTTGACGTCCGGGAACAAAGCAGAGACCAAAGCACGGTGCGGCTTGTGTAGTATTGTGGCTCGTGCACGTGCCAAGAGGGCGAACAAATATCGAGCCAACTTGGCATATACAGCAAGCGGGCTTCTAGGTGCCACCGACGTGCTGCCCACTCGGAAGACGCAACGCCACCACAGGGCAACCCTACTCGCATGGGAGAGATAGGGGGGTTGCACGGTCCGCCCATTCGACCCGCTGAGTCTTTGCCACTCTTCGACAGCTCAGGACTCACATTGCAGCGAAGATGCTCGAGAGCTGGGCGTGGTTCATCATCGACAGCGGCTTCCCCTTGACCCAGGGAACGTCCTGAGGCCAGAATAGGGGCCGCTTCATGCTCACCCCGTACTGAAGCCTTAGGCCTGGACACACGGGATAGTAAGGGGGTGGGGGGGGGGGGGTGTACTCGATAGGAGAGATGTACTCGATCTCATGCATGGCCGTAGTCGTATGGGTGGGTGGGGGGGGGGGGGGGGATATTACGCAAAAAACGCCTCATGCAAAAAACGCTGCATCTCAACAAAACGAACTCGTACCAGGTGAGAGCTGCTGGTACTGCGTATCGTTTCTGCGCTCTTCTCGACCGAAAACACTAGAGGGTACATACACAAAGGCGGCATCCATACGAGGGTAATACCGCCGCAATAACACGGTCACTACAGCAAGGCAACTCCCGAGCATTAGAGCCACTGGAAGATGTCGACAACTATTCTCCAGGGGTATTATTGGCTCACCGAGCTTGGAGCGGATGAGGGCGGACAGCTCCTTCTTGGTCCTCTGGGCGCACCCCAGCACGCCCACCGGTACGACGATGCCGCTAGCCCTCGCCCTTTCCCTCGCACGGGCTTGGTGCTGTAGGACCGCTTGGGCCAGCCGGCGGAGGGTGACATTGTTCATCTGTTGCACAAAAGCACGAGCACCCCCACGAGGTCAGAACTTCAAAAAAACAAAAAAGGGTTATACCTGATGGGATGACCCGCATATATCGACCTGACAATAATTTGGTGAGATCAAGGTCATGCATTGAACCGTCCACGAACAGAGTGAACGTGAACGCGACGTACGCGCACGCAGCACCGTATCGTACGATCTTACTTGCATTGAAGTTCGGACACTCATCCTATTCCGCAATCCGCCAACCAGCACTGGCCGATGCTGTCATCATCACTTTGTGCCAGCAAGCGTATAGTCAGTCTTCGAAGTCTCGTCGAACCCCCCCTACCTGGCTTATGCTCTTCCCCTTCAGCCACGGCACGTCCGCCGGCCAGCAGGTGGGCCTCGCCGATTCGTCGCCGTACTTGGGCCTTGCCCCGATGACATCCCTTATAAGAATGGCCAGCTCCTTGTTGGTGTTGGGCATCGGGTTCAAAAGTGCGAAGCGCTTCGCCCGAGAAGACAGAGCTTCCTCCTCGCTGTCCTCTTCGGGGGTCTCACGCGCACCTGCACGCAGACACCGCACATAAGGAGCGCTCATAGCTTGCCCCTCATAAATATGATACTTAAGTTTATCCGCCCGGCGCTGGGCAACTATGTTGTTGATATGAGACCGCGGTTTGACGCCTTGGCTGACCAAATTCCCACACTAAAACTAGTACAATATTTTAGGGCCAAAAGACGCGTTGGTGTGTCCAAAATAAAACGGCCTCCCAGCATTTTTGGTGCTGGGTTAGCTGTAACATCTTGCGACACTTTCGACGGCAATGATCGCAGCATTACAATACAGGTCTCGCTGCTCGCACGAATCCGGCGTACGCCCCGTTCGCCTGGATCCAGGTGTGTCGCGGGGCAACCAACCCCACCCCCCACTCTGCTAGGAGTAGCCGTAGTGCCCGAAGGACAAGGCACGGCACGCCGCCCAGCAAGCACCCAAAAGAGGCACATACTGTACGGCGCGCATATCCATCCCAAAAAGGTGTCATAATCTTGTAGATACGTGCCACAAACATAATTCCGGAAACAGGTTGGTATCACAGGTTGAAAAACGGCGACCGTCAAGGAGGAAACAAATGTTGACAAAAGTTAAAAAAAACGAACCAAAGAAGTATCTGGTCTCTCTCACCCATCTTGCGCTTCAGGGAGGCAGCCTCCCGTGCCCACAACGCCGCGGCTCCGAGGCCTGGCGGCGCGGGCAGCGGAGGAGGCGCGATTCCTTCCCTCTCTTCTTCTTGTTCCGCGGCCGTTCCTGCTTCCAGGTGGCCCTCTCCGGCAGCAGAGTAAGCCTCGTCCGGGGCTTGATCCACTCGTTCCGGCCGCGAGGCTTGCGAGGGGTTTTCCTCCTCGGCTAGCACGGCGTCCTTGTCTAGAAGCTGCTTTTCGCCAAGCCTCGCCAAGACATTGTCACTAGCGGGAGTCGCTGGCCCTTGGTACTCTGGGAGCGCCAACACATCGTGGTTCTGCTGGATGCTGAGCGGTATGCCGTGCAGGAGGGAGTCGAGCGCGGCCAGGTGGCATTCCTTGGCGGGCCCGTCCATCATCACCTTTTTTCGGGGAGACGCGAGCAAGAAAAACGCCGGATACATGGCGGGGGGGGGGGGGGGGGGGCGGGGCCGATAAGAGGGTTGGTGGTGGTGATGGTGGTTGCTGTTTGTGGTGGTAGGGGTGGAAGGCTGCGTCGAACAGGCGTCGTTTTCCACCATACCAGGTGCATTAAACGATGCATCACGGAGAGCGGGGTTGGCGACGGGGAGATACGCACCGAACGACGGGGGGGAACTGAAGGGAAGTGTCTGAATGCTGCAGTCGAGTATCAACGCTGAACCCCGTGAAAATACTACGTTCACCACATTTTTTTTATCGATGGGTTTCCAATTCATACTGCTGTTACTCGTGGCTCGTAGCGGCGGGTCTGGGCGCGTTTGCGCTTCAAAGGGTTTGCCGTTTCGCACTAAGTGAGGCATTTCGGACCAGCCGCCTCATGACCCACCCATGATATCGAACCAGACCATTCGTACGGGCTGGCTCGTATGGGAAAGTCACGAAGAAAGAGCGCAGCTGACGGCAGGCGCGCAGACCGGCACCTTCCCGCCGCACAGTCAGTGCCCCCTGCGCGGGTGACAACCAACGGGGTCCTGGGACGCTCACGCGTGGGGGCCGCGGAACAGGGTGTGGTACAACAGTGCAACTCCCCCGCGCCCACAGTGGAATATCGCACCAGGGCTTGTTTCACCCGGAAGGATGCCGACCACAATGGAAATAAATTAAAAATGGAGTAATGGCCGTTCGTGTGAACGGCGTTTTACTTCGTACCAGGTACCCGATACCACGGCGGTACGCAATACATGAGATAGCGCGAAAATATCGAGGCGTAAAAGGTAGAGGAGAGGGAGAGGGGAGCCCTGATTTGAGGCCCCTGATACGAGCTCCGACGAATGAACAGCAACAGGTAGAACTGAAGGCTGACGCAACAACAAATAAAAAAGGAAAGGTGTTCTTGTTTTCACATTAGGCCTTCAAGCAAAAACTACCCCGTGGCCACACGGCAGGCTCCAACAAATTGTGTGTACCCCTTTACGTACGCCGGCGGCGGCGGCGGCGGCACGCTTGCTCGAGCTTTCAACGCGATGTCCGTCTCTTCTTGGTTTTTCCTACCTTCGCGATCGCGGCGTCTTGGCTGTTGACGACAGTTTCGATCTTGGTGCCGCCCTCGCCAAGAAAGGCGGTGAACAGGTCCAGACCGTACACTGCCTGGGCCTCGGCGTGCAGGTCATGCAGCTTGCGAAATAGAAGCTGGGGATTGGGCGCGCCCTCCTGTAACGGGGGAGGAGGGGCGGGGGGGGGGGGGGGAGAAGGAGAAGGAGGAGACCGAGGAGGAGGAGGAGGAGCAGGGGAAGGAAGAAAAGGAGGAGGACGTCGAGGAGGAGGAGAACGAGAAGGATGGCGGAGAAGAGAAGTCGGGGGGGGTGGGAGGATGAGGAAAAGGAGCAGAGTAGGAGGGAGGAGAGGAGGAGAAGAAGGGGGGGGGGGGGGGGTTAGGAAAAGGGGCAGAGGTGGAGAGTTATGCTGTCAGGACAGCAAGCAGACAGCACAGCAGAGCTTTGGAAGTGGGGGGGGGGGGTGGCTGCTCGTAGCGCGCCGTTCGTCTCTCGTCTCGGCACGATGTTCGTATTACCGCTGGCTCTAGTCATTGGTCGATCTTACACCCGGTAGCTCATAATTAGACAACACCTTCATACCTTTGGCGTCGCCATCGGTAGGACACGACTCCTATATCACCTCGTATTCATACGTTTTAGATATAGAAAATCTTCTTGGGCGTGCTCGCCTTTACCTTCGAGCGTTTCATTTACAGAAACCCTTGGGCGTGCATGCGTACCACATAACATTTCTCCGTGCGCCCCCACTAATTGGATCGGAGATCGAATAGGCACGTACAGCCGTATACGGAGATCTGCCAACCGACACATCCCAAAGATCCCGCCTTTCCGAGGGGGGGGGGGGGGGAGCGTTACAAAAGGCTTAGGGTCTATCTAAACGAGGAGTGTTTTTTAGGTTGTTTCAGTATTTGCCCGGAATTTCGGTACTTTCCCGAAAAAAAAACCAGGCAAAGCCGAAGAGTCCAACCCCGAAAAATGACGCCATGACGTTCTTCGGTTTTTCAGGGAATTTAGGTGCAAGGTTGTAGAGGATCGGGCAGCCCCACCGCTCGAGCTGTGCCGCCACTCGCGAGTGCACAAGGCTGACAAGGGTCGTTCCCAAGGTCATTCGCAAGTCTTGGCCAAGCGCAGAAGGCGCAATAGCTTTCGGGGCTCTCGTGGCCGAGTTCACAAGGCAACCGCACCGAGGTGGCCAATCGATTGAGCTTTGTGAGGGCAATAGCTGAGACTTTGTCGCGTTGGGCGTTGTAGTGTGACGAGTTGGTGATGGACTTCACTCCCCAAGGCACCGACACCTACCTGCCTACGAGTCAGGCCGATGCCAGTTTGACCACCGCACCGATGGTTTCCGCGAGCGCAGCTGCTCTAGTGACGGGTCTGTGCCGGATGGGCAATTACTTCGCGAGCCAACTGAGTCACGTACTCGACAAGATTCAACCCTCGCTGAATTTGGTGAAATGCAAAAATTTCGGGAAAAAACGAAATATAACACGTGTAGTGCGGCCAATTCTTATGCCGTCGGATTCGCAGTCAGTTGAAAAAGTCCCTTCCAGCACGTTCGCGTGAGCTTTTGCACCGGAAATGTTGAAAATAGGTCATTCTCGCCTCACAATGTGCCGGAGTTCTCTCCAAGATCTATCTGGGGTGTTTCCCGCTTCTGGGGTGTTTCCCGCTTCTCGGGGGGACCGGCTGCAAGAAATCACAGTCGGCACTTTTTCGATCCAAGTAAGGTGCATAAGATTGCGATCGGGGATCGGATCGAAAATACTTTTTTTCGAGCCGTGCGGGGGTTTGGATCGTATTCGACCTAGTTGGATAAAAAAAGTGCGGACGGCTATTTCCTGTATCTGGGTGTCTGGAGAAGCGGGAAACACCCCCAGATAAATCTTGGAGAGAGATCCGGCAAATTCTGGGGCGAGAGAGACCTATTTCCCATATTCCCGGGGCAAAAGCTCATGCGAACACGTTGATTTTTCTTTTTAACTGACTGCAAATTCGACGGCATAATAATTGGCCTTAACCCTTTTAGAACCGCACTCCTATATGTGGGGACAAAACGCTCTAATTGTAAGTAGTTTGTCCCCAAAACGGGACTGGGGTCCTAAAAGGGTTAAGACCGACCCTTACCATGACTCTCTCTATATAAACATATAACATGTAAAGTAATTATGTTGCTGTTTTACCCGGTAGCTCAGTAGGTAACATCTTCACAATAACCAAAACCCCCTCACCCCCCGTTGGTCCGGTGCCGTCGGGATAAACAAGGCACCCACAAAAAAAAAACTCGACACGTTTCCTGCGAACCGCACAGGTTCTTCGAGAATCGATCATAATCTGTCATGCATATATAATATACCCTTCCCATATTACTTACCAGGTACATATATCCTGGTATACCAACATAGAAAATTCTACACGCAACGCTCTGGGTTCCCCCTCCCGCAAGCCGGGGGCACGCCTCATACTCTGGAACATGTAACGGACTGGTTTGCACTCATACACACGATGTATGTGGACACGTGGACCTGGTACTGGTAGCTTATGATAGGACTACCTGTACGATACCACAATTCTAATATTTGCACTATCGCATCGGTAATCTAGGCATGGATACGAGGTTCAAGGTTGTACAAATATCTACAGATAAACATCGGTTGCAGAATTGCGAGAAAATGTCGGATGGATACAAACCTCGATTTTTTTTTCAGCCGGGAGGGTACGTTGGTTGGACACGGCACACTGCTGCTGCTTCTACAGCAGTACCGCCCTGCTGCTGCCCTGCTGTCCACACACAGCACTACTAAAATAGCATTTATGGCCCGATATACTGGCGGCAACAGGGGTGGGGGAAGTGCGACACCTGGACCACAACACTACCAATATACGAGGATGCGAGGAGACCATAACCTCGGAAACTGACCCAGAATACAGCAGCGGCAGTTTTATAGTCTCGATGAACACGCCGCTCGAGCGATTGAGGGGGTGTCGATGTGTCGATGAAACAGCTGCTGATTCCCAGCTCCAATCAAACAGACTGATGTTCTGTTTCCTTCATAAAAATCTTTCGAGCGTGAGCTGCAGAGGACCACAAGGACCAACCACGTCGACCGCCGTACGGATGGCAAAACATCCCGAGCGTTACACCCCAACAAATAAGATCCCAGCGCATCCCAGGGTACTTAATTTACAAGTCACAAGATGAGGCGCAGGGGCGAGGGAGGCGGTGAAGGGGAACTCGCCAAAAATGGGCGTGGTGTAATGAATTCTTCCCGGGGGTACCAGCATCTGAACAATCACGCTACCTGTGGAGCTGGGGGCGTTAGCCATGCTATGTATCAACAGACACGTACGAACTCCAATATTTTTTAGCTGACGTCAGACAAAGCGGAAAGGAAGACAGCATTTCTATTTCGAGTTTATCAAGTATAGAATATTTTTACACGAAAGTTATCAAATGCATTTGCAGCTCCAAAGTCTACGTACTTCTGCTTCAGCCAGTCTGTCGTTCGAAGTCTAGACCTCTTAGCACTTTAGGTCAGTGCTGTCACGTTTACATACATACTGCCGCTGAAATTCTTACGTTCACCGATGCAAGAGCTGCTACAGCTACCGTGACTCTATATTGGGCAAGCGCGGTAGAACTAAAACGGCGCTGCTACGTGAAGAACAAATTTTCGCGGCGGTGGAGACGTGAAGACGGTGTACACGTCGCACAAACCGTGAGTTAGCCGTGGGTAAAGCTTACCAGGTACTGCTGCTTCTTCCGCTGTCGAAACAAAAAGTCGTCTACATCCCCTACTGCACTGCACGTTCGGTTAGGGTTATCCAACCATTGCAATCCAGGGTACGAAATGGGAGCGATATTCTCGTAAAACAGCCTGCTCGTGGCCGGCGCCGGTGCGCTCGGCCGAGAAACAGCCTGCGTCCCCGCCGCCGTGTCGAAAGCGGTGCCTATTGTTTTCTTCCAGTGAAAGTGCTGCTGTTGCTGCTACTGCCGCTTTACTACCGCCTGTTTGTACTGCAGATGACGCGTTGTTATTGCAGTGCAGTTTTATGGAAGGAATCTCACGCCACGAAAGCCACTTCATCTCTTGTCTTGGCGGCAAACGCACACGGCTATTATAGCCCGCCCGAACAAACTGGAAGAAGGGAAACGAACCAACCTCTCGCGAAATCACGCTCCCTGGTGCGAACTGAACCCCGTTCGCTCAGAAATATCACAAGATTATTCGTGGGATAACGACAACGTACTGTCCACAATCGCTTGTGAATCTCCCACACGTGCGTTACGTAGCAAGTCTCACCGATGTCCGACTGACACCTCTGACACCCCAAGCGCCATGGTCAAAAGCCACGTCCAAAGCTGATCCTATAATCGCGAATATTGAGATACAACCGCCACCGGACGAGCGACCGAGTGACCGAGTGCCCCTGGCCTCTCGAATGAGATATAACCTGATTAACACCGACGCCCAGCTACCCTACACATGGTCGCTACAAAATAGCTGGAATATTTTCACAGGGAACAATCGAACAAACGCACGCGCGCTATCGGCGTAGACCGCCCATGTTGAAGTGTTGAAGTAGATTTTCCGACACGAAAAAATGAGGCCTGGTAGACGGAGGCTCAACTGTAAACGGTGAGAAGGCCGGGTTACCTTATGGATCGCTCTGCTGGTCGTTCTTGTGAGGGGCAACGTGGCTCCACGGGGAGCCGAGGCCTCGAGTATCTCTTCCTTCTTCATCTCGATCCGAACTGACAGTGAACCGCCCCTCATTCGATGGTGAAACCCTGTTCCCTACAATATGCCGCCTGCCAACTTGTATAAAACCTACCGAAAACAGGTTGCCTGTTACCTGATCGACTCTCGCGCTCTCACCGACCCGTCACGGTGTGATGTCCTCCAACACGATCAAATCCCCACTTCCTGGCGACTCTCTCGACCCGTCTGAAGTTCGAGCGAAGGCAGCGCTGGACGAACGTGATGAGAAGTCGATTATAAGGGTGGGTTATGGTTCGACCGCGTTTGACACGCCGAATGTTTTTTCTTTTTTCCTCCCATTTTTTATGATGCATCAAGCATGGCGTCATGAAGCAGACACAGCACTCCACCATCGCATATCGCGTACGTAGTATACTACGTACCAAAGTTTGAAGTTTGAAGTATGTGGTATGTACGAGTATTTAACACTTGCTGTTTCGAAACCTTGACGTGCCGCTCGATACTATGTAGTAGCGTGATGCAAGCACGCATTGTCGGTCGTGTCCGAGCCCGCCCGTGCTCTCCCTCGCACCTTGTCCCCCCAGCAGCTCCTCAAGGATGCCGGGGTAACGTCTTACGAGCCGAGGGTATTGAGCCACCTCGTGGACCGTATGCGAAGTGAGTGGTACTTTTGCTGACTGCTACTGCTGTAGACACCACCTTAGAGTTAACTCCTCATGTACCATTATGTGCTTGTCAGCAGCTTTGAACGCCGTGTTACGGTTATGGGTGAGTCGCATGCACCAGGTACAGCTTTGGAATCGAGTTGAGTATCAGATATAGATTCGAACTGCAGCAGCTGTAGATTCAAAAACAAGTACCAGGTACGAGTATGCCCCGATTATTAATAGCATTCCTTGCAGCCTGTGTAAAGCAGTACGTAACGGGCGATGGAATACGAAGTATGGTACCATTCGATCTGCTCGACCAATGCACGACAACAACAGAATGCAATAAATACCCTTGGACGTTCATGTGCTGGGTACAGGACTACGCGACTTGGCCCAAAGCGCCATTGGGGCTATGCCGACGTCTTGTGCAGTGCTGAGGTGTGATCGGGGCGTGTGCCGAGCGTCGTCGACCGCTCTTACAACCGCCTTGTACATAAAAAAGAACACAGTTCGTAGTGTAAGTTTTAACTTTTTTGTCTGTTGTATCCGTTTCATTGGGCGTTGGCACCAACGCTGGACAATCAGGATACACGCTGGAGGTTGTGCAGGATGCGAGGGACTACGCCGACCACGCCGGGAGGACCGACATCGGCATGGAGGATGTCCGATTATCTGTCCGCAAAAAGCAGGATGCATTATCGGCCGGCCCTCCCACAAGAGAGGTCCGTTTGAAGTCGAAAATCACCCGAGAATAAGAATAAGAATCACAAACCATACAGTCGTAATCTTCACCAGGGTATCTATGAACAGCACAATCAGGTCACAATGGACAGCACGATCAGATCAGACCGCCGGAAGCCGGCGGCTCTCCTGCTCTCGCCCCGCTCCTCCGAAATGCAAACGTCCAAGAGCAAGCGTCGCCGCTAGCTGGACCACATATCAGCGACCGATTTTGCCTTGATGCCTTTAGCTTCGAGCGAGTGGCGGGGTCAACGGATAGCGAGCGGCAGGGTCAATGGATCGCGAACGGCAGGGTCAACGGATAATATTCGGTTGACGGCACTCGTGCCCCCTGACGGACAGCCGGGCAGCCTTCAAGCAACCTCCCACACTAAAACAACGATATACGTCGAGTCTCAAGAGACCGTGACGGGTCAAAACTGCACCGTCAGCCGACGTCATTGGTCACAACGGCTGGACCATCTTTTGACGCGAATACTGCCACCAATGGCCGCTGCGTCTTTGCCGGACTAGCCTGCGGCGTGGCCTTTTAACTAATCGCTGAACGTGCATACCTTAGACCCCGTTTCCTCCCCCCTCTTTCGAGTATCGCAGGATATAATTAGGCAAGCGGATGAGGTCAACCGGATACCCCTGCCTCCCATCCCAGACAAGTTCGGGGTGAGATTACCGCCTCTCCAGTATCAAACCACACTCCCCAACTTGCAGTGGGACGCGGAAGCGGAGGCGCTTCCCGACCAGGACGTCAACCAGGTGAGCCTTCGGGCCCGCGCCCGCGGTGTGTTGAGCGTGGCATTACCCTTGGTCTTATTGCACCCCTTTTGGGACTATAGAGGAAGAGGTGGCGAACACACATTATGGCAATAACTCAGCATCGGCCACGTGAAGCAGCGCGGGCTGCTGAAAAAGGGGTTTGAAAAAACGAACCAAAACAACCGGCGTCCCCGGCTTGACCACAAACGGGTCATGTGCAAAAGCATCAACAAAGGCCTCCTGGGCCAGGCAGCAAACAGTAGCATCTACTGCATACATCAGCCAGAGAGACGGTCCGTGTCCGCAGTTTTCCTATAGATATTTTGCACAACATCTCATCGGGGCCGCGATGGGATCTAGATGGTCTAGATGATATGTCCGACGCGTGAAAAGTAGCATCTACTGTCTCCGGAGTAAGGTAGTGCAAGGGCTTATACGGCACGCTCGCGCATGATACTACTGACAACGCTACTGTAGGCGTTCCTTTGACGGTAGACAACACCGCACTTGTCATTTAGTTTCTCGCTGTTTTTGGTTCCCAAAAATATTTGGCTAGTTGTCGCTGGCGTATGTGGTGCGTATCCAGTGGAAGGAGTAGACGCTGCTTATCTAGTGGAAGTAGACGCGAGGAATGCGGTGGAACTTGATCACCTCGCGGTGCTATCTGCTCCACAAGTACCCGTGTGTTTGATGAAATCGGTGGGTAGGTGTTATGTGCCTCAGCGCACGCGTCCACCTCTGGAGCACGTCTCAGATAGCTCCATCAAGTTTTGTAGCCCGTTTGTGTCAAAATTTCCCAGAAGGGTGCGCTCGTCGATTGCGGCGGCCGCTGATGCTTGTCCGAAAAACATGGAAGCATTTTCCCTCTCCGTAACATACCAGGGGGCGATATTAACGGCTAGATTATAAAAAACACAGTTCAAGGAGACGGCGCCGCACGAGGCTGAACACCCACCCGGACGGTACTATGTCGTGAGCGTTGGACATCGGTACAACGATATAGCTGTAGCACTGCTCCTCGCGTTAGGTACGACCCCCCCGCCCCCTTGCGTCAAGCGCGGACTGCCGACACCCTCGAGCCGAACTCCTCGCGTTTGTACCCGCTAAACTTTGCGGAAGCAGATGGACGTGGACCCAGATAGCGTGCAAAACCAGCACGGGAACCGCAACAAAAAGGCGAAAACCACGCCCAAGCTGGAAACAAAGAAACCCCTGACTTTGAGGGAGAAGAAGGAGCAGGAGGAGCTCAACCGGATCAAGGCGGAAGCCAGGGCTGAGGCCAAGGCGAGGAGGAGGATGCACTCCAAGAGATCTAACTAGCCAAATGTGGGTGGGGAAGAAAGCCTGCATAGGGAGATCCTACAGGGAAAAGGTCGTCAAACCAAGTCACGGAGGTGTCTGTTTTTGGAGACAGGCGGCCTGGTGTCGACGAGCTATGACGCGGAGTTGGGAAGGCTATAATATAAAGCCCCTTTCAAGCGTGTCTTGGGCTCATTCTTATCGGCGAGCGTTTTTTCCATAATTTCCAAAGTTTGGAAATAATTGGAGATACGTATCAATTCACGGAGGCGTTCTGTCACTATTCGTGAAATTCTCCAGAAGCAAAAAAGCTCTCCGATAAGAATGACCCTTAAATGGCGTGTATGGGGAGGGTAGGGGGGATAGGGGACCCTTCGTCTGAATGTTCTGCGATAGACATCTCGAGAATCACGGAGTACTTGATGCCTTCGTTGACTTGGAATGTAGCGGAACAATTTTTTGCAACACCACTTTACCCGGGCTGGGTATTCATGGACTATGATACAGTACGCGTGAAGGGGAGAAAATTGGCAACCTGATCGCCAGCGGTGCTTCTGCGGTTGCACTGCGGAGAGCACTGCCGACGAGAAATACCTCGGAGTCGTCGATCGGAACGTTCGTTGCCTGTTATAGCAGCTGCCCGCGAGAGAGAACGGGCCACGAAGTGGAACGAATGGAGTGATTAACCTCAAGTGCCAGGGGTTCAACCGATGTAAGGCGTAATACATCCCACGTACCTATTAATAGTATATGCAAATACGGGCGGCAGCAGCTACTCGTGAGCCGTAACAAAAGTTTATGCACCCTGACCCAGAGACATGTATTATTCTATTGCTGAATTGGAAAAAAAAACGGTTAGTTGACTATACGTTTGCTGCTGACGCCATCTTGATTGACCTCTTTTAGGACGTCACGGGGAAGAAACATCGAACATGTGTTACTCCCACAGACCGCATCGAAGCAGCCCGAGCTGCTGGGGTAGAGGGATTGAAAAAACGAAAATACCGAACCGGCGTCTCCGGCTTACCACAAACGGGGCATGAGTAAATTCATCAACAAAACCCTCCTGGGCCAGCCAACAGGAGCATCTACTGCAAACAGCGGCACGTAATGTCTCTCTCTGTACAGAGAAAAAGACTCGCGATCCCGAATGACGACTAGAGTCGATCAAGGACATTCCACCAATCAAAACAATCCCTTCATTTGTTGTAACCAATAGGAGAAATGCGGGCACGGAATATAATTATGTACTCCTCAGCGCATCTAGCGCTTCGAAGGTGTGACGAGGTGCCCTGACCAGCGAAAAAACGACTACGGCACGGGGGGGGCATTAAGCCTCGGCGAAGGCCTATTCATGGCAGGTCACGTTCACCGCATCAACCGATAAACAATCTACCCCCATGACATATAAAAATCACGAATGGGTAACATAACAACAGTAGCACCAGCGAAGAATCCAGTAATCCACCTAATGTTGGGGCAAATAGTTATTTTTTTCTCTTGTCATTTTCAGCGCCCGAGTTTTACAGGCGTTCCGAAGGCGTTCCCCTCAAGAAAAAAAAATCGCGTACACTATAGACTCCAGCAGCAAAACATAAACACTCGAACTCAAACTCGTATTACATGATACGACCGTTTCTCTAAAAAAACAGTTTACCACAAATACCCGGCGGCGAAAAACGTTTTTTCGCAAAACTGCAACGTCCTTCCTAAGGAGCGCTTTGGTCTACAACCGTCCGACGTGCGCGCTTGTTACCAGCCGCCGACAAAGCTTTTTCCCACTGACTCCGGGAAAGTTTGTACAGGTCTATCGCGGCGCAGGCATCTTCCGCCTGGTTTGCAGAAACAGGGCGCGGAGAAAGGTTTGGGCGGGGGACACGTTAGGAGGCGATGGAAGTCCCAGCTGTTCGAATTATGTCTACGTAATGTTGTAAAATGTCACCAAGACGGGCTCCGTTCCTCTTATTTCCTCTCCAGCAATAAATTGGACCGCTGTATCTTGTATACTTGCTAATGCTGTGGGTATTGTTTCGTGTTCGTCGTTCTCCCCACAGAACGCTTGTTATAGTCTGTTTTGTGATCACGGGCTAGATTTTCGGGAAAATAGTACGAAAGTGAGAACTCCATCGCCATCACCATGACGTCAGAAACATGGAGTTGGAGCACAACGGTCGGCAGCGAGACTTCAGGCTTATCTCATACTCTGACTTGGCTCGCTCAAGACACGCTTCCATCATTTCGGTAGATATTATTACTGCTGTTGTTGTCGCCACTACTCGCATCTGTTTCACTGCTGTGCGAAGTCCACTGAAGGGCTTCTACGAAAAGCTAGATTTCTCGCCTAATATTTAGCCTCCTGCATGGAGACCACGTATATTTCCCGCTATATAACTTCGCTCGACTCTCACGCTCCCGTCTACACACCATTCAACCGCGCTTTCAGCATCCTCCCCAGTCGAACAAGCCACCACACAAAGCAAAACCAGGAGCAGAACAGTGGCTCTCGCAACAGCAGTCACGCACAGCGCACCAACCAATGACCGAGTCCGCAGCTTCAAAACAACCAACAAAAAGCAGTACCTCTGTACAGCAACCACGCTACGTGAAGCACCCGGATCCACACGAGGCTCACCGGGCTGTGCTGGCCCGTCTGAATGGTCCTTCCGAGCAGCTCCTCCGTCAGCATTTTCAAGGATTTGGCCCTCAACTTCCCGCCTGCCCTACCGTGCGCCTTTTGGTACGGTCGGTAAGTCGCCGTGTCTCGAATCATTCGGGACGGGTGGCTCATCAATAAAGCCTAAAAATAACAATGAGCATCGAAAGAGACGATTGGATTAGATACCATGGTATAGATGATATTTCATGGTGAAAATGTGGCCGTCGACGACTTGTTGGCTTGGACGTCCAAGGGGGTACTCATTTGTTGCTTGCCTTAGTAATTTGACCATTGACCAAGCATCCCTTTCGAGACGGAGCATCGTTCCTTCTCCTGGGGGGATCTCAAGCAGAGACAGGCAAGTGTAGTAGGCCCGTGCCACTCCGGTTGCGACAGGGTTAGACTTGAATGACGGCGGCGTACCTAATTGGGTCCCTACTTTTGTTGGTGGTGGGGCTGCGGCCGCTCGAGGAGAGGCTGTCGCCCTGACCGCAAGAAATCAAACTACCGGGACTTGACTTACAGCTCATCGACTGCTGCTGTGGGATGTCGTGCATTCCCTCTTGCTACAGTCGCTCGACTCCAAAAGCGATGTTCGTGCGCTAGTCACCCGCAGGGCCATCACCTACACCACAAAACCCCGTGACACCGCCCCCCTGCTCCGTCTCGAAAGGGATGCGTGGTCAATGGTCAAATGACTAAGGCAAGCAATAAATGAGTGCGCCCCCACCCCCCCCCCGTACACAAAAGCTTTGATTTACATACAAAAAAACGCCGCACGATGTGGGGGGAGGGGGCAAAACTCGCTCTGGTGTACAGTAGTTAGCCTGTCTCCCCCCGTTCAAGTAGTAGAGGCGCGACGAGAGGGCCACCGTGCACGGGTGCAAGCATAGTGTTTCCTCTCTCGAACGAACCTTAAGGTCGTTGTGCAGCGCGTGGCCAATCAAAATTTTCCCCTTGATAATCGCCGCCACCTCCTCCTGGCATTCACGAAGCCGAAAGTTACTCTTCAGGTGGCTTGCTTTCACGCCGCTCACAAACGTCCGGAAGTCAGTCACGCGCTCGTTGGGAGTCACGTGCTTGTCGTAGCTGGACGGATACGATACGGATCGGTGGTGGACGGGGGGTCAAACGCAGCGGCAGACACACGGTGCGACGGTCGAGAAATCTCAAAGCAACGTTATACATAATCACTCACGTTGTGCTCGGTTTCACAACTTGGAGCAGAAGATTCGGCAGGTGCCTTAATCTTTCACTACCCAACAGATATTTAACCAACATTGACTGCAAGCAGTTTGTTGCTTAACCGTGGGTGCAGCTTATACTGCTGCAAAAATGAACTAACACACCAACAAAAAACGTCCCTAAAGCATGGGTGCGGTTCTAACGGGGTTTGCCATAACGAGGGAACACACCGCTGTAATCATAACCAAATATGGTGTGTAAACATAGAGGGATACATGGTTCTTGGGTCCATCTAATTAATACATCTACCCCCCCCGAAACACTGCAAAAATGACCGAACTCTAACTCCAAGTACTTTGCCCCCAGAGATCGGGCGCAAATCTCAAGGTAGTATCACCAAACGTGGACGAAAGTGCAGACCGAAGTTGTGCATTCGATGGTCCCCGGCAAAACGCTACGAGTACGCATGGTTGGCAGAGCAAACCCGCTGCTATTAACAGTAACAGGCAGATTCGCACGGCGGATCAGGTGAGGTGGGATGCAACGCTATTGTCACCGTTCTATGCCAAACGGCGCAATCTCTCCCGCCAGCGATCGCGACCCAGCGCTTGTATACAGTAGTTAGTGACCATGAGCGCTTCTTTCTCACAAGGACAAGGAACCTTGGCTCATATACCTGGGTATACTATAGGGGACTCACACGCTTGCCCGTCACTAGTGAGAAACATCCTTGACTCGCCAGCATTACAACTCGTACGTAGTTCTACTAGTAGTACAAATATTAATCGTCAATATTGCAGTACTGCTGTACCAGGTATCAGGTACCAGGTACCAGGTATGTGTTAGCGTTTGGCCTGCAGGCAAGCGCCTCTAGGCGGCTTGAGGTGGAGGACGTCAGCTTCGTGTGGTCTCGTGCTACTGATATAATACCGCTGTAGTCTAACAATGGGGAGTGGAGTTACAGCGATATACTCTGGTCAGGAGCAATAACAGATTTTGCGGTTGCGTTGCAAGGTTTGCGTGTTTGCAAAAAGGATCAGGCGCTAAGGGTCGCTGTCTCGAGAGGGCAATGCGACGCGCGACTCCTGCTCGTTCATACCTGGTACCATATCCTGGCACCTGATACTCTAGTGTGCCCGGAAAGCGAAGAGAAAGGTCTGGACTCTACGGCAGTAGCTCGCGAAAGAAAGGGGGGGCAGTTGTATCGACGATCGAAGAAGTGCACTCATGGCTGTTCTGTGATACCCCCCAAAGAAAGGCATCTGGCATCTGGGACAAGGCGGGACTCACATGACGTTGCCATTCCAGTCAACGATACAACATCGCGCCAGTGCGCTTCGGCAGCCTGCCGGGCCCACGCCGACCATCTCACAGTCCAGCCCCACGTACTGAGCCTCTTCGGCCACCGTCAATGCCTGCTGGGAGCCCTTCTTCGCGCCCTTCCTCCTGCCGCTTGCCCCCTTGCCTCGTCCCTGCTTGGCTCCTTCCTGCTGCCCCCCCCCCGCTCCGTCCTTGCTGGCCTGGAAGGCGAGGTTGAGGACGTTCGACCTTGGCCGATTGTTGCCGCTCGTAACCTCAGACGGAGACGACCACGAAGAAACGGATCTCTTGTTTTGGAAGTGCTCTCGACCCGTGCGGGCGGCGGAGGTGCCGGGGGCGACTGGGACTGCCGCGCTGTTGGCGCCTTTTCGTTTTCGTTTCTTGCCGGCCTTGCCGGCCCCGTTGCCTCCAGAGAGGAGATTGCCTGTTCGGGGTGTTCCCACTGTTGCGCCGGGGGGAGACTGCGTCACGTCGGGTTGAGAAGGCGTCGCCGTCGCACCGGGTATTGCTGTGCCGTTCTCGATATCCCGTAGTTTCTTGTTTTTTCTCTTATTTTTGTTTTTGTTTTTGTTTTTTGTCTTGTCGGCACGTGCGTCAAGTCCGCCGTTGTTTCCTGCTGTTGTTGCTGTTGCTGCTGCTGTTGTTGCTGCTGCTGCTGCTGCTGCTGCTGCTGCTGCTGCTGCTGCTGCTGCTGCGTTGCCTCCTCCAAGCAGAGTTTGCCAGTTGTTGGTGGGCCAAGCGCTACTTTGGACACCAGCGCCACCACGGCTGCAGATCTCCTGCTCCTTTCTTTTCGTCGGCAGTCGATCGGTACCCGGTGCTAAAGGGCTTGGAGGCACCGCTGGCGTGCTGCGGTCGTGGGTGGTCAACTTTGAGGTCACGGTTGCGCGTGGTGTCGCTATCGAGATGCGATCGCTAAGACGAACAGCAGTCGTGGCAGCAGCATCTTTGCTGTTGCGGCTACCAGCCGATAAGAGGTTCTCCCACCGGCTGGTATCTACGCTAGATGCAGAAGAAGCAGTCGAATAAACTTGAGATATCTTTCTCGCCGGCATCGCTCCGCCTTGCGGTGTTCCAGTGCGCCGAGTGAGGGGCAACGCAGGGCAGTTTGAACCTGAACACACCAAGCCCCAACCACAAACAGCAAGGAAAACGTAGGGTGAAAAAACCCCGATATCAAAAACGCCTTTAAAACATTTAAAACTCCCAAAAGAGACTGGATTGCGCCAAGACAATGGGAATGTCATTCCCTTTGCGCCAAGAAGACTAAATCGCGCCTACGCGGGCTCAAGTGTTGATTGGGCGTCCTTCCGTTGAATGCGAGCCGTGGCCCAAGACGATAATCATGGACGACTTGTTTCCTTTCGAGGTCACTCCGATGGTCTCCCCTAAGCAGCCGTGCGTGCGAACCTACGACAGCAGCGACGATGAGTTTGCCTTGCCCTCGTCCTCTAGGAAGAAACGTCTCGACCCAACCACTACTGTCTCCAACGCCACCAGCTTGGACCTCCAAACACCTAGCGGAGCGAGAGATGCCGTCGATGGAGGAAGCTCGTTGCCGGGTGCAGAAGCCTCGTCAGCAGGTGACGGAACGGGCCTTTGGACGGCGGCGTGTTCGCATGAACCGCAGCTCGGAAATTCGAGTGAAAAAGCTCCATTTGAAATCTTACAGCAGTCAGCAGTAACTACTTCTGTAAAGAGTACACAAGTCTACCCGCAGTACAGCAGTGGGTTTTTACAATCTTGACATGTATGTAGCAAAAGGAGCCAGCAGTCTTCGGGTCTCATGATGCCTTGCTATTGCATGATTGCTGCCCACAGGGCCACGAAGGGTGGAGGGTTGACTGCTGTACTCGTAGGCTGGCGGTATACTGCTATCACGTACCCTGCTATGTACGAGTAGCAGTTGCGCTAGGGTCGGGTTTTCGGCTGTTGTACTTCCCACACGAGGGCACTTTTTATGTGTCTTGTTCCGTCGTCGAAAGTGCGAGAGCGCGAATTGGCAAAATTCAAAATTCAAAAACCGATGAAAATTGACGAGCAGGACGTACATACATACGTACACTAACTGTTGTTGTTTTATTAAGACCGGGTATTAAAATACTCGTACCTGGTAGTTTGTTTTGCTCATGACTCATGAATCTGGAATTATTGTTGAGAAGTGCTGGGCCTTATCCTTTTAGCACCGCAGTCCCGTTTTGGGGACAAACTAATTAAAATTCAACTGATTCGTCCCCAGTACGAGACTGTGACTGCGGTTCTAAAAGGGTTAACCTATGTATCATATATAACACACTAAGTGCGATCGGGTCGAAACCTGAAGCTCAAAATTCGAACCGCTTACCTGGTGGGAAGTAGCTTTCCTACTGTACAGTAGTATTGCCATATTTGAACGTCCGCAGATGCTCCCAGTACGTGGGAGTAAAGTGCATTACCAATAGCTATGTTTGTGAAGTTTTCGTACTTGAAAAAGTTTTTCGAACATTTCTCTTCGCATGAGCACTGGCAAAACGCTAATCAAAAGTAGTCGACACGGGAAGCCCGGCCGGACACATTGGTCGAGGTTCGGGCGCGATCCGTGCACTCTGAAGCGCGTGGCGGGTGCTCGAACGTTTTTTTCCCAGCGGGAGGGGATGACACGATTTCCCTGGTTTCAGTACGAGAGCCCATATCGTGTACGTACGTACCGGTTAAATATCGTCATATTTTTGCCCTTCTATGTCGTTCTTACGTACCGATACCATTTTTTTGCGTCTGAACACAGCAGAGACAACAGACAATACAGCAGCAGAGCAGAGAGCGTGGCTACCCTTAGTTGCCTACAACACTACAACCCTGCCGTCTAGCAGCAGCAGCCGAAAGACAAGTGCGCGTGTGGCAGATACCCATGCACGTAGGTCTCCGCTGTACTGCTGCGGCTAGTTGGTTCATACTGAGCCTGAGATCGATTAAACCCGCACAACACACCACCTCTCTCTCTCTGACGCTGTGCACGATCGTGTGATCGTACAACATGTTGGCGCTGTTGCACACAGCAGTGCGACTCCGGCAACAGACATCAACACCAGCAGCGCAGAGAGTGTGCTAACCCCGAGCTAACTGCATCATCAACAGAAGGCAGCACCATGCACGTGTGGTAGACCCGCGCTGTACGGTGGATCGTTGCACTTTACCGGAGTCTGTGCGAGCAATCAAATGACGCCATTGCTCTGCTGCTGCTTGCTGTGCGTGACAAAGATGTCAGGAGACAGATTTTTCACCCCTTGACAGACAGTAACTTTGCCTTGACATGCCTTGACTAACACCAAACTGCTAGGTTTTAGTGTGGAACACTGGCCGTACACCCTTGACAACACACGTTTTGCCTTGCTTGACAAGTCTCTTGACATCTTTGGTGTGTGACGGCGCAAATTGATTTCTACTGCTGCTGCTGTGCCATTCTTTTGTTTGCTTCGTATTGTAGATAGACAGCAGCAGAGCAGCAGCAACAGTGAAGCAGTAGTCGTCGCAGCAGCGGAGAGGCCAGCAGTCAGCAAGCGTCTACCTACGAGTACCTGTTGCTCGTTGTTGCCATGTTTGCCGCTATGCACCAGGCACACTGCTACTAGCTCGGCTTGTTGCAGTGGGCAGGCATTTTTTGCATATTTCTTTCTTCGCACCCAAGCAGTGGAACCGATCCCTCCCTCCCGTGTAAGCGTATATATGTGTACGTCATTTGCACAATCATCGTACGAAGCACTGGTTGCTGTTTGCCCTACTGCTGCTGCTGCTACTGCTGTGGACTACCGGGATTCTCCTATAGAGACCAGCAGCAGTGTGATTATTACAGTCAACCGAAAAGGTAGCAAAGCAGTACACGTTCCTGTTGTTGCGTGTAATTTTATTTGGCAATACAGTTATATCATGATATGACGTGGGTTGCGGTAAAAGGTTCTGCAACGTTTTTTTTTTCGAAAGGCGTAAAATAAAGGCATGCGTAGCATCATACGCAGCTGTGTTGTAGCGAGGGTGTTTGATCCTGGTCAATGACACTTTGAGTATCGTGTTTCGATGCTCACGTTCGGTCCCTTTTGTTTTTTGCAAAGTCAATTTCAATCCCTACGTTGAAATCATGTCAATTTCGATCCCCCCCAAAAAAGCAGGTAATTTCCGGCCCGCACATAAAACCCAAGTCAAGTCCGACCACCCCCACAAAAAACAAGTCAATTTCAACCTCCCATAAAAAACAGACGAATCGATCACCACACTAAAAGCCAAGTCATTTACGGCCGAACACAAAAATCAAGTCAGGTTCGACCATCTACACAAACACCAAGTCCTCTTCGATCCCCCACACGAAAACGAAGTCATTTTCGGCCTGCACACAAAACCTAGTCAAATTCGACCACCCACACAAAAGCCAAGTCAATTTTAGTCCCTACACGAAAACGAAGTCATTTTCGGCCCACCCACAAAAAACAAGTCGATTTCAACCACCCACACAAAAAGCGGGTGAATCGATCCCCACACTAAAGCCAAGGCCGAACACAAAAATCAAATCAATTTCGACCATCTACACAAAAGCCAGGTTCCTTTCGATCCCCCCCACAAGAACCAGGCGAATCGATCCCCGCACTAAAACCACCTCATTGCCCGCCAATTACAAAAATCAAATCAACTTTGACTATCCACACAAAAACCAAGTCCATTTCCATCATTTACACGAAAACCATGTCATTTCCGGCCCGTACACCAAAAACGAAGTCAATTTCGACCACCCTCACAAAAACAAGTCTATCGATTCCAACACTAAAACCAATTAAATTTGAACCCCGCCCCCAAAAGGAATTCAATTTCTGCCCTCACACGAAAACCAAGTTAATTTCGACCCCCCACTCGAAAACCAAGTAAATTGAGATGTGGTTGAGGGTTCCAGCCCCACCTACTGTACGTTTGCATCATTTTCTATTTCTGCCAATATCATCCCACTGTGTCCCGTTAGTCACGCGTCTGCGGTAGGTGCCGTGTTTTACACGTGTTGTGTGCAATGTGTCACTCGTGGGGTGTCTCCAAACCTTTTTTTTGAGTCCTCGGTTTTGTGCGGGAGAGACCTTCTTCAGCTTGAGCGACAAAGACCTATATACAGATACCGATACAACATGATATAAAAATGTTTGGCTGAATCAAATCCATAAAATAGTAACGGTTCCACACGATCTCCAAGTATATTTTGCCCCCAAAAATCCAGGAGTCGGTGCAGTTCTAAAAACGCCCGTGTGTAAAATGCAGGTATTTCATAACGTGGTAATGTGATCTCATATGCTACGGGACATGCGTAGTATACAACCAGGGGTATGTCAACCTGCCGTATGGTTTTCATTTCGCCCTTGCGCCATTCCCCTAGGCACCTTCGTTAGGGGAACCTTGTACCCGGTGGTACTCAATCTTTAGGCTTGCTCCATAATAGTATTGCCGAGAGAACATAACATACTGATGTATTCTGCCATTACGTAAGTATTGGGTTGGGCCGCTCTTGGGGGCTTTCATTCCGGATAATCACCTTCCTGCTAGCATCTGTAAAGGAAGTGCAGAGATATATCTGGTGAGCTGGTAAGAGACACAGGGATTTCGTTGCTGGATAGGGTACGCTGCTTGTAGTTCACGATCTTTTGTTATCGCTCCTAAAGTGGGCTGAGAGAGAGAGCTCGAGTGAGCGAGGGTGGGCTTCGTCGGAAATACAACTCAGCCTAGACGCTGACCAAAACCAACCTGGTATTCAGGTACGAGTCTTCCCATAAATATTCCCAAAGCGCTACGTGTAGCCATGTATATTCTCAAAGCGCTATGTACGTGTATCGTATTAGATTCGCATACGGGCATGTACGTTCCCATACGGTGGATGTGCTACTCTTATCACATAAGCCCACCCTGAATAACACACGACGATAAAAGGATGATGACCAAATCATCCCAAAATCGGGAAGAGGGATCGAAGATGCGGCTAGTCAACAAAGACATGAGGTGATATATCTATCCCACACTTCGTAGTGAGGCTTCGACGCCTCACCAAGAACTAAGCGACTAATCGGAAGGGTAATCCTTATCATGCTCTCCCCCCCTCTGAACGGCGGGATATTTGGGGCGTCGGTACCGCATACGGCCGTACGCTGACCTACCCGCTTCGTTTCAATACCTGGGGGAACCAGGGAGATGTTTTTTTTCGAGTGTACATATTATACCATGGATATGTTCTTGTTTGGTTGCAAGTGATACGGGATGATACACCACAGCTCGTTAGTACCGTTTCCCTCACGGACTGGTATGGTGCTAGCTATATGGTACTGCCGTGCACAATATCTCGTACTTGTTTGTTTCTCCCATCGAGATGCATTTTTGCTACAGCCTGTTTATGTGACCACAGACAGGATTTCAGGGAAGTAAGCTAATGTGAGAACACCATCATCATCTCCATGTGTTCAGGGACGCACGCGCAAGCGCTTCTATAGAAACGGTCGAAGTGAGAATCGAACCCTTTGTCCTGTCGACGACGCCAAATGTGAAGGTGTTACCTACTGAGCTACCGGTATAGGGTAATGATCGATCGATTACCCAGCCCCGGGTACTTCTTATAACACATTGTGCGACATGCCCGTGTGGGAGGGTAACAAACGCGGTGCCAATGACATAGATGCATGTTAATCATGGCAATGGCAATGGTGTACAGTAATACCAGGTATATATATAAGCTGGGAGGGTGGGATGGTCCGCTTTTGTGCTCCTCTTTCCACCCGAAGTAGATTTTCTCAGGGTTTTCTCCAAGCAGACTGGGTAATATTGGATGGCCTGTTATATCTACTCTGTGGTTCCAATATCTTGACCTCACTCGCAAGCCACGTTTGGTTCCATAGATTGAGATCCTTGAATACTGATGTCTTCTGTCATTATCTGAGTGTTGGGTTTGAATGAGGCCTCCAACCGTTGCTGGCGATATCACCCATTCTATATGGCTGGTGTTTTGCCTTTTTTCTGCGTGTTCTTATCACCTACCAGGTAGCCCGTTTGGTGCCTCATGTAGGTCGTGATCCCGTTTTCCTCTGGGCCTCTATACCCATACTTCCATACCTTGAGGTTCTCTTCGTTAGAAAAGTGCGTATTGTTTCGCGACCTCTTGGATTGTGGGGCATCTGTTCGCGTCCGTGAAGGCTTGTTGATGACTTCGCCGCATTATTATCTCGGCATGGAGGCTTGGAATATCGCCGACATTCCTCTGAGCCAACCCTGCGCATTTCCTACTCACCAGTGACGCTGTAGAGTGTCCGGGTGGGTTACACAAACGTGCTACATAAGAGACTTCATACGAAGCGAGCATCTCCTTGGCATTGATTTGTGTAGCCCACCAATCTGGGTCTTCGCCTTCTTCGCTTGTAGTAGGCCATGGTGAAAACCTGATTTATCAATAAGAGACCGTTAACACAAACCTTTATCACCGACGCTGACTGCTCGGGCCACTGTGTCCGAAGCGGACAACACTTGCCTGTAGCCGGCGTTGAGCGGCCATGAATCATAAAGGCGCCTCAGCTTGGACGGTTCGACTGATGACCTATGGTTTAGAGGCTCTCACACTGGTGGTTGCTTTGTTTCGCACACGACCTGAACATCCAGATTGCTCCCCGGCTTAGCTGGCTCGCTTCCATGCATGGCAGATCTTGGATTGGCGTCTCTTGAATTTACGTCTCCGCATTCACTAGGTGGAGAGCACCACCTGTGCTGTGGATTCTCCGCTTTTGTGCTCCTCCCCTTCACCTCGTAGTAGATTTTTCCGAGTTATTTCTCCAAGCAAACTCGGTAATAGGGGATGGATTTTTACATCTACTCTGTTCCAATATTTTGATTTCACTCGCAAACCATGTTTGGTTCCATATATTAAGCATCTAGAATACTTCAGGTATTTCGTGTGTCCGCAGTATTTTGCGAGGACTCGGAGTACCAAAATACCCTCAAAATAGGCAGTATACTCGGAGTATGAAGTATATTTCGACCATCTGTGCACCGTTCTGATCATTTCATCCTCATTTCATTGTTGAAAGCATTCGCGGATGGTCCCACGAGTGGGAGTTGGAGCAGATTCTTTTCGAGGGGGACAACTAGAGTACTTTGAGCACTAAAAGTATTTCAGGAGTATATACTCAATACTGCGAGTACTCGCAGTACTTGCGGCTCCAATACTCTTGATTCTCTGAATACTTCAAGTATTTCGGATGTTTGTACTGCAGTATCTGCTCGTATTCGGGGTTCTGTACTGCTCGTACTCCCAGTAGTCGCAGTATCTACAGCGCCGGTAGTGCTATTCTGTTAGTACTCCGATTACGACGATACTACGAGTATGCGTTATACTGGGAGCATCTGTGCAAAGTTGCCCTTCAGGATGTAGTTGACTTGGAATCCGGGGGATGTCGCAGGTTGAAAAGGAGGATAACTGGCGTCCCTACTCGTATGTATATCGTATGTATACTTGTACGAGCCAGTCAGGTTCGCTGTTGTTGTACCGCTACTGCTGTTGTTGAACTGCTGTGTTCTGCGCGGATGCTTTGTAAGTTCAGAGGGAAAACATGGATTACATAGGCCGCACGCACACCCATGCACACAGGCAAGCACCGTCCGTAGCTGTCACCAAGGGAAGACTTTGCAAGTACGGCTGCTACCACAAAGTAGAGAGCTTGGAGGACGGTTTGATGCATGTACAGCAGCAGACAGCAGCTTGGAGGACGGTATGATGCATGTACAGCAGCAGCAGCAGACAGCAGAGCGCGACAAGTGAGGATGCAAAGCTGAAACTGTACCGCTGTCCTTGAGTTTGCGTGTGTGTTCCGAGTGCCTAGCATCCTATCACATACCCTGGTACCCTGGTCTGTCCGATGGCACACAGTCGAACGCATGCACGCACACACGCAGAAGCGTCGTTAGCAGCTGCCACAAAGGGGAAACCTTGAAGCTATGGGGCACGCACAGAAACGGCCACCCTCACCTCCACACTATACCCCTGAACTCAGCAGGAGTCCGGGCCCAGACACCACAAAGCGAGGCTGCTGTTGTAACGTGGTTGCCCCTGAGCTGTTATGCACAGCAGAACACGGGAAAACCTGCCGTGTGGTCTTTTTTTTTTTGTGTCGGTATCCACGATCCTGCTTGGCGCTGGCTCGGCGGAAAACGATCCCGCGAAAAGCGCCAGCTCCCCGCGACTTTGAACGCCTAGAGCACGCGCCACGGAGCACGGCCGGGGCCCGAACTTGCTCCGTGGTGTACACGCGAGCCCCCCGCGTGCGCCGAAAGCGACAGCGCGGGAAACAACCTGCGCCCGGAGGAGAAATGCAGGGCAATGTGAAGAAAAAGTGCATTTCATACATATACATACATTATTTCATACATACACGTACATTATACGCACATGCATGTAATCCATGCGCCAGGTATGCGCGATTAAACCGAAGGCCAATACAGGGGGGAAGTACGTGAAAACACTTGTGGCCTGTCCAGAAAGTCGTTTGAGGGGAAGTTATCGCATTGAGTTGAGCTGGAAAGTGAGTGTTGAGTAAAGAAAAGAAAAAAAGAGCCTGCAGATCGTTGACGTCACGTCGGCGGCTGCAGCTCGCTCTACCAGGTATGCCGTACCGGTATGATTTCCTTCATTCGAAATCGTAGCATAGCAGTAGGATCACTGCGCAGGAGGTACAAGTGCGTTTGTGCCTCGTTTTAACCCCTACATGAGCCATCCCGTGCGAAAGAATTGTCCATTGCCGCGGCAGCAGTAGCACGATCCAGCACCACCAAAGTTATTGTCGGGCTTGGCCGACTCTTCAGCCAACCTCTCTTCCCGTCCATCTCTCTCCACCCCCCGTACATATCGATTTGTATGAATACTTGGAAGTATCGACACTATTACCACTCCTCCCCCTCTCGATTCTCCCCCTCCTGTAGCAACACTCTCTTTCCCCTCCTTGACTCCTGCCCCTGTCCGTGCCCCTGCCGACCCTTCCTTGTCTTGGTCTCGAGCAGCGGCGGAGGTCGTGAAGAAGGCCGACGGCAAGGTCGACGAGAAGGTAGACGCCAAGGTCGACAAGAAATTCGACAACACGGACTTGGAGAGCTTCGCCCAGGTGAAGTCCCAAAAGGACAGGCGATGGGGGAGCATCGCGAAGGAGGAGCTGGTGTGGTACCGGTCCTTCCCAGCCCTCGTGGTGCCTCCCGTTCTGCACCTCACCGTGAATTCCGACATCCAGATTCCCACGCACGACGGCGTGATGACGTACGGGCCGAGCGCGAAGGGAGTTACACCAGCGAGGAAACGTGAGTACACGCAACAGGTATATATGAAGGGGAACGAGGGAGGGGCCAGGGGGCAGGGGGCAGAGGTATACATCCCAGCTGGTATTTTACTCGAAGGTAGCGGCGTTTTCCATAACTTGTTTTTCGCGGTGCGCAGGGTAGGGCGGACAACAAAGGAGGGCAGGAAAGGGGGGGGTGCTCATGTCATGCATGGCCGTAGTCGGGAGGAGGGGGTTGGTACTCATGTGTTGCTTGCCTTAGTTATTTGGCCATTGACAACGCGTCCCTTTCGAGACGGACCACCGTTCCTAGTTCTAAGAATAATACAGTAGAGACAACTCCAACATTTTGGCGCACATCCCGTGTTTTCCATATATTACATCAAAACGTTTTGCTCACGTCCCCTTCCTGTTTCGCCGTTTGTGGCCGCCATCTATGTTATGGGGTAACAATCGTTTTCTCACTATGATCTGCAGTAGTGTACTAAACCTCTCCATGCCACACTCGTCTATTTTCCTCACCTCCTCCTCCAACACATGCCGCTCCTCGTTGTGCATATCACATTCTCCCACATTATGAGTTCGGCTCTCTTTTGCTATACCACAAGGGTACATCAGTGAATATTTTTTCTCCTCCCGACTACCGATATACCAGGTACCTCTTTTTTATTTCTGGTAGGACCAGGCCCCCTACACGAAATGGCAGTTTCAGCGTTTTCACGTAGTCCATTGGGCCGTGGCTTATTTATTCCAAGCTCTTCTCTTAACCTCCTGGGTATATCTAAATGTTTTCCCCCTTCCACCTTGTTTTTGAACGGCTAGCCTTTTCTTCGTTGCTATCCTTTCTTTTACTACTATTTTGTACCCCTAACTTTTCCATGGACATTATGTATTCTTGGTTTCCTCCTATTTCCTTCAAAAAATCATCGAGTACGCTGTCCCACCTTACTCCAGCCAGATCTTCGGTTGCCTTCCCCCATCCAGCTCTATTAGCCATGGCTGGCAACCACCTTTTTGGCATGCTCGTTACGTCATATTGCCATACTCAACTTTCTCACGTACCTTTTCTGTGGGCACATTCTCAGTTCTGCTCTTAGGCTCTTTCCTATGCGGTTTGATTTCAAGCTCCGAATTGTATTTTTTTACCCCGAAATTGAGAGCAACTGCTTTTACGTAGTCTGAGTATGCAAAATCTGGCCGGAATTTTTTCGATTTGAGGATCCGATGGCCCAAGTCGTCAAGTTTCGGCCCAAAGTCCGACGACCTGGGCCATCAGATTTTCAAATCGTAAAATGGCATGGTCTCTAAATTCAATGTGTTATCCACGACAGCAAGCAGTGGCAGCACGATGGATGAGTCGGATGGTGACGCAGCTGGATAGTGACGTTGCGTCGCGCCCGACGCGCAGTCGGCGGGTGGCGCGTCTCTCCGTGGCCAAACTACAGTCGGCTGACGCGGGCTCGGGCCTAGATACCAAGAGAAGCGCACTTGCGCACCTCTTCATGAACACGTACTCGTAGACTACAGCAGCAGCAGCAGCAGTCAGTCGCATTGCGCCACAATAAAACTACATACCTAGATCACAACCCCTGAGCGTGCTCGGTTGGTACATCCCTGGCCTCTCAGAGCTCTCACTTCCAAACCGCCTCCTTTCATTACTTGCCGGACCTTTCCAGCAGTTCTTTGTTTTCTCCATTTCTCTTGGCACTCTCGGTCCTTTCTTCCTTTTTTCTTCTTTTGTTTCGTGTGCGTGCGTGTACTCCGAGCACGGCACCGCGGGAGGACCCGGCACCGTCGCGGGTGTCAGCGGGTGCTGGCGGGTAGAGGGGGGGTTGCAAGGAGCGCGGTCGCCGCTTTCGTGCCTAGGCGTCGCGTGTGCCTCGAGACACGAGGGATGCATGAACGGGCTTTGCCTGCCCCTCCATTTATGACTTTTGATAGAGTATGTACGAGTTATAAGGGTCGTTCGGGACGGCAAGATAGTATTCAAGCGGTGCTTATTTTTGCGACCACGCTGAAGTTGACAGAGGGAGATGTGCAGTTTGAACACCAACGTTATCGAGCTGGCGAACGACGGCCACGGTGAGCACCGGACTTCTCGCGAGGCGCGCGACGGGGCTGATTGTGGCAGAGAGTGATAAAAGCTTTACCCGGACCGAATCGGTAGCGAGGTGGTCGCCAGAAGGGCGGGCAGCGTGCGAGGCTGAGAGAGAAGCTCTTCTGTGCGGTTTTTTTTTTTTCTCTTTTTGACCGGGTGTAAGGTGTTCCAATCAGGCAGAAAATTATTACGCGAGAGGGGACGGGGATTTTTTTTCCTTTCCGAGTTTTCGGTTTCATTTTTATTGTTTTCGCTGCTTTGCCGTGCTGTGCTTTCGCCTTCTTCGTACATACGAGTACAGACATAAGAGCATATCGAAAGAAGAAAGTACAGACAGTAGTATCCTACCTGGGGTATGTACGTACGTACGACATCCGCGACGCGAAGCGTATGTGGCATCCGAGCTGGCGTCGGAGCTGTGTTTTCCTGAAGCATGGCGGCGGGACTCTTGGCATTATCAAGCCCCCGGTTTGCAATTACGAACTAAACTCAATCGTGGACCTCTGTCACTTCGCATAATTTGATGTACTTTTTTCCTTCCTGAGCGAGCGTAGCGGGCGGCGTAGGCCGCCCGCGGAGCGAAGCGCCCTGTAAAACATACCAAGACAGACTGACTCTAGCGCACTCGGCCCGTCTCTTCGTCGTCAGACCGGAGGCAGTCAGCGTGGGCCCGGACGCTTCGATCCTTTGCGCAGTGCAGTGCCTCAGCGCGTCTCGTCGCGGCGCCAGACCACAACAGCAGTTGGTCTCGGCGTTTGCTCGAATCTCTGCACGCACAGTAAATATGATTATTTCGCGTAGGAAGACTCATTCGATTTGCCAAGTTCACATCTGCAAATGCGATAGGGTCAACATCTGAAGCTCAAAAATCAAACCGCATAGGAAACAGCCTTACCACTGTTTTACTTGTCGTACTTGAGCATCCTAGCACTTGCTTGGCTGCTGTTATCTGTGCCGTTTCCAGCTGGTTTACGTTTTTGGCGTTCCCTTCCCATACGTGTCCTGCATATTCTAGGAGGGGGGGGGGGGGGGGGGGTATTCATGTCATGCATGTCCGTAGTCGTATGACCATAGACCCTCGCATCCCTAAGATGCCGGGGCGGAACACGTCGGGTTTTCACCGACCAGGGAGACTCTGTACCAAGCGCCAAGCGCCGTGGGGAGTTGGGTGAGTCGCAGGAAGGGCGGGCTGCATTCACTTAGAACTGGTTGTGAGGCGGACTTTCTTGCATTGGGTGACAGCGTCGAATTAATTGATTTGTTTTCTGGTGTGGCCACTTCTAGAGACAGCGATTGGTCTACAGTAGTATGCACCAGCCTCATGGATGCCTTACAATGTTCACACTCGCTTATCACGTGATACGAGAATTCCCCTTGTGCGGAGTTGAGGTTCTCCGCCCCTATAGAATTGATCCCACTCAACCATGGTGACCGCCGAGAACACGAAGAAAAAAACAGTACCCTGGCTGTCTACAGTAGCTCGCGCAGTGACTAGCGTGTTTTAGGGGGTTTTTAGTATCATAATTTTTTGCCCCCAACTGGTGTATCAAGGGGATATATTCCCTCATACTTGCGCCGAGTCGATGCGTTTGTTACCTGTGATGCCTTCTCGATTCCGGCGGGGTTGGGGGTATCGCCTACCAGAGATACCTGCATATTGAATGCTTCCTATACACCCCCTCCGCCCCCCGGTCAGAGGCTGTATAGAGTATAGACCATGTTCCGGTCCACGAATGATTTGAATGTGGACAGTGCGCAGGTTGGGCCCCGCTAGGTTCCCTAAGAGTTTTTTTTGCACGCGAGAGGCCGGAAAGGGAGGAGACGAGGTCGAATAGGAAGGGGTACAACAGCAAGCAGTATGTATTATCTTCTCTGACTCTACAGAAATACAACAAGAAACAACAACAACAGCAACAACAACAGCGGCAGCAGCAGCAGCACCGTACAGTACTGTAGTATAACAACAGCAGCGGCAGCGGCACAGTAACAACAGCAGCAGCCGCAGTGGTGATGTTGCACAGCAGCAACGGTCTTGCATGCTACCTGGTACATAACAGCGGCAGCAGCAGCAGCGGTCTGACATGCCAGACAGTAGCTGCAGCAGGTTCATACCTTGGATGCATCGCTTATCATCGCGGCTGGTGACGTGCCGGCGTCCATATACTCCAGAGCGTAACGGACGGCGTACAAGTACAGCGCGATATGACCCCATGCTCATGCTGGCCGCTGTGTTTGTTGTTTGTGTCTACAGTAGTAGAATATGAGTAGAATATGATGTGCTTCATTACATATCCCATGCTCTTCACTTTTCTGCTACCCGTCGTTTGTACTCGTACTATTGCGGGGGAGCATAGTTAATACCAATGGTATACATAAAAACCTATATATTTAACCATTTTTACCAACAATATTTTGTCCTATTAACTATGGTCCCCCGTAGTAGTATTCCTGTTCTCCCTGTCCCTCCCTCCTCTTGCATTCGATGTGCGTTGGGGGCAGCGCTCTCGCCGCCACATACATGAGCAAAAAGCATCAAGTCCAGCAGCATCAGCAGCATCGAGTACCAGTACAGTCTCATCAATACAGAGACACTACCACTGCTGCAGTATTAGTGTACGTTCGATTCGAATCGGAATGGAATATGTGCGATACGTTGTCGGAGGGAAAAAAGTACAAATAGTGATAAACTCTGTTTACACGTTGGTACCGTCGCCTCCTATCTGGCCCCGTGCTCGTGCTGACCGCTGTATTCATTTTTGTCTACAATGTGATGTAGTCCTGTCTGATGCCGTGATTGCGTCTATCGTGCTCTTCAGTATTTCGCTATAGTCGTATCCTGGTAGGTAGGCTTCCTTCGTTCTCGTGGTCCTTGTCCCTCCTTTGTCTGGCATTCGATGTGCGTTGGGGGGGGCGCTCTCGCCGCCACATCAACAACGAGCAACATATTCAGCAAACAGCAGCAGCGGCATCAAGTACCAGCACAAAGTATCAACTGTTTTTGCCGTCGGGTATCGTCGGCTCTCTCAAAGCGTAACGGACGACGTCCAAGATGTTGGTACTCTCTCCTGGAGTACACAGCAGGCAGCAACAACAGCAGCAACAACAGCAGCAGAAGCAGCAGCAGCAACAGCAACAGCAACAACAACAGCCGCAGCAGCAACGACAGCAACAACTGCAACACTAACCGCACAACAACACCACCACCAACAACAGCAACAACAACAACAACCAACAACAACCACAACCACAACAACAACAGTAGCAGCGGCGGCACGGTGGGGCGGGGGCCAGCTACTACCCTCTCGAGGCTCAAGGGTTGTTGTGTTGCCGGCCCTTCGAAAAACCGGGGACGTGAAGTAAAATTCTCCGTCAAATATACGCCAAAGAAGGAAATGCTTCGTACGAACGCCCATGCTCCTGCGGCTCGCCAAAAGGCGACCCTCAGCTCGGGCGGCACACTTCTGGCGGCGGGCGTTGATCTTGGCAGCGTGATCGGAACAGGGCGACTGTGCGATTAGAACCCCCATTCTTTGTGCTGGCTGTTCTCCGTCCGTCGTTTCGAGTGGTGCCAAAAATTGCACTTCAGGTATCATCATACGGCACGACTCACTTTGGACACACGAGATATTCAGAACACCATTCTAGCGACATGGTGAGATTTTACCCGACCCGACCCGACCTGCCTGAGGTTTAAAAACCTCCAGACCTGACCCGACCCTACCCGCGAGATCTGAAAAGCTCCTGGCCCGACCCGACCTAGGTGAGATTTGAAAACCTCTTGACCCCACCCGACCTGACCCGTGAAATTTGGAACACCTCCTGACCCGACCCGCCATATTCCGATTGACCCGTGGGATCGGTTCAAGTCGAGGGTTGGGTCGCCTCGACCCGTGAGACCATTTCTCTCGCCCCGCGGGTTCGAGCCGCGGATCCGGCCCGTGGGTCGACCTCTCAAAAACAAGTTGGTCTTCATTTTTTAACCCCGGAGTGATATAGGGCCTTGCTATAGTGGGGGTGGATGGATGCGGACATGCTTATATAGATATGGCGGTGTTTTATTGTTTGATTGTGATGCCAAAGCAGTACTACGAATTGACTAGTGGTGCGAGAGAAGCCTTTGGGCAGAAAGAGGAAAGCTTGATCCGCGGGCGACCCGCGCGTCGGCAGAAAACAACTCGCGGGTGATGCTCGCCCGACCCGCGAGTGATCCGTTTCTCGCGGGTCGTGACCTGACCCGACCCGTGAGTTTTTCATCACCTCTTGACCCGACCCGTGAGATTTGAAAACTTCTTTATCCCCGACCCCACCCGACCCGGCTGGTGAAGTTAAAAAAAATCTTGAGCAGACCTGGCCCGACCCGCGAGGTTAGAAAACCTCTTGACCCGGCCCGACCTGACCCGTGACATTTCGAGCACCTCCTGACCTGACCTGCGGGTCGGGTGTGATGATGCGCCTTCAGCCCTGGAAAAACGGCATTTCAAAAGTGTGCTGCGTTAAAACTCAGAGGTTTGCTTCAACTCTCCCTATTTTATTTGTTACCCGCGGTGGAGAAATACTTGGCTGTAAACCCCAACTATATTGACGCTGACGCCGACCGCCTAGTATTTTCTTCGGAAAGAAGATGGTTGATGTTGATGAGGAGCAAGTGTGCGCTAACTGTGTCAACCATGTTTTCGAAGCTGGCCCATGTCGTCGTGAACACTGCCTGCGCCGGCCTCCCCTCCGTTGTCCTGGATGCACCAGGCTATGTCATCCTCCAGTACCTGCCGCTGTGTTGCTCGAAGTCCGCGAAGCCGGCGTGCCCCTTCGAAAAGGTGGCCGGCAATCAAGTTGAGAGAGTATTGCCGTACAACACCCGTATGGGAAAGAAGAAAAACTGCTCGGGCGAGGACGGGGAGTTCGGCCCAGAGGGGGTGTGGGCGGACACGGAGCACCACTTCGCCACCCTCAAAAATATCAGCAAGAAGGGTCCCAATCTCACGAAGGAGAACTGGAAGGTCGCCATGGACTACGCGCAGAAGGTGACGCTAATTCAGCCAAGGACGCTTACCCCTGCTAGGACGGAGGAGTCTGGTCGCGTGACGCGTCCGGTCTTTCGCCATGGGGTTCGGGGGCCGAATTCCTGTCGTGTGGTGTCTCTCGATATGTCGCTGTAGGTGTCGAGGTAATCGGGGGGCGGACCTCTACCGTGGTCAAGAAGTATGCCCCCCCCCCTTTCCCCCTTCGCCCTCCAATTTCATTGCCAAACGTGCTGCAGTTGAAAACCACTGCAAAACGCTTCCTTTTATGTTTTGGAGTGGTTTGGCGAACGAAACGTGAGTGCAGGTAACTCCTTCTCAACTAGGACACCCGCGGTTCTGGGGACGTCGGCCTGTGTATGTATGTACCCATAAGGAGAAGCTACCATGTGATACACCACACACATCTTTTCATAGGGAGCAACTTTCGTTTTATTTCGATTGTTCGTGGAGGCTATTATAGCTGGAATCAGAGTTGAATTTGCTTTTACAGCACTAACAGTAGAAGTGATGATGATTCGGACGCGCGCTCTTTCTTCTTCTTTTTTTCTTGTCCTACCCTCCTTGCGTGGCACTGCTGTCCCCTTGTTTAGCCGGCCCCGTGACACAGCTACACCGCGCCGCGTGGGATGAGCCTCCGTGTTTTTTCCTACTGTAGGCTCTCTCGTTGGTTGGTCCGGCAACAACGCCCAGAGGATGTAACCCCCGTCCCCGCACCCCCGCCTCCGTCCCACGCACCCGCCGACCTCCACCCCGGGAATTGCGACACGATCGTCAATCAGTACCTGGACCGAGCGTTGGAGCTAGAGGCCGAGGCGGCGGAGGCAGACCGCCTCGAGGCAATCGCAGTGGAGGAGCAGAGACAACTGCAGAAAGAGGAGAAGGAGAGAGAAGACGAGAGGAGAAGAAGGGAGGGCGTCGGCAGCGAAGAAAAGGTCGAGGCGGGGCCGCGCGTGCCACGAGAGGGGGCCATACTAACCAGGACCAATCACCCCCACAAATACCTATATATTCATGTAGTTTCACTAAGCATGTTTGGTCCTGATTGATATGTCCCCTCGTAATTCGTAGCGCTTTTTGGCCGAAATATGTTTTCGACTGACAGAGGCCGTCCTTTGAGGAACAACCCGGTTTCCCATTTGTGTTGCAATAATAAATACGTGTGTGTGTAGTTTTCGTGAGCACGTAGGCCATGGCATGGGCCATCGGGTTGGGCGTTTTTTTTCCCCGTCGAGAGCAGTATTGGGCGAGGTATTTTGAGCATTGAGCCCCTAAAGGTGAGGAGCCCAAAAAAAATAGGTGCTGCACTACAGCAGGTGCCACCCTTATAAGGCAAAAACATGCGCAAGGGACGGTGTTTTTTTGTTCGATTGCCGCCGCTAAGGATTGCTACTGCTGCTGCTGCTGCTGCTGCTGCGGTTGCTGTATTCCTTGCTGCTGCTGTGTACGGTGCGGTCGCCGTCGTTATTGCTGTTGCTGCTGGGGTAGGCTTGGAGGAAGGAGCGCTGTTATTGTCTTTTATTTTTTTTATGTTTTTGAAAGCGTTGCCCGATCCTGCGTTTCGTCGTTTGTTCTGATCGGCTTGGCGGGGGGCAGGGAGGGAGGGAAGGAGGCAGGTAGGGGGGCAAACAAACGTCCCTGTTGCGATACGTTGTTTCAGATTTTGTTTACAGATATCGAGAGGTGACTCGCACTTGGTATCGTTGTTTGATTTTTTAATGCAACGCCGGAGACGTGGTACACACGAGATATCGCTGTTTGCAGGCATGTGGGGAGCGGGGACAAGCACACCCGCGCCACGCCCGTCCGTCCGTCCCTCCCTCCGTCCCTCCCTCCCTCACCAGTACCATAGGTATCCGTTTCTAGCCGCCCTTGCCCGCTCTCTTAACACGCCAAGGTCGTTTCGGCCGCCTGCAGGCGAAAGAGGACGCCGTGGATGGTAACGCCGAGGCGCTGCCGCCCAGCGTTCCGGTCGTGGAATCGAAGAACCTCAAGCTTTCGCCGGGGGATCGGATTTTCTTTACGGACAAGGTACGCCGAGTTCGTGCGCTTTGGTCGATCGGTCGGTCGGTGGGTCGGTCTGTTTCGTTGGTTTCTCGGTCTGTTGGTCTGTTGATTGTTCGGTCGGTCTGTTGGTCTGTTGATTGTTCGGTCGGTCTGTTGTTTCTGTCGGTTGGTTGATCGGTCGACCCTTTGCGCGGTGGTGTCGGCTTCAACCTTTTTAGTTCCCGGAAGGCGCCTACCCCATGTTAATATCCACGTCTCGGACGGATCCTACAGATAATTCCTAGTTCATGAGCTAGATGTTTCAGGGCAGATGATCTATATGATCTGTATGATCTAGCTCATGTTACCGGGTGGGAGCTGTAACAACCTGCATACTAATAATAGTACAAGTTTCCTGGGTTGGATCTGTATGCTGTACAGATCCTTTACGACATACTCTCATTACACGGCGGGTTAGGTTCTAAATTATCTACAATCGTGTGATATGTTCGCTTCTTAGTAATAGGGTACGCTGCAAAGACGGTTTAGTTCGATCTGGATAAGTTGTTTGTAAACACCCACTCCGGTATTATTCATTTTTTATTTTATTTTAGTTTGTTGATTTTTTCTCAAGTTTTTTTGTTCGTTCTATGTTTTATCTCTTCAATACGGCGGCTTGCGCGACAGACCAAAATCGGGGGAACAAAAGCAGCCAGAAAATTCGCGATCGTCTTGGAGATCAGAACTAAGGCAGAGGCGCTGGCGTGTGGGCTTGGCAGACTCGTCCTGGACCGGAATCAAATGTGAGAGGACGAAGGAGGCATTCTTGTTTCTGGTGGCGAAGGGGGGTGGGGTGTACTCGATATCATGCATGGCCGTAGTCGTATGAGCATATACCCTCGCATCCCTACAACGCCGGGACGGAGCACGTCGGGCTTTCACCGACCAGGCAGACATTGCTTGCACCAAGCGCGAAGCGCCGTGAGGTGTTGGGCTAGTCGCATGAAGGATGAGCTGCATCCTACGGTACTAAGAACCGCTTGTAAGGCGGATTTTCTTGCCTGTGGATGACAGCGTCTATGAGCTGGTTTTATTTTCTAGTGTATGGCCACTTCCAGAGACAGCAATGGGTTTACTATGTAACTGCCACGTGGGTGCCTTACCATATACTTCGAAGTATACACACTACGTGATACGATCATCGCCTTTGTGCGAAGGGGGAGGGAGGGGGGGGGAGGGTAGGAACCGTTGCATCATCTGTGCAGGGACATCTACCTTTGATATGGTTGTTGTTGCTCGTTGGCTACCGGACACTGTGCTGTGTATAATTCCTGGCACAATCCGATATCAGTTGAATTCTCGTTTTTTTTCCGCACCCCGGTATATCTCTCGGAGGCAAGCGATACCTGGTACAGCATTTGGCTTGGTTGGGGATCTATTGCGTGGTGCTGGATATCGGATATCGATATCGGAATCGATTTCGATAAGACGATATCGACTACAATTGCATCAATCGATACGACCATCAAAGCTTCCGTTCAATATCTGCGTAAAAAACGGGGGGCAGCCAGGGGATGAGAGGGAAAAAACACCTTCGATACGATATATCGATTTTTTCGAAACGATATCCAACGCTAGGGTTAACCTTCGGGGACACGGGCATCAGCGGGAAAAGGGCGGGGGTGAATGACGATTGCAGCCGTACCGGCCACACGGAGCGGCGCGGATTTCTGGGTTCGTCGAGTGTCCCAGCTAAATCGCAAGGTGTTCTGTGTTGCAGTAGATAGGGTATCGAATTTTTCGGCAAATCGAAACTTCGAACATGTGTTTTTAATGCAGATACTGAACGAAAGCTCCCATGTATCAAGTATCAAAGTTGTATCGATTACTTTTTTTTGTTAATCGGTATCGCATCGAACTCGATTTCGATATCGGTATCCGATATCCAGCACTAAAGGAGTTGTTCGACAAACGCGCAGTAGCACGGCATCGTTATGCTTGTTTCGTGATACTGGACAGCTGCGCGCGCTCATGCTACCGCCACTGTCTCGCATTGCAAGGAATGTTTTGATTCTTTTTCATATACGAACGGTCCGTGTGTTTCGATATTTTGTGGTCATTATACTACAATCAAGTCAACACGGTTAAAACAAGGCCGAAGCCAAAAACAGGTACGCCTGTTCCATTTGACCCGAAAACAGGTACACACTTGAACCATGTAAAAAAATACACGCCACATGCGGTGTTTTTGGCCGTGAGAAACCACACATATTTTCGTTTTGCACATGGGCGGTGAGCATTCTGAGTAATGTACACCAGGTGCGTAAAAGCACGTCGTATACGAAGTATGCGTATTGATATGTGAATGTTTTGAATGATTCCGTCATCACACCCACTCTTGCCTAGCCACATCGTTGGCATAGTAGCCACATCGTTGATGCGGTGGGTCGTATATACGTGCCGGAAGTGTAAGATGTCTTCGTGTAGGGCGCACGAGGTATTGGAGACAATGTACGCATGCCCTCTGACTGGCTCAAAATTCGTCCAAAACATTTGAACGCTATAGACAAAAGGTACAGTAGACGAATCCAGGTGTACCTGGCCCTTTCAAGCCAAAGTCCAAAAGCACGTACGATATGAAGCTGGCCAGTTGCAGGGCTCCTGGCGTGTGAATTGTACTTGGTTTTAGTTTTACCTGTTTTTGGTCCAAAATGGGCCAGGTGTGCGGCACCTGTTTTTGGCTGCAACCCTTGGAAGAAGCAAAGCATCAGCCACCGACAGAAAAAAGCCAACTGACTTGGAATGTTTTTTCAGCCTCTCGCCGGCAACACACGTACCACCAAATCGTACCGAGTACGAAAATAGCAAACAAATCCCACGGGAATCCTAATCCTGTCTCGTCTGCATCCCCCCCGCCGCCTTGACAGTATTGACGATGACTGTGCCATCCGCAAGTACGTGAAGGACAAGAAGACCGGGGAGGTGAAGCTTGGTAAGATTTTGTGTCGTATTGTTTTTTTGCTGCTGCACGCATTGTATTCCACTGTACTACCAATATCATAGATGGCTCGGTGACTATTTTTTGTGATTCAAGTAAAAGAGTGTGCTCCTGCCCGCATTTTGTATTGCAATCCTCTCCTGCGCAAGCGTGCCTCCCGGAGCGTAATTGGCGTTGGGGAAGGGGGGGGTTACAGCTGTACTGATTTGCGCTGATGTTGGCGTAGAGCGTCGCGGGTACAGGCGGACTGTCTTCTCCCACGCGGGTGATCGTCCGCATTAGGACTGGGGTTGGGGTGAGGACTTGGTTTGCCAACAGTCATGTGGTCGTTTGATTCCTTGCCTTCTACCGTACGGTACGCTGACCGCTTTATTTTTGCGAGGTTTGTGCCACGGGCCGGCGCTTCACTATGCTTATTCTTACAATGATAATTGAGATGATGGTGGTGCTATCTTTGCGAGTAGCTGGGCGGCAGAAGAGTTGCTCGGGGAGAGTATGACCTCACGCGCCTTCTCCGCAGCGGCCGTGCTTCTTAGCCGAAGCCACCCTTCCCGCCCTCTGCGTCGTCATCTGTTTGTGGCGCTGTCTGTCTCTTCGTGCTCTCCCCCATCTGTTTGTTGTTTCTGTGTCCGTCTCTGTCGGTCTGTCGTTTTCCGTTTATGTTTCTCTTGTTATTTTGTCCTTTTTATCCTTCCCTCTTTATGTTTATCTTTGTCTCTCTCTGTTTGTCTCTGCCCATAGACTCTCTATCTGTTCTGTATGTATCTATCCGTTTGCGTCTGTCCGTTTGTCTTCTAACTGTCGATCTCTCTGCTCATCTGTCTGTGCTGTCTTCCTGTCGCTGTCTCTCCCCCTGTATATGTACATGTTTCGCGATATCTCTATCTCTCTGGCTCTCATGATCCGTATTTCTTTTTGTTTTGGGGGGACCAATCGTTCGTTTCCTGTTGAACCCTTACCAGACCACCGATGGAACGTAGTGAAGCGGTACAAGCTGACCCCAGGCAAGCTCGAAGGAGTCGACGTCGGCAAGGACCACTTATTGGAGACTCTCGTGTCGGACTTGAAGAAAGACCTGCGGGATCAAGGTTTCGGCTCCCAACTGGTGGGTTTCATCGCGTCTGCGCCAATGCCGACCGATAGCGACAGCGCTATCCTATCGGTTGCCGCGATCACAGGCTGTTTTGTCTTGTCGAGTGTTGGGAAGGATTGGCCAAGCCTCTCCCCCCCCTCCCCCGCAATGTGGAGGCATGGTGGCTTGAAGCGGTGTAGGAGACGGCGTCGGGGTGAGGATGCGCAGGCAGTTGGACGTTTTTTTCCCCGCGCGATTGTTGCGATCTGGGTTTCGTCTCGCGGCATGGCGTGCAGCTTCTTGGGGAAGCGATGTCCGCCTTGGCGCTTTTCGCCTGCAGAATGTTTACGGTGCTTCGTCAGGTGTCTTATTGCTCGTTGCGTTGGGCACACGAGCGTGTGTCTCTGGCACCGTGAAGTTTCCGCGGAGAGATTGCACGTGTTTGCAACTGTTTGATGATGAAAAGGTATGTAGCCCGAAGTCGGGTCTCTACCGTAGGCTTCTCAAATATTTGGTGCTCCGTCGCTAAATGAGTAAAGTATGGGTGCACGCCGCAAAATTACTATTTCTTGCCGGGTTTCCCGCCGTTTCCGCTAGTAAGGCACGCTCAGGCGCTTAGCTGGAGCACGCAGTATGCGATGCACGGCAACGAGCCGAGGGCGTGCGGACCCGCTGCGTGATAGAAACCAGTCCATTTTTTTTAGAAACGGGTAGGAGCAGGTCTCGCGTAGACGAGGGAGACTTTTGGAGAGAAAGAGATCAAGAGAGGATATGGAAAGAATGGGATACAACTTGAGTCACGATTTTCCTTGTGGCCGTATCTCCCCTCCTAAACACCCCCCCAACTCCCCCCCCCCCACACATACACATCCTCTGAAACAAACGAAGCGGAAAACCGGGCGTGACGAGCAGAGCGCTAGTAATGGCGACGAAGCGGACCAGAGCGGCGACGATGCAGGCCAGAGCGGCGACGAGAGCGAGACTGCGGCTGAGACGGTAGCCCCGGCTGCGCGTAAGAAGGGATCTCCCGTTCGCGTTTCAGACGCGAAAGGGCCGGGGGACGGGGACAGCGAGAGCGACGCGGTATATGCGTCACTCACGACCAGGAATGTGACTCCACGTAAAGAATGCGACAAGGGCGAGGGAAGCGGGGGGGTGCGACCGGCTGCGGCCGTGAAGGACGTGGGCGGGGGGGCGGCGGCGAAGAAAAATAAGAAAAAAACGGCGGAACGCACCCACGACGACGGCAATGAGAGCCAGGGTAAACGAAAAGACGGGAAAACGAGGGACCCAAAGAGCGGCGGTGGCCGGAAAGAGGTCGGCGGCGAGGGAGAGCCGAAGAAGCGCAAGCTGTCGAAGCTTAACGATGACGAGGTCGAGCCGAAAAAAACCAAGCCGGCGAAGCTCGGCGATGATAAGGCAAAGCCGAGTAAGCGAAGATTGTCGAAGAGTGACAAGAGTGAGGAATATCAGCCGAAGAGGCGCAAGTTAGCGAAGGGGAACGACGACGACGGCGGCGACGACGAGCCGACGAAGCCGGGCGATTCCAAAGAGAAGCCCTCGGAGAGACCCCAGACGAAGGGGAAAAGCCCCGCGTCGAAAAAGTTGTCGAAGGGGGGAAACGACGAGCCCAAGCAGCGACGTTCTTCTAAGGAGAAGCCCTCGGAGAGGCCCCAGACGAAGGGAAAAAGCCTCGCGTCGAAAAAGTTGTCGAAGGGGGGAAACGACGAGCCCAAGCAGCGACTCTCTTCTAAGGAGGAGCCCTCAGAAAGGCCCAAGGCGACGGGAAAAAGCCCCGCCTCTAAGGCTGCGGCAGAGGAGGGCGACGCGCCGCAGCGCAAGCGTAAGAGTGGGGGCGGCGCAAAGGTGCCGTCGAAGAAGGATGAGCGTGGGCCTGGGCGGCAGAAGTCCGGTAAGAGCGAGGCTGAGACGCAACAACGCGAGGGAAAATCTGGAGAGAAAGGGGCCAAGCCAAAGGTGGTCGGGTACTCGACCCCGAAGAAGAAACACCCGCAAGGGGAGGGTCAGGGCGATGGCGTGCGCAGCCACCACGGCAAGCCCGGGCCACGCGCCACTCAGGCTGCGCCGCCGTCGTCAACCCCTGCGGCCGCTAGACACGGAGGCCGCGACGAGAAACCCCGGTAGGCGATGGAAAAAGGGCGCGGAAACGGTAAAGCCCGCCATTGCTTACGTCACAGATGGTGATGGCGGAGATGGTGGCGGCAATAGTGGTGGTGGTGGTGGTGGTGGTAGTTTCCGACAGTCACCGAAAGACGAAAGTCACCGAAAGACGAAGCCTTCGACGGTGGAAAGAGTGCTGGAGAGAGCGACCCCCACAAACGAAAGAACGCATACAAATCGAGAATGGGGCGCGAGCGCTGGAACCAGCGCAGCCCGAAATAACGGAGATTCTCCGACATCCCATTAAATTGGGGAAGTACCACGTAGTGGTATCCGCGAAGGACGCGGGCGTCCCTTCGGAAGACAGCGGCCGTCAGCCATCGGCGTCGCTCGAAGCTCCTGCTGCACGTGGCCTTCCGGCGTAAGGCGTCGGTACGGCGGTAACGCGTTCGGTGGGGGCATGGCGGTGTATGGGCTCTTGTCGACAAGGACTGCCACTGGCCGCTTCGTTTGCAGGCAGACCGCGGTGAAGGAGACAGGGGGTGCGCGGAGGGAGGTGGGGGTGGGGCGTTCGAAGGTTGATTTGGCGGGCTGTTCGGCGTGACAGTCGTGATATTTATGTTCGTATTATTTCTTGTTAGTTTCATTTCCATGGTCGTAGAGAAGATTGCTTTTCCGTGTGTTTGTTTCGCATCGTAGGTACATAGGCCCAACGAGTGCCCAAAAAACGTCAGGTAGTAGTGTTTACGTTGACTTGTATGGTGGGCACTAGGGTCTAGGGTCTGTCTTTCCGTGAGTACGATAGAAGTATCTTTTCACTTGTTTCTGGGGTTTTTGAGATTGCCCGTTTTTGTTGCGATGGCGCTCAAGTGTTGTCAGAAGAAAACGCAACCCCGTAGAGAGGCGCAGACCTGCTTCGGGGCACGACCGTTGCCATGCACGTGTCATCATGATGACCCCAACCGCCTCTGCAGTGCGTTACGTGCGAATTGCACAATGTGTTGTGTTTAATCTTCGCCCTTGATGTAACCGTATACGGTGGCTGTCCGATTTTGCTTTGTAGTCCGGCAGGCGTAAATTGTAGGCAGGCCTGGTCCTGTCGTCTGTTCGTTTTCGATTATTCGCCCGTTGTCCCGAGAGTGTCGTGCGCACATTCTGCTTTTTCGTTCGTATTTTGTATTTTTTTGTATCCTTACAAGTGTAGCCGTAAATGAAGCGCTCGCGCTTGCTGGACTGGTGTTACGAATTGTATCATTGAGCTTGCTTGACCGTCTGTCGTGTAAACGGGATGGTGGGAGATTGGCATTGCGGGTGTAGCGGAGGTGGGATGCCTCAGGAGGGCACCGAATGCCTTGAGCGTAGGCGTATGTCAACCTTCTCACCGCGTGTGCCGACCTTCTGACGGCCTTACGTGGGCACTTTTTTTTGTCTTCTTCCTGCAACGGGCAGCGTTCGAGCATACCCAGTAATCAGAAATACCATGTCCCTGGTATCTCGTACCAGGTATCGTCCTCAGTTACGCCAGTAGAGTAAGTACCAGGTACCAGATACCACCTACCTGGTATATTTGTTCCGGTGCGAAAGGTATACGAAACGCGTGGGAGGCTGCGCCCGCGTGTGCAAGGGTGCCCGCAGGTGGCGGGAAACGATTGGATAGTAGCGGTCTGAAACAACGTGTCGGAGGACAAGCACCCAAACGTCCGCCCAGCCTTGCTGTATATGATGGTTGTGACGGTCGTCGATAGGGTTAAAGGCGGGAAGACTGACTGCACAGCTCAGGGTTCCAAACCCCGGTGCGCACCACTGCCAATAATGTAACTCGGTGTTCGAGTTCAACAAAAGAGTGAAAAAGAAGAGTCGTGACGAGCCTCCCCGGCAGGACCTGCCGCTGATGCGGGCAGGATCACCCTCTTGTTGTTCATGGAGGAGCTTGAGCTCACCCTGGTTGGTTTTCTGGGTCGATATGATGGTCCTTGATGCCCTCGTTGTTGATAGTCTCCAGACTGTTCTCTTTCTTCGCCGTCAGTGCTATCTCTCCGGCTGCCATCAGTTTTGGTTCCTCCTCGGCGCTCGGCGGCGGCATATCAACGTTCGGTATACAGCTGCGATTTGTTTCACGCCGATCGCGGCGGGGCTGTGGCCTTGGCCAAGCACGCTGCTGCCCTGTTTGCCGCCACTGCTGCTGTTGTCCCCCCGGAGATTGTTTGACGACACCAAGTTCCCTCCTTCCTTAGTGTCAATTGCTGGCGATGGTCCCGAACTGAAACCGGTGAAGCGCGGGATGACGCCCTTGCCGCTGACGATGTCGTTGTTGACGGGTGCACCCCCCCCGTTGCCGTCGCCACCAAGAGAGGATATCTACGCCACCGTATCTCGAGCAAACCCGACTGCCACCTCGGCCGTATGTACGAAGTATCCCTTGCCGCCGCCTCATCCTGTAGCCGGAGCTGCATCCCCGAAGTAAGAGTGCTCGTGCCCAGATTCCGTGGATAAGGCAGTGCCCGCGTGCGAGAGGACGGGACCTTCTTTGTCGAGAGGAGCGGAAACTGTGGACAAGGGCAATGGCGCAGGAGTCACGGGCGTTTTCGACGACTGCCCTTCTCGATTGGAGGGGCCGGTTTGAGCGAACGGTGGGTGGAAGGTATTTGGTCTCCCTGCCTCGTCGCTGCCGCCGATCGTTGCGTTCGTCGCCGGCTCTGTCAGCGCTCCTGCAATGGTCTTACTGCCCATGGCTCCATGGTTAAGATGCACTGCGTCCCCTTGAGGGTTTGGGGGCGGTTGGTCAGGTCTCGGGGCGTCTTCACACTGATACGCGAGCACAACGGGTGGATTGTCACCACCGGGAATAATTCTCACCGCGCCGGTCTGATCCCTATCAGACCCCCAGCTCCTCTCCATGCTTTCGCCGGCGTCTCTTTGTTGGGCTCCTGCGTGGAGCTTGCCCGACTCGCTTCGTACTATCGACGCGTTCGAGACGCTTTCCGGGCTGAAGGATGAGGCTGAATCAGCAGAACAATTGCCGTCACCGTGATGGACGGACGTCCGGGACTCACCTAAATCGGAAATGTTGCCTGGGGGGAAAGCTGGTGGCTCTGCCATTGGACCGCTCTCTATTGAAGTCCCGTGAGAATTAGAGGGTGCTAGTGACTGGGCTGTTGCATCCAAGCAGGATGCCCCCTCCGCCCCTCTCTCACCAGGTCGAGGAGGTTCTTCCTGATCTTGCGCGCATCCGTTTGCTACTCTCGGAGGGCTTGGTGCGATCGCCCCCGCAGGCTTTTCTGCCACCCCTAGCGCCCCGGGGCTATCCACGCCGTGAGCGATATGCAAACTGCTGGGCTCCGCAGCCCCGCCGCGCACCGCGGTGCCTTCTTCGCAAAGCGTGTCCGTATCGCTCGAGTAGGTGCTCAAAGTTTCGTCGCCGTTGCTGCTTCGATTACTGCGGCTGCCCCACCCCTGCCGTGGCGATATGTCTCTCGCGCTGGTGGCGCCGAGCCCTTCGGCTCCGCCGCTATCGGCTCCCGGTCCCGGCGGCAGGAACACAGAGTCCAAGGTACTGAACGTCAATGATTCCCCGTCGGACAGCGATTCTTTGAGCGTGCCACTATGGTCCTCCTTCATTTCTCCCCTCTCGCCTTCGTCAAAAGCTACCCTCGCACCCTCAGGCGCTCCCCCCATCCCGTTCTCGGGAACCCTAACACCCACCCCGTCAAACACATCGGGGCACCCTCCACCTCTAGACCTCGCCAACGCTCTCTTGAGGTCGGCCGCGCTACTCCTAGTTTTTCGAGCTCCTTTAGAGTCGCCAGCAGCACCCTCTCCTCCCTTCGCTCTAGCCACTTCTCTCTTCGGAGGACGGCGTCGAGTCCTCTTCTTGTCCCCGCGACCCGCCCCAGCCGCTGCCATTGCCTTCCACGGTGGGACTGTCGGCAACGCTGGAAGGGCCGCGCTTTGGGACGGCTTTAGCCTCCCGTCCCGCACACCGGCCGCTACCCTCGACCGTCGAGCCCCCTGGGTAGAGTCACCAACGCCGTTGGAGCGATCGCGACGGCGCTTTCTGCCCTCCCTGTCGCCGACGGCGATTGGGTCAAGCGCACCGCTGTTCTTCGCAACGGCCCTCTTGCCCCGTTGATCGAGGCCCGTAGCCGCCCCCGGTTGCTCGGCCTCCACTGTCACCGCCTGCCGCGGCGATTCCTGCAAGGTGTGGTATGGAGGACCAGAGGCGGGACAGGCAGGTCTAAAATATACTCATCAGTAACGGAGGGCGATGGTCCAAGGCCACACAGCTGTAGTTCCATGGTACATAGAGACGATTCTACCGCGGTATACACGCCCTTACTTGAGCAATTTCTTCGGACGGTGTCCGCAAGTGGAAGACTAACAGCTATCGACAGGATCCTTTATGCTGTCGGCGGTGAAAGCTCTGTTAGCCATAGGACCCTGACCGGCGGACTCAATTGTGCAGGACTGCATTATGCCGAAAAGCTTGGCAGGACCCTCGCACGGAGGAATTGACGTGTGCCATGATTTATCGGTTGGTTAAATATCCGCGTTGGTTTCGTAGCCCAGAGTAGAGGTGTCCCTCTCAGCAACCTCCTTTCCCACCAGACTTTACCACTCTTGTCACGACGTTATCGTCTCCGCGTCGGGAGGTCCAATTGACTAGCCTGAGGCCCGAAAAATCGCAAGTTTGGAAGGGCTTCCCCACGATATGTTAAGGGAATTCTCAGCGCTGTTCGTGATTAGCGCAGTCAGTCGCTACGTAGAGCCACCCGCAACAAGAGAAAAGGTGAACGAGCGAACGAACGAGCCAATCAATGAAGACGTAAGCTCTACTCACCACTAAGCCAGTAGCCCAAACCAAACTAAATATGAACCAAGAAAGATGGAGTGCGATCCGCTAAATGCCAAGCGAATAGCAGGATGTGCAATACCTTACGCCCCCTGGGAGCCGCTGCCTCCGTCGTTTTAGCTTCTGCCTCTTCCTCAACCTGGCGCTTTCTTCTCGCTCGCTCTAATCGCTCCTCTTTTTCTTTCTCAAAGAGAGCATTGGCCGCTTTCCTTCGAAGGCGGTGCGAGGGGGTCGGACCACGGTGAACAGGCGAGGTCGCATGGGTTAACGCTGGGCGAGGGGCGATGACGGATGTGATTCCAGATGTTGCGGGCGTTCCCTGACTGATAGATATTTTATCGAGCGAAGTTGTGGTTTCGACTTGAGGCATCCTCAAAGAATGGAGAGGAAAGAAGACACGAGTTTGAAGTGTATGGGGGAAGGAGCGAGGACGTGGACAGGACTGCTTCATGCACAATATCGAACCCGCCTTGACCCAAACTACTGCTGTATCGCCAGTACCCAACGTCGCGGCAGTGGTAGAACGACATCACGTTATTTCCGTTTCCTCCACGCCTGTTTCGTATTCTGGGGTCACGTTTATTTCCGGTTCTATGATACACTATAACAGTCCAGAATTGCGCGGGGTGGGGAGAGGGCGTAAGGGTGTGCAAATTGTCATGTATGGCCGTAGTTGTAATGCTATAGACCCTCGCACCCTTACAATGTCGGAACGGGGGGGGTGCCCAATATCGGGGGGGGGGGGTATCCCCCGGTTCCGTCGTCAAATATGCTGCCAGAAACGGGGGCATCCTCACCACGTTTATGCTGCCTAAGAGAGCGATTAATACCCTCCTGGTGCCGCCATATAACTGGCAAACTTAAGCTACCAAAAACCACCGGAAAGGGCTTCAATTGCGCAGGAGCGTGCGCTTGAGGGGGGAGCAGGGGGGGAGGGGGGCGGGGGGTATTCACGGCATGCACGGCCGTATTCATATGACACTAGGGGGGGGGTGCATTGGCTCACCGCTTAGCTTTTGCGATTTCCTTGGCTTGCCGCTCCTTCCGATCCCGTGCCGCCATCGCCTTCCTTTCGGCCAGCTCCTTCGCGGCCTGGTCAGCGCAACCAAACGGAACATTCACAGCGTTACATCGTTTAGCTGTGAACGCTCTATTGTCGTTGAAATCGTATGAGGTAGACAAATGATCACGTTCTACAACGAACCCCTCGACGTTACCATCATCCGCAGCGCGGGGTACCGAGAGGCGGCGCCTGGTAGCCCGTAACAACTTCCGAAATATTGTCGCGAAAAGCACAAAAAGTCAGAGAGAATCTGCATCTGGACACGCCCTGCTGTTCACTATGAGCTTGATAACTACCAACAGATGGGCAGCCTCACGAGCGGCGACTTCCTTCCTTAGTTCCTTCTACGAAAGAGTGACCAGAGTAGCCAACCGGGATCGGTGCTCAACGAGGCGCGCGGGGCTTTCCACGTCACGTGCGGCCAGGCAAGCAGGAACAACTAACCACTCGAGTAGCCGAACTTTGTGGCTACAGCGCGAAGTCGATGCCAAGTAATAGTCCCCGATCCCAGCACGACAGGTGATACCACGTCAAAACATTTTTTCAAACCCAGCCCAAAATCAAGCGAGCAACCAAGGCATCTCTTTTCTCTACAATGGGAAAATCTACTCTACACGCCGGGGGATACGACCGGCGTATATCACCTTCCCCTCGGCGGCAAAAACATTTTTGAAACACGGTCCGGATGTCCACCCCGATGTTACCCTAGACGCAGCAACAACAAACAGAAGCAGCGGGTCCAGATGTGCGAATTTCTCTCTGTCTGCAGCGAATAGCTAGTCTTCTGGCTCGAAAACGTCAGATATGGGGATAGCATTTCCCCCTCGCAGACACGGCGCAATGTGATACTGCTGTCTGCACGTTTTTTCAGCGTGCGTGGTCGACTCCAATACATATCATTATCAATCCCAGACCAAGCTCATTGTGGGTGCTCATTCGACGGTGCAGCGGCTACGTCCTAGCCAACGCCTTCTGCGTCTAGGCCTCACGATGCGAACCTTCTCTTCCATGTAGCTGTTGATCTTGTCGAGGCGGCTCTGCGCGCTCTCTTCCTCCTGCCTCCGCAGCATCTTGGCCTCCCGCGCCCTCTGTTTGGCCTTCTCGACGGCGTCTCGAGCTTTTAGCTGCTCCTGCGCAAAATAGATGGCGTGCGGGTCACGTTCGAGATTCTGATGCAACACGTGGCGTTGGGTTGTCCCAACGACTTCACCCTTGCCTCAAAACCTTCAGGATGAGCAGTAGTAAGTGTTCTGACGCTAACAGGGCATCTCGTCTGAGGACAGTCGCTTGTGAGCGCCATAAGCTGACAGCGAGGCCTCAGGATTTTTTTCTCTCGAACGAGTGACCGGCAGGCAGGGCGGGCACGTCGGGCGCAAGGCGCTACTCTCACGCGGGACGCGCATTTTCAACAGCAAAACATCGCTCTCGCGCTTGCAACAAACCGAGGTTGTCACTTCGCTTGTATCGGCAGTTGTTGTTCGGAGAATTGCAGGGACCGAGTAGAGTCGTGTTTGGCTAAACGTGTGCTGGACCTACCGCCGCGGCAACGGAAACGAATAACAGGCGGGGTTTGATAGAGCACGACCCATTCTATATCGCGCTGACCTTGTACGGTCCCACTAGGTTCAAATACCCAGCAGCGCGGTATCCCGGCAAGAGAGGGGAGGGACTGCTGGCCGCGCAAGGCACCCGCGCTTTGTATCAGAGTGCGACGATATCCTTGCCACCGCCTACCCGACACATGTACCCCTGTCCCAACGTACGCTGTTGTGATAAGGAAAATACATCGCAAGGTTCGGCAGCGACCGCCCGTTCCTTACGACTGTTCCTTATTCCGTTAAACGATAAGCCAGCCCCAACTCCCCCTCGAAATATCCCTCGTGGAGCGGTCTCGAGGCAACCCAAGGACGCCCGGATGAACCAGTGCAAAAACTTAACCGTACCCAGCAGCACGCACGTTTTTCTGCAGTTCCTTTTCCGCCGCCAGCAGTCGTTTTTGTTTCTCCAATTCAAACTCCCGCTGCCGAAGTAGGTGTTTTTCTCTCAGGCTCAACTTCTTGAAGTCGACCACCATGGTCAGGGCCTCTTTTCTTGCCTGCCTCCTGACCAACTCGTGCTTCCAAGCGGCCGCTTCTGCCTCTCGCGGATCGATCATCGAGGCCGCCCTTTGAGAAGAAGCACCCTTTTTGAAGCCTACAGTTGTGGTCGTAGCTCGCCGCCCGCTACCTGAGTCTGCGAGAGGCATGCTACCTCGTCTCCGTGCGGTGTCTCGCTTATCCCTACCTTCGACCGACGCCGCTGACGCCGCCGCATCGGTCCCACCCCTAACGGCGGCCACTTCCTGCCCGCTTCTAATCAGATCTCCGAGGCTAGCGGCCCGTTGCCGGGAACGTTCTACCTCGCGTTCCACGCGCTGGGTTCCCCATCTTGGGCGTGGAGCGACAGAGGCACCAACATCCCACCAATGACCTTCCCCGGCTGTGTCACCAGCCCTTTCGCTCACAGCAGTTAGCGCGAAGGGGTCGAGTTCGGGGAGTCCTCGGGCGCGCCGGGATAGGCTGCCGCGGTGACGGAGTATGCTGTGGCGGATGCGTGCGCGGCGAACGGTTCCCCTGGCGAGCCAGCCGCGCGCGGCGCGGACGATGATCGTGGCCGACCGGCGCACGAGTGCTACGCGCTTACGCAGCACTTTCTGGATCATGCGGGCGAATCGGCGATGCTGAAATTGCCGGATTGCGACCACGTTTTTCAAGACGAAACACGCCTCTTGTAGCCTTTCCTCCACCATAGCTTCCACCTGAACGGGGGGGTGTGGGGATCGGCGAGATGTTGCACTAAAGGTAGGTTAAGAGGCAACATAATACCGTCCTCACGTACAGCGTCATTCTTCCGTTCGTTGTCTCGAGGATATGGTTTTCGGCCTACCGGGACTGCTTCCCCCCATCACACATCACACACCCAGAGCACCTCTCTATTATATGCAATTTGTGCTGCTGTGACTCGTTTAACCGCGAGATGTTGAAGAGCAGTTGTGTGTAATACAGCAGCGCCAGGCGCTGCAGTGAGGGGAGCGAGCGCGAAACCGCCTGCAAGTTTTCCCACGACGCAACTTTCAGACTTCGAAACCGGCGGAATGCTCTGATATTTGCACCACTGTGAACGCACGGTCTCGTACCTTCTGCACTTTTCGCTGGCCGTAACCCGCACCAAACTTCAACATTTTCGTTCACCATGCAGTCAGCGCTAAAAATGAGCCTGCAGACAACTACCGAGGCGTTGGCAGCCGCTTTTGGTGCAACATAGGTCACGGACATAGGGGGACGATAAATGACCCCCGCATGCGGTGCCTGGCTACTACCGTGTACTCCGAGGGGGCTGGGTCGTGGAAAGTGTGGGTTTCGGTTAAGGATTCCGCTGGCTCTCGATGGGCTTGACCGAGAATATAACGACCACTTACTCTTAGAACGACCACTTACACGCCGGCTACGACAATCGTCACTGCTATCAATACCGTTTCGCCATATTTACAGTTGCCTTGTGGCCAATGTATCGGTAGCTTCAGAAAGACGCTACACTCACCGAAAGCATAATCCGCAAAATGGTACGATTTCGAATGGCCTTCTTCACCGCAGCTCGTCTGATCATAGCCAGCATCCATTTGACGATTCTCTCCGCGGCCCCAACGCGCCTCCGAGCCACCCTTCTGGCCTGCCGCCCTCGTTCGCACCTCTGTAGTGTTAAGGTACTCCGTTCTAGGAGAGCAGCGAAAGCAATTCTTCGGCTGTCGCGGTCGAGCTTGCGCTCTCGGGCCCTCCTACGCAGCTCTTCGATGGCATCGAGGCGACGGATGGCCTGTGACATTTGTGGACCGATTTGGCGGTGGTTCGGGCTCAAATTGGTGAGAGGTGCGGACGACAAGGCGGACACACACTGAAGCTGTTGTGCAAATGTGAATACTTCTTACCCGCGCGTAACGATGTAGCACAACATGTGATAAATGCGTATATACGAGCGACACGTACAGGCGATTGTTTGTGTCCACAACAGGTAACGTTTCGGAGCCTCTGAGATTTGAGGTGCGTATATAAGTACCAGGTAGTTAGTTGCTAGCGGTGTATTTCATACTTACTGCCTGTATTGGCAACAGCTTACCTTGCAATTGTGTGTAAACCGACTCCCATGTTTCTGTTTTTTTAGCAATCGAGTAAGGCTCGTACATAAAGTGAACGTTATTAGCGCATAGAATCGAACTACGACCCCGCTTATCATGAAGATATACTGCTGTAAATAAAGTCAATATTGTATTTTCTTTCTTGCCTGGCAGCTGGTGCATTATACCAGGTATAATATGCTGTACGTACAGTACTATACTGTAGTTTAGGGTGTACCCCGGTGGCTTGGTAGGTGGTCCGCGTGTCCATCAAGATCAATTTCGTGGGTTCAAGTCTCACCGAGTGCATACTCGTGCAGGGACTTTTTCTTGCACAAAAAAATGATTAGCGGAAAGCGCGAGAGCGTGAGTTAGCTACATTCGATGAAAATCGACCAGCAGTGGGGATGCTGAACCTCATGCGCGACAAAAAATAAAGGCGCATTCGTACCGGGGGGGAGAAGGGACGACACCTGTGACCACAACTTGTCCAGAAGATCGCCGAGGGTAAAGCTAATACGAGTTAGGCTGGAAAGTCGAAGTGACGATTAAAAAAAAAAGTATATACCTCGTACTCGTATCTGCCGACGGTACACACTCGTTTCTTCCGGCCGCGTCTTTAACTCTGCGGATCTGCGATCCCCCCCGCGTGGCCGCTTCGACTTGCTCATGGTCGTTCGAACCATCGCCCTTCATCGTTGGGGATCGATTGCACGGTCGTCCAAGGCTATTATAGTCTAAGTCTCGTACTCGTGGTATGCGTGCGAGAGTGCGTTCTTTTCGTCCCTTGCATGCGTTGCAGTGGTTTCCCGCCAAGGACAACGACGTGCAAAACAATCTACCGGCATATTTCAACCGAGGTCATTTCGCTTCGCCAATCCTAACGATTCCGTTCCCAACGACTACATCTCATGCTTGCTCCGACCTCTCGATGACTCATCAGTTTCTCTGACCTCTTGCACATGCCGACGCTCCATTTCCTGCTCCTTCGTCAACAAGGCCCATTTTACTTCCTCGAACGGGCGACGCCGAGTCCCGCCAACCACCACTGGCGTACGGCCAGCCCCTGCTCTTGGCCACTTCCCGGGGCGCCACGCCACTTCCTCTCGCGGCGATAAAGCGGCCGAAGCCATGCCTCCTCGCCCACGCCCCACGCCTAGCAACAGACCCCCGGCCGACTTCGGCCTGCACTGCTATCATGCAGTCACACTCGAAAAAAAGACGAATTTTCGAAAATTCTTCAAGGTTGTCGAAACTGTCAGTTAGAGGTTTGGTGGAAAAATTGAGGCGTTCTTGATATTTCCCAAACCGAAAGTTCGAACACGGGCCGCGAACACTCTTGCTCCCCAAGCATTGATCAGGTCAAGCAGAGCTGTCGACGCCGTTCCGAGCATGACGGGGCGCCTCTATTCCGCGGTTCAACCTTGCGATCGCGCACCGCGGGTGGCGGCAGCTCGCGTGAGCTCCCCACGCGCAACGTTGATGCCGAACTGGAGTTTGCTTGCGATGTTCAGTCTGGCCGCAGCAGCAGCGGTATTGCTCGTCGCAAGCCCCGTGTCTGGGAATGAGGTCAAAGGGCTGGGCTTTTATCCTCCGTTCGAGTCCTTCAACGCTAGAGGTGATGATCCACACCTCCCCCGCTTTTGTGTGTGCCATGTTCTGCCTCGGGGCGCATGTTCGGTTCGCGGTTGGCATTGGACGTAGTGAAGCAAGCCTTCGAAATGTTCCGCGCCTGGCCTTTTCTACGGTTTGCGACAGCTCCTCCCCAGCTCTCAAAGGCATCGATCGCACCGTAATCTCTTTGCACAACCGCGGTGACATGCATGAGCTGAGCCTCGCTGAGCACGTACTAGCGACGACGAGCGATCTTGCAAGATTGATAGCATTCCCCTCTCCCAAATCTCCCCGATCTTTGTGACGCTGCTGGCATATGCTGCTGCTAGTGCTGCGCTGCTGCTGCAGCTGCTGCTTCGGCCCTTCTCGTACTGGTACGGACGATAGCACGATAGTGACTGGAGCACGAGTAAAAAGTTCGTGGAATTTTCCTGCATCTTGCAGGGTTGGTGAAAACGAAAAAAACACAAAAAGCTAAACACGAAGACACCACGCCACCACCCTCAGGATCAGGATCGGACTGATACGAACCTGTGTCGGGTCCCCCAAGCTACTGCTGGCTCTACGAGTACGAGTACTCTAAGTTGTGGTCTTGTGCTATGCTAAGGTGACCATGCGTACCCGGTGGCTTGGTGGGTGGTCCGCGTGCCTATCAAGATCGATTTCGTGGGTTCAAGTCTCACCGAGTGCGTGCTCGAAGGGAGTTTTTCTTGCGTAAACAAATTGATTAGCGGAAAGCGCGAGAGCGTGTTAGCTATATTCGATGAAAATCGACGAGCAGTGTGAGAATGCTGAACCCTATGCGCGACAAAAAATAAAGGCACGTACCGGGGGGAGAAGGGACGACACCTGTGACCACGGCTTGTCCAGAAGATCGCCGAGGGTAAAACCTCCTACCAGGTACCTGGTACGAGCTAGGCTGGAAAGTAAAAGTGAAGTTGAAGAAAAAAAAATCGATACATAACCCTGCCCCTTTTGTATACCTGGTATACCGTTATTGATATTAATAGTAATTTTTGGCCCAGTTTTTGTTGTGTGTGATTGTGTGATTAACAGCACTCCGGCGCTTTTCAAACTGAAGGGCGGGGGGGGGTGTACTCGATAGGAGAGATGTACTCGATCTCATGCATGGTCGTAGTCGTATGACCATAAACCCTCGCATCCCTACAATGCCGGGACGGAACATGTTGGGGTTCCACCGACCAGGCAGGCATTGCTTGCACCAAGCGCGAAGCGCCGTGAGGTGTCCGGCGAGTCGCATGAAGGGTGAGCTGCATCCTACTAACGGTCATTCTTATCGGAGAGTTTTTTTTTCCAAATTTTCGACATTTTTTTTGCGCAATTTTTCAATCTTCCATATTTTCCTGTTTTTTTTTTCCCAATATTGGAATGTTAAGACCTATGCCAATGGAAAAGCGAAGTTGAAAAGTTTTTTTTCAAATATATGGCTTTAAAAAAACAGCCGAAAAAATTCTCGTACCGCCGCTGTGGGGAGAAAAGAGAAAAATGTTTGATTTTTTCTTTTTTTTTCCCCAACGGCTGCAGGCGGCGCAATTTGTGTTTTTCTGGTCGCAAATTGTCAACACGGTGATCGAAACCAGCTCGTGCGACGATCGACCCTCGATCTCGACATAGACTCAGCCCACGGCCAACCCACTCGGTATCTGGCAAGCCCAACGAGTATAGATGACGGCCTCGAAGATATCAGGCGGATCCATGGTCTAGGGGGCGAGAGCTTGCCGGCGGCGTCGTACGGTATCCTCCCAAACCTGAAGAAAAGACTATGTTTTGCCATTCGAGACGGATGGAGCAGTTTTGTCTTCTGTTTTGTGCAAACCAGCGGCCAAATGTTTTTTTATCACACGCCTGGTCAGCTCCCGCCACATGACACCGGCCATGGTGTGAAGACGGTGACCCTAGGGTGGGTCGGAGCCCCTGACGAGCGCACTCCGTTCAGAATTCGTGACGCAATCGTTGGTTTTGTTGATCGATGTCTGTCGAGGACTCGGAATCTCGCCGCTTCGAACCAAAGATCGGCCTGAGTTTTTCTCAAGCCGATGTTGGCCCTACATCGGTCCCAGATTTGCTTTTTTCGGGCTTTTCCAAATGTTAGGAACTTTTTTTTTTTTTACGTGGCCCATAGGAAGCGTGTTCTGATTTTTTTGGCGGGTATCTTCGAAATTCAAACTTTTATTGCAACTTCGCTGTACCATTGGCATAGGTCTAACGAACTTGATATTTTTGGTTCTGGAGAATTTCACGAATAGTGACAGAACGCCTCCGTATATTGATAAATATCTCCAATTATTTCCAAACTTTGGAAATTATGGAAAAAACGCTCTCCGATAAGAATGAACCTAAGAACCGCTTGTGAGGCGGACTTGCATATGGATGACAGCTTCAATGAGTTGATTTAATTTCCGGTGTAGGCAATTCCAGAGACAGCAATGGGAGTACTATGTAACTGCCTCTTGGGTGCCTTACCTTGAACGCTACGTGACACGATCATTCCCACTTGTGCGGAGTAAAGGTTGTTCACCTCGCACAAATGATCGCACTCGACAACCAGCTGAGGGCGACCGCCAAAATAAAAGAAAAAAAAGAAAACGGTACCCTGGTTGTCTAGCTCACGTAGTGAGCGGCATGTTTTACAGTGTCGCTACCAACCGACGCTAACCCCACCTATATAAAATACTGAAGGGCGGGAGGGGGGGGGGGGGGCAGGGGAACAGCCAGCAAGCTGGACTCGTGTCTCAGCGCGCTGTGTGTGTGACTACTATATTTATGACACGGAAACCTTAGCCGGGTGCCGCTGATACCGCAGAGCTCCAGCTGTTGCTGCTACTGCTGCTGCTGTTTTTCGGTTGACACGGAAACCTTAGCCGGTTGCCGTTGCTACCGCAGAGCTCCAGCTGTTGTTGCTGCTGCTGCTACTGCTGTTTTTCGGTTGTTTTTAACATCCCGGCGTGGCCCCACCCCCTTTTGTTTTGTCTCCGGGCGATCGCTTGACCTTCCCGCTCCCCTCCCCCTCACCCCGCCCCCCTCTGCGTGTGCGCACCCCTGCTCCCCAGGCGAGCGAACGATAGCTTCCTTCACCCTCGGAGGCGCGACCGTCGCCAAGCAGAGCTTCGCTCGCCTAACCCCGGACATGGTTGACAACGAGGGAAGCATGTTCAGTCGCCTCACCGGCCGCTTCAACGCAGCCAACACAGGCAAGCAATCGCATACAACACGCCCCGCCCCACCCGACACGGACGGTGTTGGGTACACGGCAGGAATGGCGCGGAAACGAGCGACGAAAAAGGCACAGCGGAACGCCTGCCTGTGTAGCGCGGTGCCGCGGTGCACGATGAAAGAAGCGATTCGTGTATGTGTAGGTCCCTCCCTTCCTTCTTCCTTTCCCATCTGTCCCTAATTTCCTTCCCTCCCATATTCCCCGACCGCGCTTTGTGTTCATGTCGTTTGCTGTTCTTATCCCCTGCCCCCCGCCCCCCCCCACGCCTTCCTCGCCTTTTTTGGGTTTTGTTTTTGTCTTCTGTTGTGTTTGTTTTGTTGTGGTGCAGGGCCGCCCGGTGGTCAGTTCTCTCTGGCGATGCAGTTTCGGGTGAGCGGAGCGGTGGAGAAGTCGCACGGCAAGCATCTCGCGATCGTCATCGGCAATCCGGACATGATAAGGCGAAAAGGTATTTTACGTACGTGCTGGTACATTACAATCAGGGTGGTGATCGAGGGTGTTGATTCGCTGACTACTGATTGCTGAATGGTATCGGTCGTTGCTTACCTGGTACCTGGTACCAGGTATCGATCGTTGGGTATTGGTTGTGCGGTGTGTAGATAATAACCTGCTGCTACTGTTTGCTTGTTGATCACTGATCGTTGATTATTTGTGGATTTTTTGTTCTCCACGTATTGAGTTTTTTTTTTATAATTGATAGTATTGATGATTTTTTTATTTTTTTTTGACGCGGGCTACCATGGTGGTATGTGGCAGATCTTGGCCAACGCAATTGTGATTGCGGGGGCTCCTTTCCCGAAGAGGTACCAACTCTGAAACGCGGTTTACAGTACTATTGGTGGCAGACCTTGGCCATGACTGTTCTCTTCGGGTAATGCGTACATCTTTTCTCAATGTCGTGGAGCTGTGAATCGACAGGATCTCACGGTGAACAACCAGTCGGTAGTGTGCCGTTAGCCAAACTAACTGCCTTTAGTCGGCAAGTCGGCTGACGAAGCTAAGACAATAAATGTGTCCCGTATGCCGACAGTCCTTCCCATACCGAGTATGGAAACCCAGTGAGTCGGATAGGAAAAACCTCCTGTAACTGTAAACGCTCACGTACCAGGTAACTACTACCAGGTAGTCCGACTATAATAATACCTTAGTTGGCGACTTGACCTTTTTGGTGCTGCAGTGCACAAACACACCTATTTGACGCTAATTCCAAGTAAGTTGTGCCCAAGATGGGAGTGCTGTCATACACGGGTTGCTCATCAAGTGAGGGGGGGGGGCTCTGAAGCTTTCGATGCTACCCCTCGTGACGAGATGATTGCTGCTGTGCTTGGAGTTGGCCGGGCGTTCTGATTGGCGTGTAAGTTGTCTCGGCGGGGTGGACGTCCGCTGTCGTGACTGTGTTGTAACTTCTTCTTCTTAGCACAAGGGAGGTTGATTCCAACTCCCAAAAATCACTTTCGACTTTTTCAAGACGAGTCTCCCAAACAACAGGTCTCGCCGAGTTAGACCGCTGCGCCGAGTTACGATTGAAAAGGGGAGATGTAACGCTCTCGCCAACCAATCATCCACGCGCTCGCCCCTCCCCCCCCCCCCCCCGTCTCACAGGAGGAACTTACGGCCTCCCGGAGAATTTCATCGGCGTCGGCGTAGTCATTTCGCCCAGGCCTCCGGCCGACATGTCGGAGCCTTCCGCGCAGCCTTTACGGCCAGTGGGACCTCGCCAGTGAGACACCCGCCCTCATTTTTTTTTTTCTCGTTTTCCGTTTTCCGTTTTTCGTTTTTCGTTTTGTTTTTCGGCAACAGGCGCTGACGGTTAAGACTCGGCCTCCCTCTTGGCAGTTTTTTTCTCCGCTTGCGGGAGGTCGTTGCCGAAATCGGAACCCTCGCCCTACCCCACTCTACCCCACCCACACCCACACCCACACCCCGTGGATGGTATCCCTGTTGGGACCGACGTGCCGCGACCCCCCCCCCCCCCCTACTGCGGCCATGCATATCATGAGCACACCCCCCCCGCTCCCCTATCCCCGCCCGCCACCCGCCTCATACTATGTGTATACTTTGAACACTTTCTTACTACTTTCTTCAAGGTTTGTGTCGTTTATAGCGAACAACGGGACTCGGACGACGGAGGACGTGCGCATGCTGGCCAACAGCTGCGCCTCCACCCTCCGATACTACGAGCGGAGGGACGACTTCAACTTCCTCAAATCTTCGCGCGTGCGCCTCGGCTACCATGATGGGGCCGTCACCCTGGAGGTACAATGGGGTTTTGCTTGCTGGATTGTTGGACTGGGGGGATGGGGGAGGGGGGGGGAGGGGGGGGGGGGGGGGGGTGTACTCGATAGGAGACATGTACTCGATCTCATCCATGGCCGTAGTCGTATGGTCATAGACCCTCGCATCCCTTCAATGCCGGGACGGAGCATGTCGGGTCTTCACCGACCAGGCAGACATTGCTTGCACCAAGCGCGAAGCGCCGTGAGGTGTCTGGCGAGTCGCATGAAGGGTGGGGGTAGTATTCCTTGACGGAGCTGCCACCCTACTTCGAGGTGGCTGGGACGTGCTTGCTGGAGTGACAGACAGGGAGATGAGGCGGGGGGGGGTAGGGAAGGTATCATAGAGCGGGGGGGATGGGGGGAGGGGGCGGAGTGATAAACCACGACGAGACTGTCACCCGAGAGGTACGCGGGGTTTGTTTGCTAGATTGATGGATGGGGGTAGGGGGGGTATGGCGGAGGTTAAGGGAGGGGTAGAGGGGGGGGGGGGGGGGGGCATTGACCACGCATCCCTTTCGAGGCGGAGCACCGTTCCTACTCCTACTAGAGCCACCTCCAACAATTGGGCGTTCATTGCGTTGTTTCCATGTATTACATAGACACTTTTTGCTAATCTTATCCCCTTCCTGTTTGGGCGGGGGTTGGGGGGGTGTAACTCATGTCATGCATGGTCGTAGTCGTTGCATGGCATTAATACACCCCCCATATTATACCCGGGGGGAGGGGAGGTGATATGCCACAACGGGGCCATCAAAGTAGACATGCGCGGGGTTTGCTAGCTGGATTAATGGATGCGAAGGATGGGGTGGGGGGCTAGAGGGGTGGGGTTGGTGGTGCGGGGTTTGGTGTCCCATGATGGGGCCGTCGCCCTAGAGGTTGATGGGGTTTGCTTGTTGGATTGATGACTTCGTGGACGGGGGGGGGGGGGAGTGAGGGTAGGGTCCGGGGTTGGGGGGTGATATTAAAGCTCACAGGAGCGCCACACGACCGCCGATTCCGTCACGATGATTGGCTGCTTCGTTTTACATGACTCCCCCCCCCCTCACCGCGCACTCCATTTCGTCACGATGATTGGCTGCTTCGTTTTACGTGACCCCCCCCCCTCTCACCGCGCACTCCGCTCCATCTCTGCCGACCGCCACCGCCCCTACCGCCGCTGCTTTATATTTCGTATTGATGTTGAATGTTGGATGCTGAACGCGGGGGTGTCGATTTCTGAATGTCGGATGTTGCATGTGGAATACGCGAGTATCGAATGTCGGAGGAAGTCGGATGTCGAATGCCGATAGCTGACAAACGAAAGTGATACTTGGTACTGTTGTTGGCATGCTGAATGTTACCCGTAAGTGTCGAGTGTTGGAATGTTGAATGTCGGATGTTGCATCATAGCTTGACTAAACGAATGTTGAACGTCGGGCGTCGAGTTCTGAACGCTGAAAACTACTGCTACATCAATAAATTCTGGGTGTTGGAAATTCAATTCCAAGTGTTGAGAGTGTCGATATGTTGAAATTGAGGGGTATACGAGTGCGGAATGTCTGCTGAATGCTTAACAAATTTTTGGGTTTTGAATGCTGACCTTTGAATGCGGGATAACACTGTAGGTGGACGCGAGGAACATCGGGATTTGGAGGAAGTGCATCACGACGACTGTGCCCGACATGCCGGAAGGATGGCTCGACAGAGCGGGGGTGGTCTTAACGTCACAGACAGGGGTTGAGGTCTCCAACAATCACGACGTCATGAGCTTGGAGGTTTGTTGGCTGTTTTTTGTCAGTTTTGAACGGCGTGCGCTAAAACGTGGCCTTGGTAGATTTTTTGTGCGGAGGTTTTGTTTTTTGGTTTCGGGCTTCGAACAGCATGAGGTGTGGTCATCCGTTTTGCGCGCAAGCTTTCGTTGTTTTTTAAGTTTCGGACCGCATTCGCAAATGTGGTGTTCCATGTTTTTATGCAGCGTTTCTGGTTGGTTATGGGGTTTTTGGATGGCATGCAAAAACTGTGCGGTCGTGCTTTTTGCGCGGAATTTTTTCGTTGTGCTTGAATTTCGAACGGCCTTCGCAAAATGTGGGCTTTTGCTTTTTTTTTTGCCGAGGTTGGTCGGTTTTGGGTTGCAAACGGTCTGCAGAAGGGTGTGGTGATGCATTTCGCGCGGAAGTTTTCGTTGTTTTTTTTTATTTTCTGAACGGCATACGCAAACACAGTCTCTTGTACTTTCTTTTGTGCCGAGGTTCGTTGGTTCTGGGTTTCGAACGGCGTGCGCAAAATGTATGGTTCATGGATTTTGCGCGGATTTTTTTTCAACGTCGAGTTCTGCAGGGTAATGGAAGACTTACTTGACTATGCAGAAGTTCCGAGCACGGGTATGTAAACCTTACAGAACTCACAGTACTTCCGCTCAGGCAATAAAATTGTTGTACCCGTACCCCAGGTATTGTGGCTCGAGCGCACAAAACTTGCAGAAGTTCCGGGGTACGGGTATGAATGTCGTCCAGAACTCACAACATAAGTTCTTCGTAGGGTAATGTATCTGGAAAATCCCCTGGGTATGGTTCTGTACGTACGTTATATAAGATTGCCTTGAAAAGTTCGATTGTTTTGAGATTTGAACGGCATTGGCACATTCGCGAATGCGTTTTCTTGTGTTTTTGTGCAGGGGTTCATTGTTTTTTGTTTCGTTTTGAACGGTACGCGCAAATGTAGTCTCCTCCCAGTCCCCGTCTGGGTACCGTACCCGCCAGTATGGTACCTGGAGGCCATATGCCTGATCCACGACCGCTCTGCTTACTCCGTCGGTGCCTTCGAACGGCCGCTCCACCTGCGTAGCGACTGGGAAGTCCTGTAGCGCCCGGGTACGCGACTCGGCGTCTCGCTTCTCTTTCTGTGGTGCCGGCTTTGGCCCGCGGCCGACAGCCGGGGTCCTTGTGGGTCTTTTTTTTTAGCGTGCAACTTCCTTGAGCTTGGGAGGTTGGTTGTGAGCGGCCTGCGCAATACCGGTATCGTTTTTGCGTGTGTGTTGAGCCCTTCACAATTGCACCTATACCAGGTATACGTTTTCGAGCAGGTTACTTGGAAATAGCATAGGGTTATTTGTTGTTGTTGTTGTTTTTTTTTTCAAATCACGTCAGCTGTGATATCGATTGGTTCGACTTCATGTTTGCAAAGCTGTGTGTATAAACTATTTTGTGCTCTGCAATTATGTACGATGTTGGTGCTAAACGATGTTGTGCTAAACGATTTTGTGCTGTGCTGTGCTGTGCTGTGCTGTGCTGTGCTGTGCTGTGCTGTGCTGTGCTGTGCTGTGCTGTGCTGTGCTGTGCTGTGCTGTGCTGTGCTGTGCTGTGCTGTGCTGTGCTGTGCTGTGCTGTGCTGTGCTGTGCTGTGCTGTGCTGTGCTGTGCTGTGCTGTGCTGTGCTGTGCTGTGCTGTGCTGTGCTGTGCTGTGCTGTGCTGTGCTGTGCTGTGCTGTGCTGTGCTGTGCTGTGCTGTGCTGTGCTGTGCTGTGCTGTGCTGTGCTGTGCTAAACGATTTTGTGCTGTGCTGTGCTGTGCTGTGCTGTGCTGTGCTGTGCTGTGCTGTGCTGTGCTGTGCTGTGCTGTGCTGTGCTGTGCTGTGCTGTGCTGCATCGGAAAAGGTGTACACGGAGAGGGACGAGGCGTTCGACAAGAAGCTGGTCGACGGGGCGGTGGATGAGGATGGGGAAGGGGTGGGCGTGAGCGATGAGGCGGTGGCGGCGGCGGCGAGAACGGAGCGGCTTTACGCCATCCGCGCGCACTTGGAGCACGAGTTTGACGCGGTAAGGATAGACTACCCACCCTCTAGACGTAGTGACGGTCCCTAAACAGTGCCGGTATGATATGCTCTAGCCAGCAGTACTGGCACTAAAGCGGCAACCGGCACTAACTACTCCGCACTATAGCGGCAACTGGCACTAACTACTCCGCACTAAAGCGGCAACCGGTACTAACTACTCCGCACTGAAGCGGCAACCGGCACTATAGATGGCTACGGTAACTGTCCCTCTATACGTAGTGTCGGTATGATATGCGCTAGCCAGCAATACTGGCACTAAAGCGGCAACCGGCACTAACTACTCCGCACTAAAACGGCAACCGGCACTAAAGCGGCAACCGGCACTAACTACTCCGCACTAAAGCGGCAATCGGCACTAACTAACGGCACTAAAGCGGCAACCGGCACTAACTACTCCGCACTGAAGCGGCAACCGGCACTAACTACCGGCACTAAAGCGGCAACCGGCACTAACTACTCCGCACTAAAGCGGCAACCGGCACTAGTTACCGGCACCAAAGCGGCAACCGGCACTAACTACTCCGAACACCGCCACCGCTGGTTACGATAGACCCATCTGTGCCGAGCGATTTCGCAGGCACTGTTGATGGGACCACTACTGCTCGTATACTGCAGTACCAGGTATCATTTTTGTTGTCGTATTATGCTACTGATATGAGTATCCTTACTATTATGTAGCCGGTCACACCGGTGGGCTGTTAATATTAATGAGAAGGAGAGAGAACGGAAGTGCGAAAATAATAATTTAGAAATAATCACTATTGCTGCAACCCTTACGATTTGTTTGCACACTATTTTACGGGGGACCATAGTTAATAGGACCTATGGTATGCATAAAAACCTACCAGGTATATGTTTAATTAACCCCTTTAGAACCGCAGTGCCATTTTGGGGACAAACCAGTCAAATTTTAAGTAGTTTGTCCCCAAAACGGGACTGCGGTTCTAAAAGGGTTATACCATTTTTACTAACATTAACAATATTTGGTCCTATTAACTATGGTCCCCCGTAATACAATATTTGGTCCTATTAACTATGGTCCCCCGTAATAAAACATATACCTGGTACCAGGTACCTAGGGTGGGTGGGTAGTTGACCCTTTTAGTACCCCAGTCCCGTTTTGAGGACAAATCACTTGGAATTAGAATGGGTTGTTCATAAATCGGGACTGCGGTACTAAGGAGGTTAACACGTTTTTTTGGTCCATTGGTGTTGCAGCGTGCCACTATTACGGGGGGCCATAGTAAATAGGACCAAATATTGCCGGTAACATGAGGCAAATATATGTGTTTTCGTGTGTATAATAGGTCCTATTTACTATGGTCCCCCGTAATATTATAGTTGATCATTGTAATTGGCCCGTACTGCAGTGCCATACTGCTGTTGCTGTTGTATGGTACAGCCCGTAGTGCCATGTTGTGGGGCCATCACGCTATACTGCATTGCGAGTACCGCGATGCTGTGTCATACTGTCTAATACGGTAAAACTAGCATGATGTTGAGAGCATAATTATGTTGTTGGAATGGTCTTTCATGCTATAAATGCTGCTGTTGTATCTGGCGAGTACTCTGTGGGACGTGAATAGTATCATATCGAGTACCAGGTAAGATTTGAATAGAATCGTACGCTAGAAGAATATACGAATTACTACTACTGTGTTCATATTACGGGGGACCCTAGTTAATAGGACCAAATATAGTCGAAAAATATAGAGAAATATATAGGTTTTTGTGTGTTCCGTAGGTCCTACTTACTATGGCCCCGCGTGATAGTGCATTACTGCTGTTGGACCATCATACTAAACATAGTACTATCGTACTATACATGGTGTTGGATGGGGGTTTCGAGGCACTGGGGGGGCAAGGGGTGCCATGTAATTGTACAGGACTGCAGAGCGCATGGAGGGAGGGGGGGGGGGGGGGGGGGGAGAGGCTCCTTGGGAAATATCAGTTTTAGAAGTGGTTTGTTTGTATTACAGTGGTGAGCGTTTTTTTTGTGGTGCTTTAGTGTTTGCACGGCAAGGAAGATAAGGGGGGGGGGTAGGGAGGAAAAGAGAAAAAACATAAGACGAGGGCAAGGGGGCGGGCGGAAAAGGGGGTGGGGGGGGGGGGGGAGAGTGGATGGACGGAGAGGAGGAGGAGGAGCAGGAGGAGGAGGAGCAGGAGGAGGAAGCCCGGTGTAGGCCATGGTGCAAAACAGACTAGGACAGACCAATGCCCTTCGGTGTTGGTGCGGAGGGTGGTACTGCCTTATGCCGCCCTGACCATTCCGTTGCGAGCACAGCCAGTGCGTGACATCCGAGGCCCTGGTGCTGGTGTGTCATATCTCGACGAGGCGATAAGTCTTTTATTCTCGTGCCATCTACACAGCACCACCTGGGGAGTGTTGGTGTGAACGTGGGTGTCGGTGGGCTGAGTATTCACGATGCTGTTTTGTGTCTTGGCGCGTGTGATGTGCTTCGTGCCTACCTGGGGTGCAGGTGGAGCGGCTCCTAAAGGCGTCGTTGGCCAAGCTGGCCAACGTGAACGATGACATCACCAATCGCATCACCAAGGTCGAAAAGGACATCAGCATGGAGGTGAACGTCTCACCTCTTTTTTTTTTATTGTTGTTGTTGCGTGCGCCACATGGGTTTTGCGGATGCTGTCTTGTCGATCTTCGTTTTTTCGCTTTCGTGCGCGAAGGGTGTTGCTTGCTGTTGTTGTTTGCTGCTGCTGCTGGTGTTTTTTTTTTCGTCTTGATCTTAGCGGTGGTGTGGTGTTGGTGCTTGTACTGGTGCTGATTGTGATGGTGATGTTTTTGTTTTGTCTTGTGTTAGCGTCGTTGTGGCAGTGACAAACTATCGCTTGTTCCACTGCTCAATGCTAGACCAGGACACTGGTGCTACGACTAGTGACCAGTAGGGTGCCAGTATCCTACAGCAGCAGTACGAAGAATATACTGTTAATAGTGCCAGACCAGTATACTGGTGCTGTTACGGGGGGCCATAGTTAATACTCGGAGTAGGACCTATGGCACACATAAAAACCTTGTGTTTTTATCACAAAAAGGGTCCATCAGCCAGAAGGCGACATTGCAATGAGTTGTTCTGCATACAACTCTCCTCGTGCGATGTGCTAAAAGGAAGGGGCAATATCATCGTGTGGGTGGACCCTGTCATTCACCTATTTTTACTAACAATATTAGGTCCTACCAGGTATTTACTATGGTCCCCCGTAATAGTGCAAGACCAGTTCTAGCACCATACACCACTAGCTAGCACCAGTATACTGCTGCTAGATCAGCGTCCTGGTATAATAAACTTCGTTCTGGAGCCGCCTTACGTACGACAATACCGCACAATGGAACACCGCCTTGCATCAACCCCCCCCCCCCCCCCTCCAATCACCGCCTGTCTAGTCACCAACACGTCGCACCCGCCGCCGCCGCCACCACCACCACCACCACCACCACGACACCCGATCAGGTGTTCGCTGTCCTCAACACGCGCGTGAGAGGTATCGAAAACAGGGTCAAGGCGAACGCCGCCCCAGCCGTCGAAAACCGCATCGAAACAGCCCGGGACGACTTTCAAGAAGAGGTGCGCGAGTTATACCCCGAGTATATAGCCATCCCTGCCTTATTAGGCTTTTTTCGGATTTTTTTTCGTGCGGGACAACCACGAGCATTGTTTCGTGTTCTTGTGGGGGGTGTGGTGTTGTGGTGTTGGATACCGTATCGAGCGTTCCGTTCCTCGGACAGATCGTTTGACAGATCATCGACTTCTCGCTGAGTGATCTGTTACGGGGGACCATAGTAAATAGGACCTTTGGTAAACACAAAAACCTACCGGTATATATTTACCAGTTTTTTACTCACAATATTTGGTCCTATTTAATATGGTCCCCCGTATTAGATCATTCAGGGCAGATAGATGGACACGATCTGTATGATTTGTATGATCTAGCGAATGTCATGTTGCCGTGTGGGACACATACTATCTGTATGATGTTGGGCTTGTTTCCTGGAAGGATCTGTACTGTACAGATCCTTCACAACACCTCAGAACGGCAGGAGAGAAATTAGATGACCTAGAGCATACTCTGTCCGAGGTGCGAAAGACTTTCGATGCATCGAACTGTAGTTTTTTTTTTCGATAAATCGTGTCTTGAGCGGTTTGTCCTCCATCCCCAGGCCACCCCCGCATTTTTTAGAGCGAATGTTTCCGGTATGTCGACTCTCGGAATCGTAGCAGATATAGATCTGATTCTTGTGTTTTCGGTAGGTATCAAAAAACAATTTGGATCATCGGTATCGTATAATATCGATCACTACTGGAGTATGGAGGGGTGATGCTGCCGGTACCGGTGCTATACCCCCGTTCCGTCGGTGTACCGGTAGTTGACTGCTTGAGAACAATACTTGGCAAATTACTGCTAAACAGGACCTAATTTTTTAAGTACGAGTAGCATGGCCCCGAGGCGTGGGTGCGGTTTGTCAAGGCGGTAAAAGCGTTCAAAACCCCCCTCCCCTCCACCACTGCTAGCCCTCAGCACCCTTCTCTTGCCACCCTGCCCTCCCCCCCACCGCCACTTCAACTCCCTATGTATGCCCCCGTCCTGCTACCCGCTCCCCCGCCCCCCCGTGCACCGCAACTCCACTCGAAATATTTTCCACACCCCCTGTGGTCAAACGACTACGGCCATGCATGAGATGGAGTGCACATCTCTCCTATGGAGTACACCCCCCCCCCCCCCCCCCCCCCCCCGCCCCGGGGCTATGGTCATACGACTACGGCTATGCATGATATTGAGTACACCTTCCCGCCGGGTCCACGGTCATACGACTACGGCCATGCATGACATGATTACATCCGCCATTCGTTGCTGCCATCCGTTGCGAATCCGCCTCTAAAAAGCGGTTCTTAGTAAAAAGATGCCGCTCACCCTCCGTGCGACTCGCCCAGCACCTCATGGCGCTTCACGCTTGGTGCAAGCAATGCCTGCCTGGTCGGTGAAAACCGGACGTGCTCCGTCCCGTCATCGTAGGGATGCGAGGGTCTATGGCCATACGACTACGGCCATGGATGATATAAGTATACCGCATGACATGAGTAATCCCCCCCCCCACCCTCCCCGGCCCCTTGCCACCCTCACCATCGTAGCTCCTCATATCCCTTCCCTTGCGCACCCCTTCCCCACCCCCGAATCTCCACCCTAAATCCCACCCCCACGTCTGTGTCGATCGAATCGACCGTCTCCCCCCCCTCCCCCCCCCCCGGGTTTTGGGATTATTTTAGATGGGTGAATCGATGGAGGCGCTACTTGGAAATGGCACCGGGTGGAGGCTACCATTCGTGTTCGTTTTTGCGATCGTCGCCGCTCTGTTCGCCGCTGCTTTGAAGCAGTACCGCCGCCTCCTGAGGTCAAACTTCTTGGGGGGTATGCGATAGCGAGGGGGTTCAGTGGGAGTGTTTTTTTTTTTTTTTTTATATATTTATATATATTTTTTTTCGGGGGGGGGGGGGATTAGGGGGTTTCATCGATCCGCGGCATTGTGATAGCAGGGGGGAGGGGGGGTTTCCTGTGGGGGGTTACTGTGCTGCGGCGTGTGGTAGCGAGATGGGGGGGTGTTGGGGCCATGAAGCTACGGCATACGAGCGGGGTTTGAGTATCCCGAGGCATTGCGATAGCGGCGGCGGGGGGGGGGGGGGGGGCGGGGTTGCGGACACAATTAGCTTCGGCATGTGATGGCGAGATGTGTTTGGGGAGGGGGGTGAAGCTGCGTTATGTAATAGCTAGTTTTTCTGGGGTATCAAGCTTAAGGCACTATATACCGGGGTGTTTTTTGGAGGGGGGGTATCGAGCATCGGCGTGCGGTCACGGGACGTGATGGGGTACGTCAAAACCGGAAGCGTCCGCGACGACGAGCTAGCGGGTTGTTTCATTTTATGGGATATGCCGTAAGCTGCGGTGGCGGCACGCAAAAATGACTACTAATGACTGGTGCAAAGGGACGAAAACTAGCCGCCACTGCTGTCATTACTGTTAATGTTTTTTTACGGGGGGCTATAGTAGTCAGGTCCCACAATGAACCCAACACAAAATACATCCCCGTATGTTTTCACAGCACACTCGGTTATGTTTACTGTAATATGCTCCCCGGTAATAGCCATAGTGTGAGAGGCGCGGCTGTTTTGGTAGTGATTGGCGTTTTGTGGGTGCCGCGTACGGTCAGTGGAGTTCCTAGAGGAGGGAATGGGGGTGGGGGGGAGGGGGGGGGTCAGCGTGCTACTGCTGGTACTTGTTTGTGCTGTGGTCACTGAGCGGAAGAGCTTTGGGAGGCGGGGGGGGGTTGTCGTGCTACCGCCGTGCTTGTTTTGTGCTCAAGTTCTTGGGCAAAGCAGCGGTGGGAGGGGGGGGAGGGGGGGTCGGCGGCGGTGTGTTAGTGTGCTATGTATCGCTGCTGCCGCTGTTTGTGGGCGTGGTGCGTGAGGTGCGGGCCGGCTTGTAAACGCCTCTTCTGCTTGTCAAAAGGAAACGAAAAAAAAAAACGTTTTTGCCAGCCATCGGTTCGCTTGTCCCTGTAGACCGCTACCAGGTACATGGTATCGTGCTACGGCCTCGTCTACCGGCAGGTTGGGTTGGTGGTGATTTTTATGTCGCGGAGGTTTTTTTGTACAACACGCCTCTTGAAAAGGTTACTGGTGTACGTGTCACCTCTCGAGCGTCTCTGTACAGGATCTACTAGAAGGATACTGTGCGAGGAGCAGCTTCCTGTACAAGTTACTGTCCCACGGTGGTTCTTGTTTTGTTTTTTTTTTCTGTGCATGGTACTTGGATGTCCCTGTGTGAGGTGCTTTGTCAAGCGTTCTGTGGCGGGGTAGCTCGTGAATTTCGGTCTGCAAGATACCTTTCGGAAGGCTCTCAGTGAACGCTCCTGTACAAGGCACCTCTACAGGACTCCCGTCTAAGGTACCTCTTTAAAGCCCCTATACAAGTTGCCTCTTGGAAGGTTCCCGTGTGACGTTTCTCTTTAACCCTTTTAGAACTCCAGTCCCGTTTTGGGGGGCAAACAACTCAAATTCCAAGTAATTTGTCCTCAATTGTCTTCAAAACGAGACTGCAGTGCTTGAAGGGTTAAGGTCCCCGCAGAGGTTGCCTCCCGACGGTTCTCGTGTAACGTTTCTCCTTGAGGTCCCCTGCGCAAGGGACCTCGCGATGGTTCCTTCGCAATACCCCTCTTGGAAGGTCCCTTTACGAGGGACGCGTCTCTTTTAAGAGAGGAAGGTCGGGAAGCCTGGCGGGATAATTGGTGGAATACTACAACCGCAGCAGTGGTCTGGCATGCTGCTCATTCATGCCGTGCGCCCTTGCTTGCTTCTCTGTACTTGTTTTTGCTTCGTCAGATTCTTTTTTCTTGCTTTTTTATGTTAGGGGTCCCGAAAGCTGCTTCGTATTAATATTAAAAGTAGCAGTACTGCTCTACGTGTACTTGTACTGTGTAGTGTTTTGGTGACCTTTCTGTGTGTCGTTGGTGTGGGGTTTTTTTCTGTCCTTTGTATCCGTTTTGGGGCTGGTGTTGCTTGGGAGTTGGAAGGCGTTTCCATCTCGACCTTCGGGATTGAGCTAATAAGCGAAGGAGGCGGGGGTCATGGAATGGGAGGACGGTAGAATATCGCATGTCTTGAGGCGGGCGGAGTTTGTTTGCGTTTCAGCCCTGATAGTGGCGATCGGGGTGGTGGAAGTGACGGGGGGTGGGGTGGTGGAGGAGGGAGCGGGGGTGATGATGTTTCGGTTTATTGTGGGGTCGTGGTAAACATTCGTCGGTGTCTTTCAATACCCTAGACTTGTGGTGGCCCCGTGCGTTCGACCGCCCTCGTTTCGGCAGCTAAAGCTACAGTGTGGTACTTTGATGGTATCGCAGTAGTCTATTGCTGCTGTAGACCGAAATATTGGGGGTCCTCGCCCCTCTTCGCGAAATTACGAGTCTCTGCTATTGATATAATAGGCACTTATCGCTATTTTAGGTGAAGGAAATGCACTGTAATAGCAGGTACCATGGGATGAGCATGATGATCGACGATTTTGATCTGTTGATAATGATGACGATCGATGTTGTTTCTGATAATAGTTACGATGATCGACGCTGATCTGATAATGTTGATGATGACCCGTGTTGATCCGGTGAAAACGATGACCATCGATGTTAATCTGATGATGATGACCATTGGTGTGGATCCGATGACAACGATGACAGTCGATGTTGATGCTGATAGTATTACGAGAGCACGTGTAGTACATAGGACCTACGGTACATACAAAAACCAATGTATTTCCCTATTTTTACGAACAATATTTGGTGCTATTTGCTATGGTCCCCCGTGATAGTGGCAATCGATGCTGATCTGATGATAATTATGACGATCGATGTTGATCTGATGACAATCGATGTTGATTCTGGCTGTAATGGCAGTCGATATTGGTCTGCTGATGATACTGATGACGATCGATGTTGATCCGATTATAATAATGGCAATCGAGGTTAATCTGATGATAATGATGACAATCGACGTTGATTCAGATAGCAATGGCAATCGATGTTTGTCTGATGATAATGATGACGATCGATGTTGATCTGACGATAGCAATGATGACGATCGATATTAATGTGATTAAATTGATTGTGGTGATGTTAGTCTGATGATGGTGATGATTGGTGTTGATCCGATGATATTTTGATGACGCCCGACATGGATTTGATGATAGTGATGAAGATCGATGTTAATCTGATGGGAATGAAGACAATCGATGTTGATTCTGATGGTAATGGCAAACGAATTTGGTTTGATGGTAATGGTGTCGATTGACGCTAGTCTGATGATAATCGATGTTGATCTGGTGATGGCGATGGCGATCGATGTTGATCTGACGATAATGTCAATTGATGTTGATCTGATGATGGCGATGGTGAAAAACGATGTTGAGTTAGTTAAAGCTAACGATCGATGTTGATCTGATGATAATTATGGCGATCGATTTTAATCTGATGACAATGGTAATTATCGATTTTGATCTGATGATAGTGACGATCGATGTTGATCTGATGAAAATGCTGACAGTCGAAATTGATAACGATAGTAATGGTACAATCGATGTTGATCTGATGATAACGATGGCGGTCGATGTTGATCTGATGATATTGATGACAATCGATGTTGATTCTGATGGTACTTTCAATCATTGTTGTACTGAGGAAAATGGTGACGATCGATTTTGATCAGATGATAGTAATGATAATCGATGTTGATTCTAATAGTAAACGCATTTGATGTAGATATGATGATGGCCATCGACGATGTTGAGTTATTAATAGTTCATGATGACAATTAAGGTTGATCTGAAGGTGATGATCGATGAAAATCTCATGACAATGATAACGATCGATATTGATCTGATGACAATGACGACGATCGATGTAGGTCCGACGATAGGGATGACGATCGGTGTTGATCTGTTGATGGGGATGGCAATCGGTATTAATCTGATGATAATGATGTCGATCGAAGTTAATCTTATGATAACGGTTATACTCGATGTTGATTATGTCAGTAGTGTCAATCGATGTTGGTCTGGTGATGGCGATGGCGATCGACGATGTTGAGTTAGTTGATGATGACAATCGACGTTGATCTGATGAAAATGATGACGATCGATGTTAATCTGATGACAAGGATTACGATGTCGATTCGATGACAATGATGACGATCGACGTTGATCTGATGAAGAAGTCAATCGAAGTTAATCTGATGATGGAGATGCCGATCGACTATATGTTGAGTTAGTTGATGATGACGATCGATATTGATCTGACGACAATGACGACGATCGATGTTAATCTGATGACAGCAGTGCTGACTATCGATGTTGATCTGATGATAATGATGACGATCGATGTTGATCTGATGATAATTATTGCAATCGATGTTGATCTGGTTACGGCGATGGCCATCGACGATGTTGAGTTAATCGAAAATGACGATGGCGATCGACGTTGATCTGATGGCATGACGAAAACGATCGATGTGGGCCTGACGACCATATTTTTCTATTGTTACCAGGGTGCTATGTTTTGCCATGGTTCTGCCTTTTTCTTTTTATTATTATTTCTCTCGCCATTCGGCAATGTGCAGCACGATCTTCAACATTGATCACTCATAAATTTCCCGAAAGAAGAAAACCTTGGAAACAAAAGGAAACCCATGCACCAAGTCTACCTCCCTTCTGCGCCAACTTTTTGGCTTGTCTACTCCATTTGCTGTTTTTTGTTTTTTCATCCCATTCATTATCTTCGCCCCTCTTTTTTATCTCTCCTTCCCTATTACGGGGGACCATAATTAATACCTGGTAGGACCTATGGCACACATAAAAACCTATATATTTAACCGTTTTTACTAACAATACTTGGTCCTATTAACTATGGTCCCCCGTAATAGTTGCAACTTAGACCCGAGGTCACCAAGTAGGCTCTTTTCCTCCCCCCCCCCCACTACGGTACGTACCTATAAATAGGAAGGCGTTTTTATCGCGAGAAGGGGTTGAGCACTTTGTTCCCTCGCGATTTTGCGTCGAATTACGCTTTTACCCGCGCTACGCTTTTACCCGCGCTACGCTCTCAGCAGTCGATTTTTTTCAACGAAACAGACAACGGCATGGCAGGGCTCGAAAACCCTAACCTTCGACCTTCGTCGTTCAAAGTAGGCAGCGTTACTACTAATAATAGTGTAAAAAAACGACAGAGAAACAAACATGAAGACGCTCGAAATAACGGCATCCCGATTCGATTGGCGTACGAAAACACTCCTGGCCCACAACGGCCCTGCATCTCATTCATCAAACAGCAGCTTAACCCGTGGAGGTATTACCTACTGAGCTACCAGGTATAGGGGGAAAATACCAATCGATTTCCCAGCCCAGGGTAACCCCCCTCTCTGAACGGCGGGATATTTTGGGGCGTCGGTACCGTGTACGGCCGTACGCTGACCTACTCGCTTCGTGTCAATACCTGGGGAACCAGGGATATATATATATTATATATATATATATGTGTATGTCTGTTCAGGGACACACGCGCAAGCGTTTCTCTAAAAGAAACGTTCGAAGCGTGACTCGAACTCGTGTCCTGCCGACAACGCCAATGTGAAGGTGATGCCCACTGAGCGGAGCGCATCTCTCTGACGAGTGATATTGCCCTGTATGCACTGACTGGCCTTTCTCTCGATGCACAGGAGATACTACCTCTTATTTACTCTGGGGTCGCAAAATTCTGAGGCTCCCCGAGTCTGGGGGCTTGATTTTTAATTTTCAGTTTGGTTAGACGCTCCGTGCTTCTAGCGAGGGGGTAGCATTGTTAGCAGATCGGGTCTGCCCGGAGACGTGCGCGAGCGGGGCGGTTACGGCGTACATATCCGCCACGCAGCGGATTGGGTGGAATTTAACCGTCGGGCATATTTTCCCCCGTGGTTACGACCGGAGGGGGGCGGGGTTGCGGGGTTCTCGGCCCCTCTCCGCAGCCCGTATGACCGCTTTCCTGCAGGCCCATTTGCGAGAGGCGGGCCTGCCGGACCATTTCACGATGCAATTATTTCGAGTAGGTGGGTCCCTCACCCGATCCCTGGCCGGGACGGCGGTGGACGAGACAATGGAAATCGGTGGGTAGAAGACGGAGGCAATAGAAAAGTACTACATCAGCGCTGCTTCTAGTGGCCCGGTCCTGGGTGGTAAGAGAAAACGTGGCCAGCGCTACGCGGACGCTAGCCGGCTTCCTCGGTCGCCCGAGTTCTAGAAAGATTTCGCAGCATGTGCGAGACAGGGTTGAGGTAAGCGTAAAGAAGTTTGGGTGAGACAACTACGTATCCGACCAGTGGTCTTTCAAGAGAAAACACAACAAAATACTATCCAACGACGCAACGAAGTATGGGCGAGACCACGGGTCGACGCACGAGGCCTCATCCAAAAATCCAGTACTTACATCAAATGATCCAGGACATCGAGTCAGAATGCTACATACAGTAAAATTGGCGATGGAAACAGAGGAAATGATTTGGCACAAATCATGGAACTAGGTGTACCATCAGAAATGTCTTGAATTTGTATTGTGGAGTGGTCGCCTACGATCACTCGTCATTTTCGTTCCCAACACCTCGTGAGCAGAGGTGGGCACGAAATATTTATTGAGACCTCCCACCCATCCTTCCGTAGATTGAGTATCGATAGGCTTGGTTTCCCAGATCATTTGCAGGTACTAACCCCGCGCAGAGCAGGCGACGCACTCGTCCACTCAGCGCGGGGCGAAATACCGGACGAGGACCCCTGCCGCGTCGGAGGCCTCATCCAAAAATCCAATACTTACATCAAATGATCCAGGACATCGAGTCAGAATACTACAGTAGAAGACCGATCGATTATCCAGCCCAGGGCAATCCTTATATTAACCCCCCCCCCCCGCCTCTACGGTGCTCCGTCTCGAAAGGGATGCGTGGTCAATGGTCAAATGACTAAGGCCAGCAACAAATGAGTACGCCCCCCCCCCCCCCCCCAGTGAACAACTAGAAGACCGATCGATTATCCAGCCCAGGGCAATCCTTATAATAACCCCCCCCCCCCGCCTCTACGGTGCTCCGTCTCGAAAGGGATGCGTGGTCAATGGTCAAATGACTAAGGCCAGCAACAAATGAGTACGCCCCCCCCCCCCCCCCCAGTGAACAACTAGAAGACCGATCGATTATCCAGCCCAGGGCAATCCTTATAATAACCCCCCCCCCCCGCCTCTACGCCCCTATTTTATTTTATATAGGTTGGGTTGGCGTCGGTTGGCTGCGACACTGTAAAAACATGCCGCTCACTACGTGAGCTAGACAACCAGGGTACCGTTCTTTTTTTGGTTTTGGCGGCGGCCCACTGCTGCTTGTCGAGTCAGATCATTTGTGCGAGGTATTGAACCTTTACTCCGCACAAGGGAATTGATCGTATCACGTAGTGCACAAGGTAAGGCACCCAAGAGGCAGTTACATAGTACTCCCATTGCTGTCCCTGGACACAGGAAATTATGTGAACTCATTGAAGCTGTCATCCATATGCAAGTCCGCCTCACAAGCGGTTCTTAGTAGGATGCAGCTCACCCTTCATGCGACTCGCCGGACACCTCAAGGTGCTTCGCGCTTGGTGCAAGCAATGTCTGCCACACGGTCGGTGAAAACCCGACATGCTCCGTCCCGGCATTGTAGGGATGCGAGGGTCTATATATGGTCATACGACTACGGCCATGCATGAAATCGAGTACATCTCTCCTATCGAGTGCACCCCCCCCCCCGCCTCTACGCATCCGCTGATGACCACATCGATGTATTGCCATGTTATCAATCGTTCGCGGGGGAAACACAACATTCAGTATTATGATACGTGCAATCCGGCCACCCGTGAGGAAATTAGCCCCAATCAACAGGGGAAAAAAAAACAGGGGAGGAATTACGGATTATCAACTAACTTTTTGTTAAAATTCGGCGACGCGACTCTCCGCGTGAGATGAAGGGGGTGCTCAATCCCGCGACCACGAACCATGTCCGAGCCGCATAGCGATAATGAGGGGATGTTGCCCAATAACCCCCCCCCTATCTCCTCTTACATATTATATATATATATATATATAGGTTGGGTTGGCGTCGGTTGGCAGCGACACTGTAAAACATGCCGCTCACTACGTGAGCTAGACAACCAGGGTAGTTTTTTTTTTGTGGCGTTCGGTCACAGCTGGTGATCGAGTTACAGATCATTTGTAGGGGGGGTGGAGAACCTTTACTCCGCACAAAGGGAAGGATTGCATCGCGTAGTGTTTACGGTAAGGCTCTCATGAGGCAGTTACATATTGCGCATCCCATGGCTGTCTCTGCAAGTCACCGCGCCGGAAAATAAGTTAACTCACTGAAGCTGCCATCCATACGCATGTCCGCCTCAAAATAAGTTCTTAGTAGGATGCATCTCACCCTTCATACGACTCGACGAACAACGTACGGTGCTTCTCGCTTGGTGCAATCAATGTCTGCCTGGTCGGTGGAAATCCGACGTGCTCCGTCCCGGCATTGTAGGGATGCGAGAGTCCACGGTCATACGACTACAGTCATGCATGATATCGAGCACGCCCCCCCCCCCCCCCGCGGTCATCCACATGCAAGAAGCTACGCACAGGGTACAGCTCGTTCCGCGTCACAAGCGGGTTTTAGGAGGATACCGCTCACCCTTCACGCGACTCACCGAACACATTACCTTCCTCTTCGATCTTGGAGCGAGCATTGTTAGCCTGGTCGATGAAAATCCGACGTGCTCGGTCCCGACATTGTGTGGATGCGGAGGTTTCTGGTCATACGACTATACGGCTATGCATGACATTAATAAGTGCAATCCCCCCCCCCGCGGGCAACCGGGGGGGGAGAAGCTGCGGCACCATCTTCTTCGCGTTATCCCACAAGGTTTCACACCTCGGACAAACCATTCACAGATCATCTGCAGGTCATCTACAGACCATTCCCACGTCATGATTGAAACTTTTCAGGCGGGACAGACTGCCGATCTGTATCATCTGTATGATCTAGCTCCTTCATGCTGCCGGGCGGGAGTCGTGTATTCTGCAACCATCTACATCGCACAGCAGGACATGTTTTCTTGGCTGGATCTGTACTTTACAGCACAGATCCTGCATCGCATTTCATAACGCGAAAAGTTAGGATTAGATGATCTATAGACGATCTGCCTGCAGAGATCTGTCCGACGCGTGTAAGGGAGGTAAAACCACCACATCGGCGGTGTGTACACGGGGCGGGCGGGGGGGGGGCAATGCTGTGGTTTTGTCCTTTGGACAGCACCACACGAGGCAAAATAACCTTTGAAGGGTGAAACCCAGCATGAATAATATAAAATAATGTACCACTGCTTTTAAGAGTACAAGGAAGCCCGTGATGAGGCGAGCAAATAAAGTTCGAAATCATTTCGATTTGGAGAACCTGAACCAGAACCGCGTACAAACTCAAACTACGTTACGTACGTACGTGGTGACGCCCAAGAAACAAAAAAAAAATCAAGAGAAACGATAATATGCAGGGGCCAGATGAAAAACCTCGAAGGAAAAAAAAAAAAAAAACAACAACAACAACAACAACAACACGTTGTGCCCTCGGCGTGTGACGACTTGACTCGCGTCACGTCGTCTGGTGATGATGTTTCGAAAACAACAACGAAAAAACTTTCAAAGGTAAAATAGGGTGATTGATGGTACAGCAAGAAAGAAAGAACGAATAGCAAAAAAAAAACAAAAAAAAACAAAAAAACAAACAAAAGAAAAAAACAAAAAAAACGAACGAACAAACAAACAACAGAGCCTTAGTTTTGGTTTACTCTGTACGACATAATAACGATTCAAGCAGAATACACGTTTTTGCCGTCCAACGCTCCACGGGAGCTCACACAGGCCGACGAGCACCATTGCGGGTACATACCTACTGGCAACTTTATTTGTCTTTTCAAGCGTCGCCCAAAAAAAAAACACCGGGCCAGAATAAACCGATCGTCTTCCCTTTTTTTCCTTTCGCCAACCATACGAGATACATACGCACGTACATACATATTTTTATGTCCAACGAACCCTTCCAACCAGCGAACCAACAACCTCTCCGTACATGTTATTTCTGGTGCACCCGATGCCCCCCCCCCTCCCCCCCCCCCCCCCGCCCCTGCTCCGTCTCGAAAGGGATGCGTGTCCAATCGTCAAATGACTAAGGCAAGCAACAAATGAGTGCGCCCCCACCCCCGACACAACCACCGCCTCAAGGCCCATAGAGAACCATCAACTTCACAGCCCTGTTTTTCGTGTTTCACCTCCTCTATATGGAAGGTTCTCAGCTCGCTCGTGAGGCCTTTTCGGGCTGTGATGACTGGCAACCCCCGATATGGTACTTCCCCCCCCCCCTCCCGTCCCCCTCCCCTCCCCTCCCGCCGCCTCCTCCTCTTTCTCTACACCACCGTTCCGTTCGGTTCGTAACAGGCAAATCGGTCAATTTTCTAGTCACTTCCAATGTCCACTACCCATTAACCCTTCTACAGCAGCACCTCCATTTCGGGGATAAACTTCTTGGAAATATACTGGAATCGTTTTTTCGGTAGCATAAGGGGCATAAGAAAAGACATCGGTCGACTATTTTTTCGTTCACTTTTTTTTTTCCTTTCGAAATTTTACTTCCAAGAAAGAACGCACGAACGCACTCGCTGAACACCGAACAGAAAACGGTCCCAATAGCTTCTATTATATCGTGTTTAATGTAAGATACCGACGACAGCAACTACTAAAAATACTACAAGTAATATAGCACATAATTCAGACCCGAACTTTTTCCGCGTCCTCTCCTCCCCTCCAAGCACCCCAACAACAATAACAACAAAAAACGTGAAAACAAAAACGAGAAAGGCGGAGGGATGCACAGGGGGGGAAAATCTTCACCCCCCCAAAAAAAAACTCCAACTATGAAACCCCACTACAGACACGATGCGCGGATGTATCATACCGTCAGGGCAGCATTTGAGCGCCGGGAATACTCGCGACTCCCACCCTGGCACGCTCGCCCTTGCCCTTTCCCGCCCACTCGTGGGCGGGCCACTACATATACCGCCTGGGGGAATGGAAACCCCTCACTTCTCCGCCTCCGCCCCCCCCGAAGGCGTAAGACAAACTGCTCGAAACTGGTGTAGTTGAGTTGAGCCTCTTCCACGGATCCCTCATTTCCTATAAAACTTCATACTTTCGACAAAAAACTGTCCTTTCCCAGTCCAAGGAACGGAGGGGGTTCGATCAACCACGCGGACGGCAAGAAGAGAGATGGCATCGCCAGAATAAAACAGCCGTGGGTTTTCTCTACTACATCCTCGGCGTCCGTCGCGGTGCGGTCGGTCGTTCGTGACCCCCCCCCCCCCTCCCACACGCCTCAGGTTTCGCTTCGCATTCGGTGCAAGCGATGTCTGCTTGGTCCGTGGAAACCCGACATGCTCCGTCCCGGCATTGTAGAGATACGAGGGTCTACGTATAGTCACACGACTACGGACATGCATGACATGAGTACCCCCCGCCCCCCTTCCCCCCCGAGCGACTTGCCAGACCCAGCGTATGGGAAACCCCGTAGAGGGGCGTGAGCGCGTGACACAAGCAACCCCTCCTTCCCTTCCCTTCCCCTCCCCCTTATCCCCCCCCCTCCTTCCCGCCCCACCCTGCGACAGCACGACATAGGACGGCCGGATAAGAAAAAAAAAACACATCCACCCACCGACCCACCCACACTCACTCACTCACCCACTACCCCCCCCTCCCCCCCCCTCCCCCCCCCTCCCCCCGCTATATCACGCTGCCATTTGGGCAAACCCCCTCCCCACATCTCCCCCCCGCATCCTGCTCGATACCCTAGCACTCATCCTCCCATGCTCAAACCAAGCCCCGGCCGAGACTTTCACTCCGCCCAACCCTACCCTGCCTTACCCAACCCGGTCCAGCCCCCCGGCATCTTGCAACAAGCTACATACTGTAGGAATACATCAAAGCTCGGGACGCGCCAAAAACTAGGATTGAGACAACCCACGATTGCTCCACACGCTAAATGGGATTGATCCAACCTAGAATAGGGTTGGTTCAGGTTACGATAGTCTAGTATAGCCTCGAGCTAGCGTTGCGCCTAGCTAGGGTTGCATATCGCATCGAACTAGGATCCCGGCAAGCTGCAGTAGGATTGCGCCAAGCTGTATAGGATTGGTCCGGACGAGCTAGGGCTGCACCCGGCTAGCTAGCTAGGATTGCGGCTTGAAGCTTTGGCTGGAAGACATGGCCTGTGCTGTGAACCTCATGCCGGCGTCGGCGTATTTCTTTTTTCGCTCCGCAGCCGCCGCTTCCACGTCGAGGAGCTCCTTCCGGCGAGTCGCCCAGTACGCCGCCTGGGACCGCGATCAACCGGTTGCTTGTTTGATTGGTTGATTGATTGATACGTCGATTCGTTGGTTGATTGGTTGCTCGCTTGAGCGGTTCGTTGGTTGATTGGTTGGTCGGTTGGTTGATTGGATGATTGATTGGTTTCATGGTTGATTGGTTGATCAAGCCATGACGTCGAACTGATCGGGTCGTTGATTGATTGGTTGACTGATCTGTGCCACCGAACTGAGTGGGTGATTGATTGATTGGTCGATTATTCCGTGCCACCGAACTGATTGATGGGTTGATTTGATTGGTTAATTAACCGATGGAGTAATCGGTTGACCCACTACCGTCAACGACGACGGAGCCTACCCTTTAAGGCGGGGCAAGGAAAAAAAAAGTTGAAAAGGGGTAAATAAAAAGGGGGAGAGGGTCCATCCATCACAGCGAAGACGAAAACAGGGTTTGCAAGGGTCGGGAAGGGAACCTTCGACGGGGGGGGGGGGGGAGCGGGTTCCCATAAAACATTATAGGCAGCGTCATCGTAAAATTACGAGCGCAGAGCTACTGTACCATCGGGAAGAACTAATGTACGGGAAGCGGGAGGCAATGGATACCTACAAGGGGCGGTTCGCGCTTCTCCCGCCAACATGACTTCGCTGTACTCCACACCCCACACCCCAAAAAAACTCTGCCGCATGCCGGTGAATCGGCAATCGGAAACGCGCGAGCGCGCCATCGCGAAAATCAGCTGCCCCTCCTCTCCCCTCTGTTTTGGAACGATCGAGCGAAACAAAGAAACAAACACCTCTCCCCTGTTCTTCAGGCGATCTACTGAACATGAAAAAAAAAACATGCCTTGTACAAAAAATAAATAAGTTAATAAATGTACAACACACACAACAACAGAACACGACAAAAAACACCAGAAGAAACAAAAAAAAAAAAACTGCTGTGAAACTGAAAACATGTACGTACTGGTATGTACGTATCGTAGAAAAAAATATATATTGAACACTATTGAAAAACACAAACACAGCCCCCCCGCCGGCCCCAAAACACAAAATCTATTTTTTATATGGAGAGGTAACGGGTTCGCTTGGTCACCTTGCTCTCCGACTCCTCCTGCACGCCCCTCTCTCTCTCCGCGTCCCCGTGCTTCCCGCTCTCCTTCGATCGCCCCACCACCTCCCCTAGCGCGATAACCTGGAAAGGCCGAAAAACAACAAGGGCGCCATATCCATCAACGCTGCGGCGGTTTTGGCGCTACCGCACAATCTTGAAACAAAAACAAAAAAGACAGAAACGAAAAAAAAATCAAGAAAAAAAAAAAACTCGTTTTCAAATCCTTGGCTAAAATGACTGCACTAATAGCTACGCTTGTGTTTCGGGGTGAACAAAACTCGGAGCAAAAGTTAATCATATGCCGCCGTACTCTTCCTGGTTTTTCAAGTACCTAGCACGATTTATATTAGGTGTCTTGCTGCGCACGAGGACTACGCAACACAAACGTAAAACACACGCAAGAAACAAAACAACGAGCAGAGGTAAGGCAATTATGTAGAGCACTTGTAGGTACTATTGATCATAGTTGCAGCTGCGGGTCGTGGTACTAACCATGCCGGGACCTCTACAGATAGCGACCAGAACAATGGTTGATATGTTCGGTGTTGTCAACCATCTGCGAGCAGCGTCAGCGCCCGTGCCGTGCGCGTCTTATTGCAGTGTAACTCGGACGCCGATTCGTGTCATCCCCGACTCCCGCCCGCAGTCGCCGATGCGGTGACTCGTCCCTTTTTATCGTCATTTTATTTTGGCCCTCCGAAGCCCCGGTAGGGCTAATGCCAATATCAAAATGTAGTTCTTGCAGTTGCAGCGCTTCCTTCTACTTCCTCGTGTGGCGCCGCCCGTCAGCATGGCTCGAGGATATTACTGCATTTCTATCCTCGGCACAACGAATAAATTCTGATTTTTAGTATATTTTATTACATTGTATCATGTCGCACACGCACGTTCCGTTCCGACTTAAATCGACTATTTTCAAATACCGCAGCAGCAGTGGTGGCAGTAGTAGTAGCAGTTCCTCCTCCATCGATCTGAACCAACAGATATCCCGTTTTTCCTTCTCATAAACTCCTGCCTGCGCCTTCTTTCCTTGTCAGACCCTCGTTTACCCTAGACCCCACCCCTCCTCAACGCTCCACCCCCACGCCAGCCATTGGCAGCACTTCTCCCGTTTTTTCTTCCCCTCTTTCCACTAGCACCATCACGAATTAACCACGAAACCGTTCCGCCCCGAGCCCGAATGCTTGACAAGAAGCAACGCCGTTCCGAGCATCCAATCACCATGCGTACACGTTTCAATTCCTCAGAGCGGAGGGATGAAACAATAGGCCACCTGCCCTAAAAGGCGTTTGGAGTTCGCGCCGGAGTACACTCGTTTTTCAGCGCTCGTTTCTCGACGATGGCAAGGGTGCTTTCGAAGCCAAAAAAATATATATACTTTGGGAAGGGTCTCCACCAGATTTTTCCGAATACACCACTTTTATTCGGTATTTGGCGACCCTCCCGTTCCACTGGAAATATCGAGGGCTGAAAACTGAACGCACCCTGGTGCGAACTCAACGTGACATACGGTAGCAACCCCTCTCCCAAAATATGCGTGTACCGAGCTTACGATCAATATAGTCGCCAAGCAGTTTCTCCCACTTTGAAACCAGTTTCGGCCTTATCCTGACCGATTTTCTCCGCTTTAAGGCCGGTTTTGGTCTTATCCCGAGTTTATGGCATGTGTGGCCTTAAAATCGGGATATGTAGGGCAAAAAGTAGCATTCAGGCAGCTTCTACTCCCTCGTCCCATGCCTGCCTTTTTGTAGAGTACCCACTGCTGTACTCTAATTCCAAGTAGTTTGGTCACAAAACGTGCATGCAGGTCTCGAAGGGTTCACCTCACACGCTCGCACGTCTAGCTACGTCTCGCTCGGCTGCATGCAGAACACAACCTTGCTGCCGTGAAAAGCTCATCGACACATCAAAACGTGAAAACACCACGCATGTGTGTGTGTGTGCCTCACCCAGGTGTCTCTGGTCATGGCGTCTCTGGCCTCAAGCTCCAGCTCTTTGGAGTTCCCCTTGCCGAGCAAGACCAGACCCATGGCGCCGGTAGGCTTGACATTTTGCAAGGTCGTCACCTGGAGAGGGTAGGCGTTAGTCGAGAAGGTGTGCCACTTGTATTAATAGGCGCTTTCAGAAACGATCGGCGAGGGCTATATAGCAATGGTGACATCAACGACAGCGATACCGACAGCAACAGCTGGGGCAAGCTCAACAACGACATGGCCATCGACGACACCAAAGCATACCAACACTCATATCACCATCGCCACTACTGTCGCCCACAGCATCAACACCGCCGACGACGCTAACGATCCAACCCCAACACCTCTAACACCAACTGACACCACCAAACGCCTACACCACCGTGAACGCCTACACCAACGTGAACGCCTACACCAGCGTGGACGCAGTCACTTCCGACAACACACACCAACACCACCAACATCACCAACACCACCTACCCACCGATACAACCGCGACTAACATCACACCACCAACACCAACCAACATACCAACATCAACATGAACACCAACCACAATGCCCCCCGAAGGAAACACCAATGTCACCGCTACCGACAATAAAAAACCATCATCACCACTACTACCACCACGAAGACCACCACCCGTATCATCGCCGGAGCAAGGGTTACAAGCGCAAGCACCGTACCAACCGGCGAAGTCCGTGCGGGTGAATATTTCCGGCAAACCCAAACCACCATCCCTCATGCAACCTCAAACCCAGCAGACGAAGACCGCCAGAGACCCGCGTGGTAGGACCAGCAACAACAACAACAGCACCAACACCAACACCAACACCAACACCAACAACACCAACACCAACACCAACAACAAACACCAACACCAACACCAACAACAAACAGCAACAACGACAACGTAGTAATCCAGCGTATTCACACTTCGTACGCTGCTAAATGTGGGGGGCTTCACACTGCCCCCCCATATTCCTGCATAAACAGCGCACCTTGACCCTTTTAGGACTGCAGTCCCGTTTGGCGGACAAACCAGTAATTTTCCAAGTACTTTGTCCCCAAGACGGGACTGTTGTCCTACAAGGGTTAACAACGCTCCCGAAGGTAGGGGACTAGGCACCGCTCCATTACCCTAGTATTCACACAACAAAAGCAGCGTACCTGTAGGTTTTCCTAAATGTAAGGTTTTCCAAAAAGTAGGGGTGACTCACGAATGGCGCACGCACCTTAACGCTGCCAAATGTGGGAGTCTCGACGCTGCTCCACGCGACCGTGGTCTGGTCTTCGCTCAGACGAACGGTGACGGGGTCGGACCCGAGAGACACCCCCATCGCGACCATCTTTTTTCGACCGAACCGTTCACCTGGAGGCGTTTTTTCGACACCGGGGACAGTGGACACGGGTGCGCAACTGTGTTAGTAGTAGTAGTAGCAGCAGCAGCAGTAGTAGTAGAAATAGTAGTAGTAGTAGTAGTAGTAGTAGTAGTAGTAGTAGTAGTATACATAGTAGTAGTAGCAGTAGTAGTAGTAGTAGTAGTAGTAGTAGTAGTAGTAGTAGTATTAATAGTAGTGTAGTAGTAGTAGTAGTAGTAGTAGTAGTATTAATAGTAGTAGTATAAATAGTAGGCCACAAAAAAACTACCTCGGAGGTGCTTCATAAAGAGTTCTGTATTGTTGTTGCTGCTGAAGTTTGTACATGACGCGGAGAAAACCCACGAAATGCTGGCGCCCGAAAGGTAAAAAAGCAACACCCATTTCACACATGAACCCACCCTCCTGTGGCGTTCAGAGTGCAAAATTGACGACAAAAAATTGTCGGTAACAGCAACGCACACTGCGTCATTGGGGGTTGATACTAAAGGGCCCTAAGAATAGCTTGTGGGGGTGAAAAAAGGAAAGTGTGACTAAATAAAATCGTACTGGAAATAGAGGCAATTATTTATTTTCCGAATTCGGGGAGACGAAATGGTGTCCGAGTTACATTTCAATAAGACGCACGGCACGGGCGCAACATGATCCTGCCTGTACTACTGGGCGCTCGCGCCGCTCGTAAACCGTTTAATGGTTGATATTAAAGGCAACAAAATTTACCAACCATTGTTTTGGTCGCTATGTAGAGGGCAGAGGTCCCAGAGCGGTCACAAGATTTCACGAATTCCAATTCTACAGAGCACCACATAGTATGGATAGTAGTATACCTGGTACACCAGGATACAGTATGGGTCCGCCAACTACACTATATACTAGGATGTAGTATAGGCCTGCCAACAACACTACATACTAGGATACAGTATGAGCCCGCCAACGACACAATATACTAGGAGACAGTATGGGTCCGCCAACTACACCACATACTACAGTGGTACTCGTATACAGTATGGGCCCGCCAACTACACGGTATATTAGGATACAGTATGGGCCCGCCAACAAAACACACGTACTCGTAATCTGAGCAAAAAGCCCTATAATCCTGCTGTGAAAACCATGCTTGTCTAACCTCGCGCTTCGACTATGAATAGTACATACCAGTAGGATTTAGTGTAGCGTTCGCCGCTGAGCACTTTGTCTTAACCCAGTTTTTTTAACCCTTTTAGAACAGCAGTCCTGTTTTGGGGGCAAACCAGACAAATTCCAAGTAGTTTTGTCCCAACAACGGGACTGCAGTCCTGACAGGATTAAGCGTGCCTACAAAAAGTGAGGAGCCGAACATTTCTAACGTATTAGGCTCTTCGGTATTCTGTTATTCTCAAAGGGGTCATCATTTTGCTACTGCGTACGATATACGTCTCTAATTCCATGTATTACGGGGGACCATAGTAAGTAGGACCTACGGTACACAAAAAAAACTACCAGGTATATATTTATCTATTTTTACCAACACTATTTGGTCCTACTTACTATGGTCCCCTGTAATAGTCCGCTGAAATGTCGTCAGTACCGCCGTTGCGTCGGTAGGGTTCCAAAGGGGTCAACCTTTTGCTACTACATACAATATCCGTCTTTAATTCCAAGTAGTTTTCTCCTGAAATGTCGTCGATACCGTTCCGTCGGTACGGTTATAAAACGGTCAACCCTTTGCTACGGCATACAGTATCCGTCTCTCAAGCCCAAGTATTTTTTCGCTTAAAAATCGCCGGTACGGTTCCGTCGGTACAGTTCTAAATGGGTCAGCCTTTTTTTCTACTGCATACACTATCCGTAAGTCCAAGTGGTTTTTCGCCGAAACATCGTCGGTACGGTTCCGTCGGTACCGTTACTGCGGCTGGGAAAGACTTCACCTGGTAGGTTTATTGAGCCGCAACTAACACACCCTTAGCAAATCAGAGTGCGTAACTAACTAACTCAGGGAAATTCACTATTAATATCAACCCTCGACTATAACACTCCTGATAAATAGTGTACTCGTAGGTGAAGGTGCCGTGCGTGCGTTGAGAGCCGTCTCTCTCTAATATGCACGGCGTTATCAAGCCGCAACGCCCGCAGGTAGCTAAAAATAAATATTACTGGTACACATATATGCTATACTTCGAAGTATACTGCAGCTTCAGATAGTGTCTTCTTCATATACGGACTGTATGTCCCGCATGAAGCCATAGAACAACCCGTACTCGTAGTACGCGCGATGGAGATATAAATATGACACAACAGCTTGCGAAGATGAGTTTCGACAAATCCTCGATCTCACAGTTAGTTTTTGTATTTGAATCATGTACGGTAAATACTACTGATGTACTGATGTATACACTGCTGTATACCAGGTATACTTTTGTGTATACCTGGAATATCCGACACCAGCTCCGTACCAGGTACCTGGTACCTGGTACTTATTAATAGTGACAAAGAAAGTAAAATTATACCGGGGATCAATCTGAACGGCAAAATAAGCACCGTTTGGAGTCTACTATGGAAATCAAACGGTTTATATTACCGGTCAGAGTGGCAAGACGCATGATAACATACATACCCCTCGGTCGAACGTCACTGAGACTATTGCTCATTTTCTCCACACTGGGCAAGGTGCAAACGCCGAGCGATGCATCTATATATGGGAGGATGAACTATTTTGCAGAGAACTTTCTAGAGCCGTCGTCTCTTTGGCAGTGCGCCGTGTGCTCCGCTTGCTCTGGAGAAAAACGGGCTCGAAAAAAACGTCCCAGGGAGTGTGCTGTCTTAAGGTACCACAGTACCTCGTACTTCGTGTACGGTAGCTCTGACTGAATGATGAAACCCTTCACACCTCGGACAAATCAGACAGATCATACAGATCATCTACAGATAATTTCCGCTTCATGACCTAGATATTTCAAGGCAGATAGGCATATGATCTGTATGATCTAGCTCATGCTGCCAGGTGGGACCCGTAAAATCTGCATGGTGTGTTTTTTAGGGCCAGATCTGCCCTAGAAGGCAGATCCTGCACAACCTCTCGCAACGGCAGGTGAGGAACTAGATGATCTGCAGATGATCTGTCTGTAGATGACATATCTGTACACGATCTGTCCGAACTGTGAAACCGTTGAAAGCTCCAAAGGTGCCAAAAACCTACATCGACGCCCCGTTATCCCCTATGAATTCGGACTACAGTAGTAGAAGAATGTGCGCTCCGTGCGATGAGCGCTGAGCGTATCACAGTCTGCAGCAGCAGCAGTAGCCACAGGCGTTTTTTTTTTGCCTAAAATAGGACATTACAGCAGTATAATAGCTCTTGTGCGATGAAACCGCCGAAAGCTCCACGGTGTGCAAGCCGTGCTAAAAATATACTCCCAAGTGAAAGTATTTGCTGCCTGTTGTCTTGTTGTCTTGTTTCGGGCTGGTATTTCGGACTAGCGCGGCGTTGGCTCCGTATGGTCTCTGGCATGCGATGCAGCAGCAACAGCACGCCAAGACTAGCAGGGCTCCACCAGTATATACGAAATTAATTTAATTAACCCTTTTAGTACCGCATTGTCGAGAAACATGTATCTGACTCTCATTCCAAGTAATTCGTCCCCAATCGCCCCCACAACGGGAGTGCACTCCGAATAAACGGGTTAAAAAGGCGCACGAGACGCTATGTACGCGCACCGAGTGCCGTCCAAATATCGCTCGCCCCATACACCCTCCCGTTTACTCCACAGGGTTGCGTAGGGTTGCGTGGAGTCTGCGCGTTTACAACAGTTTAGAGTTTTTACAGCAGCAGCAGCAGCAGTCAACTTTTAGCAGTGCAGTGTACAAAAACCTAAATCTGACTCTAACCCCAAGAGTGTTGTCTCGAGACGAGAACGGGAATACAGTACTTGAGGCCTTAACCCTTTTAGGACTGCGTTTTGGGGACAATTGGAGACAAATTACTTGGATTTTGAGTGGCTTGTCCCCAAAACGGGACTGGAGTTCTAAAAGGGTTAAAAGGCGAACCCTTCTTAGGCAAACTGCAGTCAGTGCCGTTTTGGGGGAAAACTCACTCTAATTCCAAGCAGTTTGTCCCCAAACGGGACTGCAGTACTACAACAACAGTAAAAGGATTAGGAAGGAAGGTAAACGCGGGCGAAGCTGTTGGACAAAATGAACGTAACGGCCCGCTCCCTCCACCAAAAAATCAAAAGAAACCCTCCACAATTTCACAAAACTGTACACGAAATTAATTCCGTGGGAGCGTGTAACAGAAAAAAATCGAAGTATCGCCATAACCTCGTTGTTGTTGTTGTTGTTGTTGTTGTTGTTGTTCTCAGGCCACTTCTTATGCAGTCGGATTTGCAGTCAGTTGGAAATGGTGTTATCAGCACGTTCGCAAGAGCTTTTGCCCCGAAAATGTGCGAAACTACTGTTTCTCGCCTCAGAATGACTTGGACTTTTTTCCAAGACCTATCTAGAGGTGTTTCCCGCTTCTCCATGCGCCCAGTTGCAAGAAATCACCTTCGGTACTTTTCCGATTCAATTGGGTCAAATACGATTACGATCAGGGATCGGATCGGAAAAAACGTTTTTTCCGATCCAATCGGGGATTGTAATCGTATTTGACCCAGTTGGATCGGAAAAGTACCGGAGGTGATTTCCTGCAACTGGGCACCTGGAGAAGCGGGAAACAGCTCTAGATAGGTCTTCGAGAAAAGTCCAAGTCATTCTGAGGCAAGAAACAGCAGTTTCGCACATTTTTGGGGCAAAAGCTCGTGCGAACGTGCCGATAGCACCATTTCCAACTGACTGCAAATCCGACAGCATAAGAAGTGGCCTCACAGTAGCTCTTTTAGGAGTGCAGTCCCGTTTTGGAGGCAAATTTACTTAGAATTGTTGCGGTTTGTCCGTGAAACGGGTCTGCAGTATGTACTACAAAGTTAACTCATCACCAGAATTCCAGCCCGTGTTCACAGGAAAACCTCCAAAAAAAAATCAGGAGCGGAAGAGAACAAATAGTATAATATTGTATGTCAGATGATATGTGGGGTTAAAAATTGAAAACAAAAAAAATAAATTCCGTGAGAGTGTAAACTACAACAGAAAAATAATACCAGGTATTGATTGATTAGCCTCTTCTTAAAGTCTGGTGTGATATGTGGTGCTCATGGTATCTAAGATATGTTATGTAGGGTGTTGTGGTATGATTACTACTGTAGTATCGGACGGAAATTGGACGAGAAATAGAAACCAGTGCCCCCTGATGTTCCAAGGAACGTGGTCTGCTTCGTACCGCCCTACAGAAAACCGGTACACCGCCGTAACACTTCATGGCATGCTACTATTAATAATACTTATACTTGTACGTACGATACGAGAAACAAGAAAATCTTGCGAAACGGCGAAAAAAAAAACACGCGGCGGTCGGCGGGCTCAAGTGCTAAGGTCAACCGTCGAAGGTCAACGGTCGCTACCCCGGCTTCGCGCTGAGAGGTAGCAACACAGCGGTAGCAGCAGCAGCAGCAGCAGCAGCAGCAGCTGCACAAGCACACACACACACTGCACAACAAACACAGAACGACGACCAACAAACAAAGAACAATTTGCTCGATCCATCTACACATCTGTCTGAGTGCCCCGTCATCTCGTCTATATACATGCGACACACTACAACAGTATACATACGATTCGAATTACAGCCGGATAGAATATGTTACGGGTTCTACTACACAGTAAATGTATCATCGGAAGAAACTTTGCTACATACCAGGTACGAGCGTACCACCCTGGACGGAAATATAAGGAACGTTCAGACACTAATATCAAATCCAAGCGGTCTTAACATTTCCGCCGACGGAGTAGCAGGTGACAGCGGTTTGGCCCTCTGACTGACCGTCCCCTACACTAAAACCCTCATAACAAGGACAAGAGAGACCGTCACGCGCACAGACCTTTCACCCATAGAACCTACCAGGTATAAGCCAGTATCTTCGACAGGAAGGGCAACGGCTACCAAATTGGAACCCCGGTCTATCACTACATCACTACATCACTAATCATATGAAATTCTGAGTCCGGGTTTGCGTCGCCCCGCTCCCACACACGCTCAGCACGATCCATCAACTATTTCTCTTCTTTGATTCCCCTCCGCAGACCCTCCCCTCACGGTGATGTAGCGACTACTGCGGTAGAAAAAACAAAAAAGCGTACCTGGCACAACTGAAACATTATTGAGTATTGAGCATACCCTTGGAAATAACAGAGCTTTGCCGAGTGAATTGTGATATGGTTAACCCTTTTAGAACCGCAGTCCCGTTTTGGGGACAAACCAGTCTAATTTCAAGTAGTTTGCCCCCAAAACGGGACTGCGGTTCTAAAGGGGTTAAACTCGACTGCACTGGCGTTGACGTCGAGGGTTTGGTTCTCCGTACTTTTTTTTTTTTTTTTTTTCTTGCTCATCCCATTTATTATCTTCGCACATCTTCTTCTCTCTCTCCTTCCAACTCGTAACTCAGATCCGGGGTCTCATAGCAGGCTCTTCTACCCCCTTCCCGCTACGGTACGTGCCTTCATTTTTATCGCGAGAAGATTTCAGCCTTTTCTTCCCTCGTCGACTCGCATCGAATTGTGCCTACCCACGCTGCAAGGCGCTCTCAACAATTGAATCCTTTTGATTTTAATTTTTGCAAATAAAGTCAAATGTCCGACCCACCTGGGGCTCGAACCCAGGACTCAAACACAAGCAGAATTCGAGGTTAACCACTTGAACCACCGGGGCGACCGTACGTATTGATTTCATTTTTTTCTCGAGACGCTACGAAGTGCCGAGAGCGTCTATTAATATAGCATGGGTGAAAGCACAGCTACATAGTTAGACGCGAGACGACGAGGGAAGAAAGTGCTGAGTCCTTCTCGGGATAAAAAATGTAAGGCGCCTACCGTAGTTGGGGAGGCGGGGGGGGGGGGGGGGGGGGGCACTATGTGACCCCGGCTCTGGGTTACGACTAGGGAGGGAGAAGGAGGAAGTCGGGGTGAAGATAGTGGATGGGAAAAAAAGAAAAGAAAATGTATCATCATAGCTGGGGCTCCCACGTAACGGGTGCTCGTACTGCTCTTGTATTTTTTTATTTTGCTCATCCCATTCATTATCTTCGCACATCTTCTTCTCTCTCTCCTTCCAACTCGTAACTCAGATCCGGGGTAACATAGCAGGCTCTTCTCCCCCCTTCCCGCTACGGTACGTGCCTTCATTTTTATCGCGAGAAGATTTCAGCCTTTTCTTCCCTCGTCGACTCGCATCGAATTGTGCCTGGTATATATTATATCGTGGAAGAATAATTACTGTACAAGGTACGAGTAGTCAGCAAGGATGTGGGCACCGGGTGTGTTGTACTGCCTGTTGTGCTTGTATACTCTATGCTCTCTATACGGTATATTGTTGCTGCCGCTGTATGTTGGGTAGATTTGAGATATATCAGGTACCAGGTAACGATTTCGTGTGAAAATAACAGACATGGTATATTGTACTGCAGGCTGAGGCATGCACATGTGAAGAGCAGAGCAATGTTGCCTGAACGGGCGATCAAACTTGGCCACGTATTGACACATCTTCTATTAATACGAAAAACAGAATCCCCACCATCTTCAATAGATAGCAGTATATAGGCAGCAGCTTCAACTATTACGGGGGGCCATAGATAACAGGACCAAATCTTGTTAGTAAAAATAGTCAAATATATAGGTTTTCATGTATACCATAGGTCCTATTAATTATGGTCCCCCGTAATATTAATACCATACTGCCAACATAAAATAGGTGCATGTACAGTTAGTTAGCTCTGCTCATTGGGTACGTATAAGAAAACGTTGACACGACACAGACAGTAGAATAACGAGTACTTCTGTACGTACATACTGACTTCTATTGAAAGCTCTTGCGATGCGATGCTGTGGTCTCCTCTCCCAGCATGGTTCGTCCAGTTCTTCGTTCGCTGCCATCAACAACACTATTACGGGGGACCATAGTTAACAGGACCTATGGTACACATAAAAACCTACCAGGGTATATGTTTAACCATTTTTACTAACAATATTTGGTCCTGTTAACTATGGCCCCCCGTAATAGTATGAGCATAACTGCCGCTCTTGCTGCTGCTTGTTTGCTGTATTGCGGTCGATTCACTGGCATTCGTTCACGCTCGCGAAAAAGGTCTACCATGGCTATGGATTGCAGCATAAAAGGTCATATGCGCGGGGTAACATGATATCAGAAGGTCAACATAATGTTGACTACTTCAAGCCAGCGAGGGATCCACGGAAAGCTCCACTTTGCTGTTCGGAGCAGAGACGGTGTCATTCATGGCCGAGGGCGGCTAACAGCAGTGGCAAGTGGTATTATTGGGGGGTCGTCGAAGCGGCGGACTGTTTCATGGCGAGGTGGCACAGGGGCGGGGTGAAGAGAAGCTCGCTACCTACGACATGCAGCTGATGACACCAAGAGCGGCGATAAGGGGAGGGAGGGGGGGGGGGGGGGGGGGGAAGCCGCACTGATACAGCTGTCGACGAATGCAGAACCGAAATGGTAGATCGTGGGGCTAGGTATCGGTTCGACTAATACTGTAAGTGGAACGTGTGTTACTACATCAGTATATCCCTTGAATTCTACAGCAGTACTGGTAGTATTTTGCTTCACATTTTTTTGTATTAATAGTCGTTCACTGGGGGGGGGGCGTGACGGAGGCAGTCCTGACACTTGACGCCGCTATTGACGTGAACAGCAAGGAGATGGCAGAGGATGCGGCAAGGTCCCTGAATCGGCTTTGTTCCAGAGAAGGGAACGCATGTTTCTTGACCCTTTTAGAACCGCGGTCCCGCTTTGGGGACAAGCTACCTAGAATTAGACTGCTTTGCCCCCAAAACGGGACTGCGGTCCTAAAGGGGTTAAGTGTATATCACCGTCTTGAGTACGATCTTCTCTTTTCTCTCTTCTATCTTCTTTCTTGCTTTTTGTTTCGTCCGTGCGTCATTTATCTGTTCCTCCTGAGCGCTTATGGGTTTCTTCTATAAACTCAAAAGCAGCCATTCTGATCTCCTTGTGCCATGTGCATTCCGCTATATGTCATGATCAGTTTTTGTTGTACTGTATTTTTTTTTCTCATTTTCTCGTCTGGCTCGTCTTGTGTTCTCGCACCCGGTACGTTGGCATCTCACTTGCCTTACCCATGCTTTTGCGGTTATTTTTTGTTTGTCTCATAATGTGTGACCACATAATTAGCATCTCTCAAGGATAATAGATCAGGACGGACACTGGGTGTGCTGATGCAGTTGGGTAGAAATAAAGACAACATATGTGAAGGCCAACACTGCTGCTGTAGTCTATAACACAGCAGCAGTACCCTAGACTGTTGTGTACAGCGAACACATATCATACCAGATACAGCGGGATAAAAGCAAGGTGACGTAATAGGACCAAGGTTGACAGTGCTTGCTTGTAGATAATATACAAGTACAGCAGTATAGTACTTTAAGAAGGGTGGTCGAGCATCTAACCGCTGCAAAGGGGCAGTCAACTACGCACCCGCCTCCCTCCAGACGCTATATACAGCCTACGAGTATAATTATACCAATAGTTTTTATCAATATCCTTGTGTGTCGTACCAGACCAGCAGTAGACGACAACACCACCGACAATGCAACTATCGGTGCAGATTACCAGATACCGCTAAAGCAGCGCACCAAATTGTCACAACCCGACATCATCATCATTGTCACCACCATCATCATCATGGTCACCATCATCATCATCATGGTCACCATCATCATCACCATGGTCACCATCATCATCATCGCCACCACCAGGAAAATTAGGGTAGGGCAGGGGACGATAGGCGCCAGGCAGTACTCGTAGCGTGGACCAAATTCGACGATTTTGATACTAGGAAGTGGAATTTTTATTACGGGGGACCATTTAATAGGACCAAATATTGTTGGTAAAAATGATTATATACATGGGTTTTCATGTATACCATAGGTCCTATTAACTATGGTCCCCCGTAATAGTATTTCGCAAAGTGCTCTGCTGCAAGAACGAGTACGTAAAATCTGCGATGCTAAACTACTACCAGGTATTAATAATACTACTGTTTGTACCACTCGAATCGCACGAATAAATATTCGACGCGAGTCTACGGGGGAAGAGAGGGCAGATGTCTTCTCGCGATAGAAAAAGCAAGGCACGAACTGTACTGGGGAGGGGGGAGGGGAGCCTGCTACTCTTACGTGGTGACCCCAGATCCGAGTTAGGATTATTATTATGATATTAATAGTACTCGTGTAGAGGAAGGAGAGGTAAAAGGAGAGCGAAAGCAATAATGGCAAAAAACTACAACAGGTTTGTACCAAGTACAATTTTACTAAAAAAAAAAATACCCGGTTTAGTGTGTACCAGGTACCAGGAATTGCTTTTGCACTGGTGCATAAACATCATGCTGGCTGAAAATGGCGTTTAGGGTTTGCCCCGCCTCGAAGGTACTGCTGATGTAGTACTGGCTGCTGCTGTCGTACTGACTGCTGCTGTAGTACTGACTGCTGTTTCCAGTGAAATATCATATCGTCTGTAGGGCCATTATTAGGCCCGGCCGCCGGTGGTTGCTGGCTGCACACGATACTGCCGACTACCTGTGCAACACTACGGCACAGGCGATGGCTTTCACTTGAGAGTGCACGCATCCTCTATTAATACTACAGCAGTACTGGGAAGCACACATTCATCGCTGATCGGCTTTAATACTTTACAGCTGTATTCACACGTAAAAAAGAGTGTACCGTATTCATAGGAGTTGAGCGTAAGGCTGCTCTATTTTTTACCTGGTACTTACCACCGTTTGGTATTGTGGTTGAAATAAGTACCTGGTGTAAAAGCAGCCTGCAGTGGTATGATACCTGACCAGTACACACAGAAGTAATACTGCTGTATAAAAAGCAGTACTGCTGGCTGTAGAGAAGGGTGGTAGAATGGCCCCACCAAGGCTCCGCAGGGTGAATTTTTTTGGGTGCGTTACTTTACTGCTGGTAGATGCTGGTATTATTGCTTGTTTTCTATTAATAGCGAAGTGCCCTGTGTATATACGGGTGCCAGAAACAGATACGGGTACCTGGTATACGGTTGGGGTACGAGGCAAAGTTGGGAGTGGCTCACGGGCCCGACAGGCCTCGCCGCAAGGCCAGGCAAACCGCCGCGAATGCTCGCTACGGCATGATACGTAGCGGGCGGACATTGCGAGTTGTCTCGTCACCCCCCTTGCTTGTACAGGAGAGGAACAAAGAGCCAGAAAATGGATCAGGCTCCCCCAGCTTTATTTGACTCGAACTCGTCCACGATAACAACACCAAAAGCATTCGCTCTGTGGGCTATCCTAGCCTATGGCAGCAATCTAGAGAATAGGTACTACTGCTGTACATAATGCAGAAAGAAGTACCGGTAACCCCCTGGCTCCTATCTCCTACCAGGTACCAGGGTATGTACGAATAGCTGACCCTCCCTCATCCCTGAAGCCTGACTCCTGAACCCTGGCCAGCGCGGTTCATCCGCTCTCCGTCGATGAAAACCAAAGCTTGTGCTTCAAACCACAACATGATATCCTGGTGGTAGATCGGTGTTGTAGTGGGTCCCGTAAAGGGCCGTGTGAAGGGCTCACGGTGGGAGCGCTTGCTGTGGGGTCTAAGATGTATCTGTGCGTACAAGCGGTAGCGTTGTTCGGCGGTACGTTGTCACTGCTGCTGCTGCTTCTGCTTCTGCTGCTGCTGCTGCTGCTGCTTTAGAGTTTAGTGCAGCAGTACATTTACGTCCGGGTGAAACAAAATTGAACCTTTCATGTACGTTCACACCTTTGTGCAAGACGGCCAGCCTCTCCAACTCGTGCTTGTCGAGGGCGTCGTCATCCAACATGCAGCTAAAGATCGTCCCCATCCTATTGCAGGGGATTCTACGCGGTTGTCCTAGCTGCTTGTTGGCTGTTGTCTGGCTGCTGCAGTGGGCTGCTGATGAAGGAACGAGCAGTTCATCGCGAACACCAAAACGCCATTCCAATATTCCTGAAACCTCAGGTGGCGTTGGGGTGTGGCGCGCGCACAAGTGATCGTGGAACAATGCCTGTTACTCCGGGTGCCGGCGAGGCACGGAAGGCTCGATACGAGGCATTGTCGACGACGGATGCTGGAAGCGTGGATAGTCCGGATGAAAGCAAACCCGCAACTCGTGTGGTAAGTCATCCTTTGATTGCTAAGGGCAAGCACGGCAACAGTTTGTATAAATTATAGGATTTTCTATTCGTTTTTATTATGCTGGTACTCAAACTGCAAAGGCACGTCGAATATCCTGGGGGTTCGATGACCTTCGTCGCTTGCTCGATGCGTCGGTGCGGTGTACTTACAGACGCGGGGAAAAGGCCACTCGTGGTTGGCGCCGTGTTCAAATCGTGCCCACGTTGCAGCTGCCCCGACGTACGTGTTGTGCTAGAAGTTTTTATGGTGCTGCTCTCTCGCAATCGACACCTCGGGGGAAGAAAATAGGGTGTATCGTCTTACAATAAAATAGAAGTCCTGGTCCTTCGGGCTTCGCGCAGCTGGTAACCAGCACACCAGCAAAGTCGATCAAGCTACTCGTACTACTCTGTAGGTACGAGTATCGTATGTCATAGAAGCGAGGGGCATCTTAGCTACTGTCCTCTTATGTTATCACCTATATACCGGTATCATACTACTCGTACATTCCCGTGGGGGTATATTAGTCACGAGCCCAAGCAAAGGTCAGTGGTTCCCGGTATAGGTACCCGAGTGGCGATAAAATCGAACTAGTCTGTGACATTCCGATATTCCTGGTACCAGTATACAGCAGTACCTGGTACTCGTAAGAGTGAGAGGTGCACGGTGCACCGGTTCGGCGGCGGCTTTCCACTGCTGCTGTACCGACACCCAACACACGACGCTACTGCTGCTGCTGCTGCTACTGCTGCTGCAGTACATACTGCAGTGTTACGAGTACCTAATGTAGTCTATAGCCAGTGTGCAATGTGCAGTGAACAAACCAACCTTGTCCCCACTCACACAGCTCGTACAGGGACGTGCCGGTACTACAGCAGCAGCAGCACGTATTGATATTGATACTGCCATACCTCATTGGACGGAAATATAAGGAACTTTGCTCCACCAATATCAACACCTAACGTTCCTTACATTTACGTCCACATCGATACCGGTAACTAATGCTGTACTACAACTCTACGCGGAAATTCAAGAAGACATTTACATAAAGACCCACCGGTCCTCATATTTCCGATCAAAGTAGCATATCGTACCAGGTACGATATATTGGGTACCTCCCACAGTGGTACCACTTTGTCCCCAATAAACGGGAGGTTTTATTGAACTTTAGTATATAAATGTTCACTATATTTCGGGACAGATTTATCGTACCAGGTACGAGATGTTGGGTACCCGGGTCACAATCTACGACACGTATGCCACCTTTACCGGTAATAACACCAGGTACTGCTGTATGCGTCAGCAGTAGGGTTAGTACGTACTCGTATGGATCTGTTGTTTTGCGCCCGCTGCTGCTCTGGATGGAGATGGCCAAGCGGCCCAACACTGGTTGTGTTGTTCCAAAGGGTATGTGTCGCCTTGCCGCAAAACGCTAGCCACCATAGAAAACACCAAGCTGCAGTACGCACAAATGTATTAACCAGGTATGATGTCATACAACCCGTGCAGCAGTATGAGTTGTGTTGTACGCTGGATACGATACGCTACGTACTAAATAGGCATGACGTACAAATCACCGAGTGGACTTTAAAGTAGTTGTATCGTATTGCCCTATCACGCGCGTGTTGAGCTGTCTACGTAGCGTCCGGTGTCATACTCTATTACAGTGGCTCGTTAATCTGTTTACTGGTATAGTGCACCTCAACCTTTTCTGCGCATGGCTGGAGTCTCGGATGCTTTGAACTTCGACTGCCTCGAATAGGATTTATGTATCCCATGTACCGCATCACACAGCGAATCGCACATTGGACCGATCACGATCTAGTACTGCTGCTGTAGATCATCTCTTCATCGTAAATGCCTTCTTCGCTGTTTGAGGTGTCTGTGCGAGAGCCGAATGGACCAGGTATCACACAGATCCCACCCTACATGCAGCTTGTGCGCCAGAGCTGTATGGCACACATGATCTACGTAGATCGTACAGGTCATACAAGTGAGGGATCTCACCTGTTCAATGTGTGAAAGAAAGTTCAATGTCGTACCAGGTATGAAATATACCGTAATCATGCGAGTAAACCCCCCCCCCCCCCCCCCCCCCCGCCTGGTCGGTGAAAACCCGACGTGCTCCGTCCGGGCATTGTTGTAGCGATGCAGGGGTCTATGGTGATACTACCACTACGACCGTGCGTAATATCGAGTACAACCCCCCTACGACTGCGGACACGCATGATCATGAGTACACCCCCCCCCCCCCCCCCCGCCGCCCTCCGCTCGGACCGACTTTTCGAGCTCGACATCTCCACAGCAAGAATATTGTCGGTCCCTACGTTTAAGGGTGTCGTTTGACAGATCTCGTCGAGGGCTGTTCGAAAACGTGTCGATTGGTATTGGGGCCTTTGTTCTGGAGTTACCGAGCTCGAAAAGTTGGTCCGGGGGGGGGGGGGGTTACTCGCATTGTTACGGTACTTCGAAGAAAGGGCCGCAGTCTTGTCGCGATAGAAACTCTCAAGGCAAGGACCGTAGTGGGGGGGAGGGAGAGGAGAGGAGAGCCTATAAGGGGACAGGTCAAGAAGAAAAAGTTGAGGTATATACCTCGTATACGCCATACGTACGCTAACTATACGTCCGTGATGCCGCGCTCGACGGAAGAAGATGCTATTAACCCTTTTAGGACCGCAGTCCCGTTGTGGGGGACGAACTATACGTGAAATTTGAACGGTTTGTCCCCAAAACGGGACTGCGGTTCTAAAAGGGATCTCTGCATCTCTCCGCTGGCGCAACTGCTTGCTGGGAAGGGCCACACAAAACCAGAAGAACGAGCGTTCGTCCCCCCTCCGCCATCTCCCCACCCCCGCCCTCTCCCCGGCTACAGTATGAATATATCGCACGTCGGACTCATGGCTTATCGTCTAGATGAGCTACCGTTCGTCACCTGCTGTTCTTAAATTTTGTGCAGGATCTGTATAGTACAGATCCAACCCAGGAAACATGTCCTAGATCATGCAGATTTTACGGCTCCCACCCGGCAGCATGAGCTAGATCATACAGGTCATACATATGATCTGCCCTCAAATATGTACTGCTGTAGGTCATACACTATACTATACTTGTACGTGTAAATCGATTGTAAATCGATTATCTGTACATTTTTTTTTTTTTTTAACATCACTTTAACTTTCCAGCCCAACTCGTAGGAGGTTTTACCCTCGGCGATCTTCTGGACAAGCCGTGGTCACAGGTGTCGTCCCTTCTCCCCCCCAGTACGCGCCTTTCTTTCTTGTCGTGCACAAGGTTCAGCATTCCCACTGCTCGTCGACTTTCATCGAATGTAGCTAACTCACGCTCTCGCGCTTTCTGCTATTAAATACCAGGTAATCATTTTTTTTTATGCAAGAAAAAGTCCCTACGAGCATGCACTCGGTGAGACTTGAACCCACGAAATTGATCTTGATAGGCACGCGAACCATCTACCAAGCCACCAGGGACGCCGTGATATGTGCGGTTTATTTCCATGATTTATTGGTAGCACGCGCTGTAAAGAACAGAACGTAGCTGGTACGAGTATTACGGGGGGCCACATTAAATAGGACCTACGGTTTACACGAAAACCTGTATATTTCGCTATTTTTACCATCAATATTTGGTCCTATTAACTATGGTCCCCCGTAGTAGTAGTCACACCGGTGTCTGGTACCACGTGCATAGCGGGCATAGTGTACGGCGCCGAGCATTGTTCCCTGTAAGGTATGCTTCGTGAATCAGCGTAAATATGTACGGGTTTGTTGTCCTTCGAGCGCGGTCTTCGGACTTCCTCTCCGCAAGTATTCTTGTCCTTGCTTTGTCGCGCCAGCCGCAGCAGGGCTTTTGAAGGGGCTCGTCGTGAGTTGGTATCATGTCTAGAGGGCGTGGTTACGTGTGCGGTGTGTTGTCAGTCCTCGCATTGGTTCGAGATTGCAGATTTTCTGTCAAATAATTGGTCACGGCTGGAATTAGAAGATCTGGGGTTTGTGGAGCGGGATTGAACCTCAACGTATATGGAAGGCATGTCTGGCTAGGGGATGCGTACATACATATTTATATACGAGTACGAGAGAGCGAGTCTGGTTGAGGTCGAACTCCCGTTCAGAAGAAGAGGGACGAGGACACGGCGGGAAACGGACAAGCAGAGCATTTAAAAAAAAATAGCCCGCGGTCTCGAACAGGCACACTCCCTGTCCGTTCGTCCAATGTACAAGTACAGCAAGTAATCACACGTGAAACAAAAACGAAACAAACGGGAAGCCGAAAAAAAGAGGAAGAAGAAAAACGGCTCTCGCAAGGCCCGAGGGAGAGAGCGTTTCGTACGATCGCATAGTACTAGTAGGATATCACGATATACTCGTACGATGGGTAAGAAAGGCCCGTACGACTACAAGCAGAAACAGCACAGGAGGAGATAATGATCGCCCGTGCTGCGCAAGTGCCACCTCCGCCGTCCCACCGTTGACTCGCCGAGGAGGCTCAATTCTTCAGAAGTAACAAAGTTGTCTACGTGTCCCTAAGCTACGAATGTGTTTGTGTGTGTTTTTAATGTTTCTTGATTTCGTCGTTGCGGCAGATAGGCCCTTGCGCGAGCAGCATCTCACAAAGGCACTCCTTCAAGGTTGTCTCACCCTTGCCATAACTGATGTCCAGTAGTAGACTCCCCTTATCTTGTGGTGTCTCTTATGTACCACGGTGTTCGTAAAGATAACCGGCGTTTTATATCGACGTGAGAGTTGAGTGGGGGATTACGTTTCCGTCGAGAGTAGAGTATCGTATTAACGCTTTTAGGAATGCGTTCCGTTTTGCGGACATACCGGTCGTGTTTTAAGTGATTTGTCCCCGGAACCGGACTGCAGTCCTGACAGGGTGATACACCTGTGGGACCCAGGTATAGCGACCAAAAAAGCGAAGAGTGAGTGTGATGATCTTATATACCAAGCTTCCACACGCGGCACAGATGATACACAGATATATCATCTACAGATAGCTGATCTACAGATAGATGATCTACACATAGGTGATCTACACATAGGTGATCTACAGATATATTATCTACTATTAATAGTAGATTTATCTACTGATAGTTTTTTTTTTTTTTTTTTATCATCACTTCCACTTTCCAGCCTAACTCGTAGGAGGTTTTACCCTCGACGACCTTTGGACAAGCCGTGGTCACAGGTGTCTACCCTTCTCCCCCCCGGTACTTGCCTTTACTTTTTGTCGCGCATAGGGTTCAACATTCCCACTGCTCGTCGATTTTCATCGAATGTAGCTAACTCACGCTCTCGCGCTTTCCGCTAATCAATTTCTTTCATGCAAGAAAAAGCCCTTACGAGCATGCACTCGGTGGGACTTGAACCCACGAAATTATTCTTGATAGGCACACGGACCACCTACCAAGCCACCGGGGACGCCGGCTGACAGTATACAGATAAATGATCTAGATCCTAATATGCCGTTCTGAGGTATTGTGCACGATCTGTATAGTACAGGCCTAACCCAGGAAACATACCCTATATACGGTACTAGTAGTAGATGATGGAGACTTCATGGCTCCCGCCCGGCAACGCAGCGTGAGCCACAGTAGATCGTTCAGATCAGGACCCCGTAGCATTAAACTTCCAGGTACGTACTGGACTTGTGTTTGGTTCTGCAGAGCTGCAGTAGTACAGGACACCTCTCAGTGATAATAATACTTGGTAGTAAACAGGAAAGCTGGCTCAGCCTGAATTTCTTATCCGAGAATGGGTGCGTTCTACACTAACTCCAGTATATGGATCCCGAATTTATTATGTTGCTGCACATCTCAGCCTGCCTGTCTGCCTGCCTGCCTGCCTGCCTTTCGTACGTACCAGGTAGTATCCATTTTCTTGTTCTTAATATTTAGTAGTTGTATGTGCTCGTAGCTGTCCTGCCGTGTATGTGTGACAAAATGAGTGCTGTGGGTTTCCAAAGTGCATGCCTTCGAAGGGGTCTGAGAGGGTAAATCTTACCCGTGCCAGTCTGATTGTATGCTGGTGTCATAAATATAACGTTATCATACGTTTTGACTTTTTTTGGTAGTCTAAATGTCCCTTATTTATGCGACCAGACGGGAAGCTTTTTTCGGACGAGCACCAACTGACTGCGGCCGGCCGGCAGGCAGCAGTTGGTTGAGTCTTTCGACGCATCGAAAATGTGGACCAGACGCTGGCTACGCGCTGACTGCTGTTTTACGCCGCGCCGGCGCTTCATTTCATTAGCAAGCTGGAGGCCTAACGGCCAACAACAAAAAAACAATAGAGGTGAAGGGTGTAAAGGGTCAGCGGCTTAACCCTTTTAGAACCGCAGTCCCGTTCTGGGGACAAACCAGTCAAATTTCAAGTAGTTTTGTCCCCAAATGGGACTGCGGTTCTAAAGGGGTTAAGGAACAAAAAAACTCCACCGGCACTATGAATCAATGGATATCACTCACCACTACCAGATACAATCCAGTGCTAGGTACAGCAGTCGTACAGCAGCAGTACAAGTATCGATTACCGTTCTGACGTCGGGTGGGCACCAACGCCAATACCTGGCAGATATCATATCATATCATATCGTATCACATCACATCATATCATATCATATCATATCATACGTACAGCAGTACCAGTGTTATCATATTTACGCCCTTGCTTGATTCAGCAGCGAACTTAACCCTTCGAGGGTAAACTGCAGTCCGGTTTTGGGGACAAACTACTTGCAATGTGAGTGGTCTGTCCCCAGGACGAGACTGCAGTTCTTCGGTTCATTCTTATCGGAGAGCGTTTTTTCCATAATTTCCAAAGTTTGGAAATATTTGGAGATATGTATCAATATACGGAGGCGTTCTGTCACTATTCGTGAAATTCTCCAGAAGCAAAAAAATCAAGTTCGTTAAATTTCACAAATTTGGAAGAAAAAAAATCAGGAAAATATGGAAGATTGAAACATTGCGCAAAAAAAATATAAAAAAATTGAAAAAAAACTCTCCGATAAGAATAACCATACAAGAGTCCACCATTATCGCATTAACAGGCCGCTTTCGATTTGGTGATTTTGTGACCATGGAGCTTGTATATTTTCGCGGCAACAACTATTTGCACCAGTACGAAATTGCGGAGGTACTGACAATAGACGAAATCGTACGGACGTACGAACGATGGACCCAGGGTGTGCCGACTCTGGTTGGCTACGAAATAACGATTTTGTGATGAACACAACAACACCAAGAGCAGCGGCAGCAGCAATAGCAGCAACGTCAACAACGTGCCGTGACATCTCGAAACCTGTGCATGCCGAGGCAGATCGTGATTGCATCGTCAGCCGTCTATATATTTTTAGTCGCTTGTGTTTGTGCTGCTTCTACCACCGGCATGTACCAGCACAGTTTACTCTCGTTACTCAACCATCGCATTAACTATCACCGCCCAACCATTACTCCCCCCCCCCCCCCCCCCCACCCCCAGGCGCCAGCCCTCCCCCCTCGTTCTCGATCATCCTCCGGCCCCTCCTTCAGCGTTGGAAACCCCTCCCCCTCCCCCTCCCCGGGGTCAAACACCACCGTCTCCTCGTCGTCAAACTCTCCGTCGCCAAGCATCTTCGCCGTTTCCCGGACCTCTTCGACCCCTTCCCTGACCATCGCGGGAGTTGCAGGAGGCCGGGGAGGCCCCATAACCCCCGCCCCAGCCCCGCCAGGGACCAGTGGCAGCGGTAATGGTGGGAGCGGGGTTGGGGGTGGGGTCGGGGGTGGAGATAGCGGAGGCGACCTTAAGGGAGGGAGCCCCGGGGATGGGACAAATGTGCGGGAGTTCTGGATGGGGGCGGATGAGGCGGGGGAGGGCGGGGGTGATGGGCTGTTTCATGACGCGCAGGATGTTCCCATGCCGACGCTGAGCGTGTATGACCCGGAGAGGCTGTGGGAGTACGTGGAGCGGCCGCTGATGGTGTACATGCCGCTAAGGAAGCTGGTGGCAAAGGTGAGGGGGGTCTGAGGATGTTGAGGGTGGAGGTGGGGTGCGTGGGGGTTGGTGTGTGTGGTGTTGGTGTTGGTTTACGAGTGTTGGTGTTGGAGTTGTTGGGGGTATAGTGGTGGTCGTCGACGTCGTCCTGTTGGGGTCGTTGTGCGTGGTGATGAAGTTGGTGTTGGTGCTGATGCTTCTGGTTGTCGTTGTTGCCGTTGCTGTTTGGTGTTTGATTCGAGTGAGATCATTGTGTAGCCTTTACCGAAGGGTCAGACCTTGGGCTTGGCCTTGACCACGACCACTGCCTTTTCGCGGGGGGGGGCACCATCTTGGTAGTGCGGTATCGCGGCACCGATGTCTACGGGCTTGCACCCACCCACCCACCCGGAGGCCGCGCTGAGTGACGATCGGCAGCAATTAACGATATGTCCACCTTGCCTCCATGGGACGCGCGTTCGATTTAACCCAAGCATGTGCTGGTGCAGCCCGCCCGCCGATTAACCGAAACCCGGAAACTTTGGAGCTGATGACCGGCGTCGTGACCTCCTCGATGCTTAACTCGCCGTTGGGGTACTGCAAGCATACCCCAACTATTTTCCCGAGGAGCCTGCCCCCAAAAGTTGTATGCACTTGTGCTGCAAAACCCGTCAACGTTGCTAGCGTGATTGCAGTCGCGGAGGAGCTAGATGGACGTGAACTTGGCCGATGAGCGAACGCGTTTGGAATCATCATGAGTACTGCAGGCGCGTCGCCTTTGAAAAGTTCCGCCGTAAAACACAAGAAAAAACGTACGTCCTCCCTCCTTCCCCTCCCCCCCTCCCTCTCTCCCTGTATCCCTCCCTCCCTCCCTCCCAATTCCTCCCGTCCGACCCCCCCCCCATCCCTCCTTCTCTCGCTTCCTCCTTCCTCCCTCCCTCCCAACCCCCGCCCTTCCCCCCTCCCATCCCTCCTTCCCTCCCTTTCTCCTTCCCTCTCCCCTTTCTTCCTTCCTTTCGAAGCCACCGGCTGTGAGCAGTCCCATGAACATCGACGAGTTACCGGTGAGGTGCCTCGTTCATCGGACGCTAGCGGGCACGGAGGTGGCGGCCAGGCTAGTCGACACCCCCGCCGAGCGATACCGAGCCTCATTCGCTTTCATCTATATGGTCAGCGCAGAGAGCCAAGAGCACTATAAGCAGGCAAGACTGTGAACGGGGGGGAGGAGGGTGGAGGAAGGAAGGGTAGGGGGGGGAGGTACTCGATCTCGTGCATGGCCGTAGTCGTATGACCGTAGACCCTCGCATCCCTACAACGCCCGGACGGAGCACGTCGGGTTTCCATCGACCAGGCAGGCATTGCTTGCTTGCACCAAGCGTGAAGCGAAACATGAGGTGTTGGGCAGGTCGCACGAAGGGTGAGCTGCATATTTTGCTAGTAACCGCTTGTGAGGCGGAGTTGCAATGTAAGACGGCTTCGAACGGACCGGACGGGGGGGGGGGCGTACTAGTTTGTTGCTTGCCTTAGCCATTGACCATTGACCACGCACGCATCCCTCTCGAGACGGAGCAGGGGGGGGGGGGGGGGGTAGTCTCTCCGTTTGTTCGCCGAAGTCTGCGTGAGTTGTTTTGTTCGGTCCCGTCACTGTTGATTACACCTTGGATGGCACGGGAGGGGGGGGGTACATCTCATGCATGGCAGTAGTCGTGTGACCGTACGCTGTGTGGGGTGTGTGTACATGTCATGCATGGCAGTAGTCGTATGCATGGTCATACGCCGTCCGTTTTACCTCCTTCCGCTTTCCGAAAATGGAATAATGAAAAGGGAATGCAGAACATGGAACCCGGAAAGTAATCCGTACCACCTTGGAACATGGAACACGAAAAGTGGAAGATGGAAGACAAAAACCTGAAACGTGGAATATACAACATAGAGCATCCAATGCAACGCATGGAACGTTGGACACAAAACTTGGAGCTTGGGACGACCCGTGAAACGTGAGCATGAAACTTGGAACGTGTCGTACGGGCGTCTAATGTGTCTCTGGCGGCGTTGGTGTACATGGCACCAGTCTGTCTAGTTCGGGGAGGGTGTCGAGCTCCCGTGAAGCCGAGTTTGCACAGGCCCGCCCCCCGCTACGAAGACGTGTTGGTTCGTAGGTGTCCAGGAGGTTGGGGCGCGTACGCGGTTTCCAGTGTGATCGGAATTATAAGGGACATTTTGTTTGCCTATTGTGGCAATCGAAGTTTATGTACCCCATTATTCCGATCAGACCGGCAAATAGCAGAGCTCTTGACGGGTCATGACCTGACCCGACCCCCGGGTGGCGTCGGGAAGTTTTTTTATTATACCTGGTACGTATTACGGGTCGGGTCGTCGGGTGGGGTCTGGAAAAATGTAATCGAAATCTCAGGGGTCGGGTCGGGTCGGGTCGGGTCACCCTTTGTCCGACCCGACCCGACCTGACCTGACCTGACCTGACCCGCGAGATTTGACCCGACCCGTGAGCACCCCTGCTTAACCCTTTCAGGGCAAACTTCAATCCTGTTTTGGGGACAAAGCACTCAATTTCCGAGTGGTTTGTCCCCAAGACGAGACTGCAGTCCTAAAAGGGTTACTAAATACCATGTAGAGTGCTACTAATACTACCAAACGGGAGGGACTCTTCTGCCCAGAGCACGATTGCTTGGTCGACGAGGCTCTCCCGACATACTAACACCACTTTGGCCAGCGGAACGGAGCCGTCGCAAGGGGGGTGGGTTTCCGCGATCCCCCCTTGACTTCCGTTGATGTGTCCGTTAGAAGTGCCGTTGGAAAGTTCGTTAGAAGTCTGAGATATGTTGGACTTTCTGTCACACGATCCGTTGGAAGTTCGATTGGAAAGAATTTCCGTGGGAATTTCCGTCGGGGTTTCCGTTGAAATACGTACGAGTATCCGTTGGAAGTCCGTAGAATTTCCGTTGGGATTTCCGTTGAAATTTCCGTTGGAAGTCCGTTGAAACTGCCAGTGGAAGAAGTCGGTCCAATTTGGGTCTGGAGTTGGTTATATTTACTTTTGGAAGAGCACGAGGCGTAGCATCCTCGGGCCGCTGTTGCCTAGACTAGAGTTGGCATTGCCTCTAGAGCTAGCAATTATTTGAAACAAATTGAGGTTGCCGCCCCTCCCCCCTCAACATCCGGGGTAGATGAAGATGAGGTTGCTCTTTAGCGGTCACCTACTGTGTACGTATTGTCGGAATCGGTGTGTGGAATCGGTGTTGGTGACTATGATCCCGATGCGACAGATTGCGCACGCTTTTAGCGTTTTTTCGGGTCCAAGCAAAACAATAAAACCCTGGAGAATGATGCTTCTACCTTTTCCATGAAACGTGAAACACGAGCACGCACCCTCCCCGGTCGTACGACTACGGCCATGCATGAGATTGAGTACATCTCTCCTGTCGAGTACCCCCCCCCCATCCCCCCCCTCCCCCCTCCGCCCGGTCATACGACTACATCCATGCGTAATATCGAGTACCCCCCCCCCCCCCCCCCCCCCCCTTCACATATCCCCTGTCCCCCCCCCCCCCGCCCCACCCCATCTCAATCAATGTCGCACCCCCCCCCCCCCGCCCCGTCCCCAACCAGACGGTTCGACCGCTCGTCCGCGAGTGGGTGGACAAGGTGGAGGCGCGAGGTGGCGGAGAAGACGGGGGTGGCTGGCTCCTGCTTTACGTTGTTGTCGCGCCCCAAGGGGGGGGGTCTTCGGAAGGCGCCGCCGCCACGGCAGCTGCGGTTGAGGCTCAGGGGAAAATCTTCTGGTGGCTCTGCGCGGACTTCTACACCAAGACCCCCGGGGACCGTTGCTCGCTGGTTTCGTTGTACGTGGACGGCGTTCCGCCCCCGGCGTCGATTAGGGGAGCCCAGAAGGTCAGGCGGAGGGGCGGAGGGGGGGAGGGGGGAGGGGGGGGGGGGGTGTACTCGATAGGAGAGATGTACTCGATCTCATGCATAGCCGTAGTGGTATGACCAGAGGGGGGGGGGGGGAGGGAGGGCGTCGGGAGGGGAAGGGGGAGGGGGGAGGGGGGAGCACGAAGGGTTTCATTGTGCTGTGAGAGGGTGGGAGGGGGGGGGAGGGGGGGGGGGATGAGGCGTGAAGGGTTTACTTTCTTGCGGTGGGAGGGTAGGGGGGTGGGGGAGAGGCGGAGGTTGTGGTTGTTTGGGGGGGCGGACCATCCCGGGAGGTGAGGGTCTGTACGTCTAGACGTTGGCCAAGGCCGAAGCAGGAGTTGTGTTCTAGGCGTGGGCGGCCGCCCCCCTGGGTTTCGGTAGGTAGAGGACGAAGAATGCTCCTCGTTGTCTTGTTGCCCGCTTGTAGTGTTCGTCGAAGGGGATGGGGGAGGGGGGAGGGGTAGGTTGGCGACACAGGAACTTGCACAGGAGGGAGGTACGGGGAGGGGGGTTGATCGAAAATGAGTCGCGCGGGACACCATTCTCAACCGAAAACCTAGCCCAGACCTTGATCCTTTCCGTGTCCATAAGCCTATCCCCAACCGGATTGGTTGCCCTAGCCTAGCCTTGAACCCTGACCTCGCATTGTTTCTTCGTTTGTCGTCGTACCCCCCCCCCCCTCCCGGCGTGCTGAATGAAGAGCATGGCAAGGATGAGGCCGAGCGCTAGCCCACGACACCACCCGAAGCAGTGGGGAGACCTGCTCGCGAAGGTGCTGACTACAATGTGCTACAGCTGCTGTAAAGTAACTGTACTAAAGCTGAAGTGTGCTTGTAGTGTAGCTGTATTGTAACTGTGGTGTAGCCGTGATGTAACTGTATTGTAACTGTATTGCAACCGTGGTATAACCGTGATGTAGTTGTATTGTCACTGTGTTGTGACTGGTGTTACCGTAACGTAACCGTTTTGTGACTGTAACGTAACTGAAGCGTAACTGTACGGGCTTGAAACGTAACTGTGATGTAACTGTGATGTAGTTATTAATAGTGCACTTTGCTAGCTTGTGAAGGTACTGGATGCCAGGGAAGTTAAACACGTACTGCTGTACTTTTTTTTTTGGTCTGTGCATGCATGCACGTGCGTGTGTATTTTGCTGTTGCCGCGTGGCATTTTTGACCCGGGCGAACGATTACGGGGTTGTCCGACGATGGATGATCGACGATCAACGATTCCGATGGTTGGTTGACAATCGATGATCGATGATTTGTGATTATTACGGGGGACCATAGTTAATAGGACCAAATATTGTTAGTAAAAATGGTCAAATATATAGGTTTTTATGTACACCACAGGTCCTATTAACTATGGTCCCCCGTAATAGTGGTGATCGAGTATTTTGTGATTCGGGATTCGTGGCTTGTGACTTTTGATTTGATGATTGATTGTTGAATATAGTGGCGGCAACGGTCCCTCTATAGCGCCAGAGGGCCGGTATGCGTCAGGCAATAGTACCGGTCCTATAGCGGCAACCAACCGGCACTAATTACTCCGCACACTGCCACACAGGTTAACCCGCATGTGTCGAGCGGTTTCACAGGCACGGACGCGTCGTACGATAGAGGTGGCACATTTCCGCTGATTTTTGAATCTGAATGACGGGGCTCCTTAACCCAAAAACGTCGGAATGCCCATCTTTTTCCGAAGAATGACTTTTTGGTATACTTGGGCCATGGGATTGTTCATCGGGATGCAATTTGATTTTGGCTGAAGGCGGTTTACGGGTGAGGTGTGAAGCCCCTTAAGGCCAAGTGAGGAGCCTCAGAATATTAAGGGTGAACCTCTATCGCAGAACGCCTCCACTATAGGGGGCAACCGGCAATATAGAGGGGCCGCTGTTGTACCGAGGGTCGGGGGTCGACGATTGATGATACGAGGGTTGAAATGATCCTGAAATGTCGAGGATTGATGATTGACGAGTGAGACTTGAGGACTGATTGATTGGATACGTCGCGGGGCACAAACTGCTTGGAAACAGAGCTGGACGAACGTAAATGAATCGCGGCTGACAAAATATCACGTGCCCGAAATCGAAGCGGTGGTCGTGCCTCGCGCCTACGGTACCCACAGTCAGTACGTACGTACCAGGTACCTGGTATAGACTTTGGGGTCCTTTCCCTCCGTCCGCAATCGCTAGGTCCATGCTCATAATATACTCCGAAGTATACCAGGTACCTGGTATATATATACGTATATTGTATATATATATTTATATTGCGGCTTGCTGTATTGTAAATCCAGGTGGGGAAGGTGGTGATGGAGGTGTTCGAGGCGAGAGCGCGCAGCTACGCGTCGGAGATTGGCCACCTTGACGCTACGAGGGGCATGATCGGGTGAGCCACACATGCATGCAGTTCTTTGAGCGTTGCCCCTTTTTGGGACCTACCACGTGTATGGGCGACCGAAAAAAACGACGGGAATATGCCAGGTTTACGATTTTTCTCGACTTATCAAGCGTCTGTTCTTTTATCAAGCGTTTGTTCTTTTTTGTTTTGTTTTACTCAGTTCCTTCTACGAATGATCTTCGCCCCTGCCTGTTTTTCTTTTGTCTCTCCCGCCTATTAGGGGGGGTCATAGTAAATAGGACCGAATGTCGTTGGTAAAAATAGGTAAACATATAGGTATTTGTGTGTACCGTAGGTCCTATTTGCTATGGTCCCACGTCATAGTCGTCCCCGCTACGGTTCGTGCCTTCCAGTTTTCGGTTGCGAGCAGACTTGAACGCGTTCTTGCCTCCTCGATTCTGGGAAGAATTTGCGGCGGCAGTGACGTAAATCGCCATGCTGTGCGCGTGCGTCGTACGAGGCCTTCCTTACCTTGTAGTTCGAGCACGTACAGTACGGTTCCTTCTATAGAGACAGTTATCATATAAATATTCAATCCAAACCATCCTTATATTTTGGGTCAGAGTAGTATAGCACTATCACACTAGAGTGATAGGGTAACACACCCCCTCGGACGATTTTCAAAGAAAGCTGAGTTTGTCGACAACGAGGAGAGCGTACTGAATACGACGAGCGAGCGATGCGTCTATGCTATGCAAACCTTCTCGACGAAATATTTTCACCAAACCCACCATTTTTCGTTGCGTGTGGCCTCCCCATGTTTTGGAGGGAGCCGGGTCTGAAGTTCGTCCCAGGGGGTGTGTTATCTTATCACCCAGTGTGATAATGTGGTACGGGTAATGCCGATTAAATCGGTTGGCACAGATGGGGTTAACCATTGTGGCGGTGTGCGGAGTAATTAGTGCCGGTTGGCGCTAGAGTGCCGGTATTATTGGCTGGCGCGTATCATATCGGCACTATAGAGGGATCGTTGCCACTGTATTGTACATGCATCCCCTGCTTGGTGTCGCCGATGCGGTAGCCGCCGCTCAATATTCGACGCGTGTTCCCTCTCAAGTTCAAAAGTGATCGATATGAAGTACCTCTAGGCAGCTCATATGCGTCAGCTAGTGTTTTGGTCGGCTGTTCATACGTGGTTTGCTTTCGTTTATGGTCAGCTGTTGTATTGATCGCCAGGTATTTGTTTTCGTATGAGTTTCGGAAGGGGCCAGTGTGAAGGACCGGCGGTAAGCAGCTGATATGTTTTGGTCAGCTGTTCATAATCAGCGTTCAGTAGCGAGCTACCAAGTATTGTTTGTTTTTTTAACCGGCTACAGTAAATGGTTGCCTGCTTTTTGAACACCGGCTATGAGTAGTCAGCTATTCATCGTCAGCAAATATAATAGTTGTCAGATTTTCAGTCAGCTGATTGTAGGGAGCTAATTATCTGATAATGATCCTAGTTCGTGTGCACATACTGAAGTATTAGTATTATTGTCAGCCGCTACTATTACGGGGCACCATAGTTAATAGGACCTATGGTATACATAAAAAACTACCAGGGTATATATTTAACCATTTTTACTAACAATATTTGGTCCTATTTACTATGGTCCAAGGTAATAGTATTACGGGGGGCCATAGTTAATAGGACCTATGGTATACATAAAAAACCTATATATTTAACCATTTTTACTAACAATATTTGGTCCTATTTACTATGGTCCAAGGTAATAGTAGTCAGCTACTATAGTAAGGGTCCGCTGTACCTGGCTTAGGTTATGCTGTGTTGTGTTGTGCTGTACTGCTGTGCTTTGCGGTGTTTTGTCTTGTTTGCTGCTTCGTGCTGTTGTGGTGTACATCAGTTTCTCGACGTCGTTGTCTTCTGCTGTGTTTGCTGCTTCTCGCGTCTTTACCTTGGTGCTCGGTGTCGGCGGGGGCTTCGCAGCTGGGACTTCGGCAAGTTCTTCGTCATCAAGGAGTCCCTGGCGCTGATGTACAAGGAGTTGCAGCTGCCTTCGGAGGCTCTGCTCAAGTACCAGGCAAGAACGGCACGGCTCAGCGCTCCGCATATATAGTAGTACTGCGCAGTACCATAGTAGCGTTAACTTCCTTACCGTATTAGACGTGAGCGCGAGAGCAGGGGGGTTCGAGCGGGTATGGTGGCCGTCGATAGTGAGAGTCAAAGCTGCTGCGAACTACCCCAAGCGCATATCATGTGACCCGTGGAGCCCTTTCCGCGATCTCTACGCTCGTTCGTATGCTCTCCCTGTTTTCTCTCACCCCCCCCTATCCTTCTCTCGTGTTTATGCTCTCTCTCTCCCTCTCTCTCTTCCTCTCTCTCTCGCCGTATCTCCCTCGCTCCCTCCCCCCCCCCCCCCCCCTGCCTCCCTCTCTCTCTGTGTTTTTACCTGTCTCCCACTTTCTCCATCTCGCCTCCGCCCCTCTTCCCCCTCCCTCTCTTCCTCTCTCTCGTTACCACCACCCCCCCCGCCCCCTCCCCCATCTCCCTCTCTCTCCCCCTTCTCCCCTCTGACTTGCCTGCCTCCATCAGGAACTGGCGGCTCTTATTCTGACCATGGGAGAAGGTTCCGAGAATAATCTGCGGTCTCCGAGCCGGTCGCCGATTCCTGCCGGCGGCAAAGACAGGTCCAGGCAGCCGTCAACACCGCGGCCAGTATCGCCATCGCCATCGCCGTCGCCAGCAGCAGCAGCAAGAACAACGACACCTCGACGAGCAGGGGCAGGAGGAAGGGGGAGAGCTCGGGGGGGGGGGGGAGGAGGAGGAGGAGGAGGGGAGGGAGGGGGAGGGGGGAGGGATAGGGTTTCGAGGGAGCTGTTGTTCGGGCTGGGCGTTCGCGATCAACCTCTACGTCCGCCAGGTGTGTTGTTTGTTGTTGTTGTTGTTGTTGTTGTTATCTCGTCTTGTTCATTTTCTTGTCTTGCCTTGCCTTGGTTTGCCTTGCCTTGCCTTGCCTTGCCTTGCCTAGTCTTGCCTTGCCTTGCCTCGTTATGTCGTGTCTTGCCCTGCATTCATCGGCTGATGGTGTTGGGTGTGTATTGCCTTGTCGTGTCTTGACGAAGGCTGCTGCCCTGGTTGCTGCTCTTGCAAGAGGAAGCTGCGCACGAAATATCGTTGGACGGGACGAAACGCTACGGCACGCATCACCCGCTCGCTCTCTCGCCTTGCCGCGATCGCACTACAGCTACTGGTATATATATACAGACTACCTCGTATAGATATTGTGTACTACGCCTGTACTTCTCTGTTGTTGCTATCGTCTCGTGTGACCTCCATAAATAGCATCTTCCGTTCGGCCACCCCACGTGAGGTGTTTTACGCCTGATGCCAGCATGTCAAAACAGAATCACGGTCGTACGTACGTAAAAGTTACCAGCTATCAATTGTATCCGTAAATCGAAGGATAGTTTCGATGCCAACATCATGCCGAATTTATCCTTTTGGTACTGCAGTCCCGTTTTTGAGAACAAACTATCACGGGAGACCATAGTAAATAGGACCTAATATTGTTAGTAAAATTAGGTTAATATATAAGTTTTTGTGTGTACCATAGGTCCTATTTAATGTGGTCCCCCGTAATACCTGTAATTTGACTGCTTTGCCCCCAAAACGGGGACACTTGAAATTTGACTGGTTTCTTCCCAAAACGGGACTGCAGTCCTACAGGGGTAAATAAAGTTCGTATTACGGGGGACCATAGTTAATAGGACCAAACATTGTTAGCAAAAATAGCGAAATGTACATTGCTTTTTGTTTGTACCGTAGGTCCTATTGACCATGGTCCCCCGTAATAGAAAGATCCCCAAACGGTCCATGGATACCCAAACGGTCTTCATATTTCCCGACAGAGGGATACATTCTAAAATCTCCCCAGTTGTCCCTCCTTGCTTCTTCGCCAGCCGAAAACTTACTCCCCCCCACCCCCCCCCCCCCCCCCCCCCTCCTCCCGCCCCCCTCCCCCTGTCCCCTTCTCTCTAACGCCAACGCAAACGCCGGCACCGACGCGAAGCCTCGGTTTTGGACTACGGACAGATGCGTTTCCGCGAGCGGGTGAACGGGGGCAGGCTTCACAGCCTGGTGCTGGAGACGCAGCTGTACATCTTCGCCAGGCAGTGCGCGCTTAACCTCGAGCTCAAGAAGCCCGCGGAGGTGGCGAGGTAGGTCGCCCGGTTTTCGGAGAGAGATGGAGGGGGTAGAGAGGGAGGGAAAGGGGACAGGGGGAGGGGGGGAAAGAACGGGGGGAGGGAAAAGGGAGAGAGATAAGGGGGGGACGGAAAGTTGTTTCAGGGCGTCTTGTTTTGTCCGGGGGATTTTCCTGTGTGACAATGCCTGCGCTTGTTTCGGTGTCTGGTGTTTGTTCGGTTCTTTTTTTTTTGTGGTCGTGCTTGGGCTTGCTCTTGTGGGGTGTTCTGCTTGTTGCTTGTTGTTTATGCTGCTGTTGGCGTGACATTCAGGCATGGAGCGCAAAGCCAGAAATGGTTTGCCGTGACGGTAGCATGTGCGCCTCAAGCGCCGCTTCTGGGAAAGAACGTTCTGCAGAAACGTTCCTATTACGGGGGGCCATCCATAGTAAATACTTTGAAGTAGGACCCAATAGTGTTACTAAAAATAGCGAAACATATAGATTTTTGTGTATACCGTAGGTCCTACCCTGGTGTTTAATATAGTCCCCCGTAATAGTAGGATAAAGCACGTAGTCGCCGGTGGCGGAGAAACACAAACACGACAACGAAAAATCCGCTTCCGAGCTTTTCTTCCTGTCCCCCCCAGACTCCGCTTTACCCGGCGAAGCCAAAAGGGCGTACATCTCGTTCCCCCGACTCCGCTTGCCCTGCAGCCGGCACCGTGACCCTCGCCCTGCTGCCCCACCCCCTGCCACTGCCGCGCTACCGTGTCCCGAAACCGCCCCATGGGTACCGCCTCTCGCGTCCCCGTTGTATTGTTTTGTGTGTCCCTTTGTGTGTCCCTCTGTGTCACCCCTCTATATGTCCCTTGCATCGAAATCTTTGTCGGTTGGTTTCGGCTTTTGTCCGTCTGTGTCGCTTTGTGTGTCCCTTTGTGTCCATTGGTTGTCGGTTCATGTCCCTTTGTGTCGCTTTTGTGTCCCCTTTGGGTCGCTTATTGTGCCGGTTTTTGTCCCTTTTGTGCCGCTTTATTCCCCTTCGTGCCGCTTTTTGTGTCCCTCTGTGTCGCTTTTGTGTCTCTTTGGGTCGCTTATTGTGCCGGTTTGTGCCCCATTTGTGCCGCTTTATTCCCCTTCGTGCCGCTTTTGTGTCACTCTGTGTCGCTTTTGTGTCCCCTTGGGTCGCTTATTGTGCCGGTTCGTGTCCCTTTTGTGCCGGTTCGTGTCCCTTTTGTGCCGCTTTATTCCCTTTCGTGCCGCTTTTTGTGTCCCTTTGTGTCGCTTTTGTTCCCCTTGGGTCGCTTATTGTGCCGGTTCGTGTCCCTTTTGTGCCGCTTTATTCCCTTTCGTGCCGCTTTTTGTGTCCCTTTGTGTCGCTTTTGTTCCCCTTGGGTCGCTTACTTGTGCTGGTTTTTGTCCCTTTTGTGCCTCTTTATTCCCCTTCGTGCCGCTTTTTGTGTCCCTCTGTGTCGCTTTTGTGTCGCCTTGTGGCACTTTGCGTCCCTTCGTTGTCCCTTCAGGTTCCATTTGTATCTCCGTTTATGTCCAGTCGTGTCCCTTTGTGTCGTCTCACGGCACTTTCTGACCCATTTTTTTATGTCACTTTGTATCCCTACTCCGTCTGTACCCCTCCATATCAGCCCCTTTGTGACTCTCCAGCTCCCTCCTCCGTTTGGTATCCCTCCGTTTGTGTCTCTTTTTATCCCTTTGCGTGCCGTGTCCAGGATGGGAGGGCGGTTCATGCCGGCGTACTACCACGAGCTGATAGGCCAGGCAGACCAGCAGGACATGGCCATGGGGTGGGGGAAAGACTTCGAGGACGGATATGCGACGGACGTAGCGTCTCCCTCGGCATCGCTTGACCCAGCCGAAGTGGAGCTGTTTGCCCTCAAATCCTCTTGGGACGTGGTCAAGGCGTGCGACAGGCAAGCAGAGGGGAGGGAAAGGAGTTTTAGCTGCGGGTGTCGGGAGCGTTTGGGCAGTTGATGGTGCCCCCCCCCCCTCCCCGCGGCATATGGGCATACGGCTACCGCCATGTATGATATCGAGTACAACCCCCCCCCCCCGCCACACCTCATTGTAGGGGTGCGAGGGTTTATGGTCCTTCGACCACGGCCATGCATGATATGAGTACCCCCCCCCATGGTCATACGACTCCGGCCATGCCTACACCGGAAATTAAATCAACTCATTGAAGCTGTCGTCCATATGCAAGTCCGCCTCAAAAGCGGTTCTTAGTAGGATGCAGCTCACCCTTCATGCGACTCGCCAGACACCTCACGGCGCTTCGCGCTTGGTGCAAGCAATGTCTGCCTGGTCGGTGAAAACCCGACATGCTCCGTCCCGGCATTGTAGGGATGCGACGGTCTATGGTCATACGACTGCGGCCATGCATGAGATCGAGTACATCTCTACTATCGAGTACACCCCCCCCCCCCCCACTTCACCCACCCGCCTGCCAATTCTCCTGTGGACGTCGGGTGCAGGTACTTCACGCGTGCTATGAACGCCGGCGGGATCGAACCTCCTCCGAGGGAGCTCCATGTGATCAGGCAGGCTCGGGCCGAAACGTCCCGGTTTCTGGCGGAGCTGCTCGAGTTCGCGCAGACGAGGCTGCTCGAGTACGCTCGCCTGGTCTCGGAGAAAGGAGACCACGCCGATGGGGATGGAGACGGGGAGGCGTTTGGGGAGGCCAGCGCACTGGCGGACTCGTGTGTGTGGGAGTTGCAGGAGAGAGGGTGAGCTTTTTTTGTTGATCATCCACGCTCGTTTTTTTTTTCGGATGGCGTTCTGCGGTTTGTCTGGGTTCTGGGTCCCCTCCTCTAGCGGCGTTTTCGCGGCGCCTTTTTTTTTGTTTGTGCGGTATCTGCCGCGTTTTTTTATGCACTGGGATGTTTTTGTGTTTTTGTTTCTTCTTGTTGTGGTCTAGTTTGTGAGATGACGTAGGGTGCGCGGCTCGTGTTTTGCCAGCGTCATGCAGGATGGGGAGAGATAACTCTGGGCTTCTCTTCAAAAGTAACGAAACCAGCCACTTATGCTACAGTAACCGCCATCGCCTTGACTCCAAGCAACACGTGTCACGCGGTTTTGTTTGGTCACTCTGCTGTTAGATAGTCCCGGAAGAAAACGAAACCGCTCCCCTTCCGAGCGATGCTTGCACGGAGGCTCCCTAAAGTGGTTGAGCACTAGAGGGGGGCTAGGGGCCTCGAGAGGGACCCACGCCGCGTCGCAAACCGGCGACAAGGCATCGGTATGGACTCCGTGGTTGAACAGCCAAAGGGCGTAAAGATGGGAGACTCGAGCCCCCCCACTTTAACCGGCGGTTGGCAGACGAAAGCATTGCCGGTTATGAAACCACCCGTCAGATGGCATGCGTGGTCGAAGGCATTTTATTTAGTATGACACGTACGTATACGAACCCTGTCTTTCACGTTTTGGAAGCTGGTGAGCAGGCGGCTGAGGTATTGTCTGTGGGCCCCGCTCGCCTGGTCGGAAAACGCCTTCCCAATGTTGTTTGCCCCCCATCCCCCCCCACCCTCTCTCTTCAGAGCCGGTTGGCCCGCATTCTATATCATGGTGGTCCTGTTAACCTTTTCGCCACCGTACTCCCGTCTTGCGGACTTGACACTTGGAATTAGAATATGAAATAGTAGGAGTGGTGAAAAGGTCACGTTATCTGGTGCGAATCAGCTTCTTAGTCGTGTTCAACCCCCCCCCCCTTTTTGTTTGCCCTTCATGTCGTCTCGTCAGGTTTTTAGCCTCGCAGCGGGATTGGGTGCCGCCGGCGATGGAGCCCGAGGGTTCGGCAGCTGCCGCCCAAAAGCCCGAGGGGTGGTTGGGGAGGATGCGCGTGGAAGGAGGCATGATTGATGTCGAGGTGCGCGGTCTACCAATCGGAACTATAGAATGAGCTACGGTGTTTAACTTTGCAGTGGGAGATGCCGACACTAGGGGATTCGGAGGTTGCGGTAAGAGGGAGGATGGAGGGGGGGGGGGGGTGATCAGTGGTCACTTGCTCTGGAGCAGCTGTTGAAGGTGGCCTCTCGGAGAGAACGAGGTTACGTATGTACGACTCTGGCCGAGAACCCAGTCCACGTTTAGTATTCACATCAGAGCCCATATGGGCATTATATTTCTGGCCCGAATTGCACTGTTCACCTCTTGAGAAGACCTGCCCACAAGTTATAGATCCGAGCTGATAGGAGTATCAAAGTTGGGCACCCTCTATACCCCGTTCCCGCCCCTTCCCAATGTCTCTTCCCCCGCTTTCCTCTGTATCTGAACTCCTCGGTAGCTATTTATAGGTTAGCGGCCTGGTCAACCATAGAAGACGTCGAAAAGCTCGTGAAATTGATTGTGCTTGCTTTCTGACAGCGAGAACTTCCACGTTCCGTCTCTCGCCTCGCCGTTCCGCCGCCGCCCAGGCCGTTTCGGGACGGTACTTCTGGGACTGCGACGAGGAGGGGGAGGTGTTCATCCCGCCGCACGACGCGGGCGTGAAACGGTTTAACCCTATGAAGGTGGGCAGAAACCGTCCGATTTGTGCGTGGTGTGTCTTTTTTTCCTCTTCTTTTTCTCGGTTCCGAAAGTTGTGGCTATTCTGGGGGACCATAGTCAATAGGACCAAATATTGTTAGTAAAAATGTAAAAATGGTTACATTTATAGTTTTTTTATGTATACCATAGGTCCCATTAACTATGGCCCCCCGTAATAGGTATGGCTAGGGTTCTGGCTGACCCTTTTGTGTATCAACTGAAATGTGATTGTGTTACGTACTGAGCTATAGGGGTAAAAGGTCGATCAGTTGCCCAGCCGAGAATACTCCATACAACGTTCTCCCCCCCCCCTCTATGGTCATACGACTACGGCCGTGCATGAGATCGAGTACATCTCTCCTATCGAGCACACCCCCTCTGTACGGCGGGTTCTTGGGGCGTCTGTACCGTGTACGGCTGTACGCTGACCTACCCGCTTCGTTTCAATCCCTGGGGAACCAGGGATATATGTTTTTAGGGACGCGCGCGCAGGCGCTTCTATAACAGAAACGCTCGAGGTGAGATTCGAACCCGTGTCCGGCCGACGGCACCAAATGTGATGGTATTACCTACTGAGCTATAGGGGTAAAATATCAATCAGTTCCCCAGGCAGAGGTAATTACTTACAATACCCAAAATATAATTATGCTCCCGGGCATAGGGGTCTGATGCTGCGCGCATAAAAAGCGACGACGGCGGCGCTGTTCTGGCAAGCGTGATGGATACATATGCAGTGCCCAAGGCGTTGACCACCTAAAATACTTGAAGACTAATTACTGATGGCCCTCATGTGCAACCAGGTTCTAGAATATTGTAGCGCGCCAGAGGTGGAGTGGTGACTGCGGTGGGCGGTAGATTTGCGCCGAAATGTTCGCCCAATGGCACGAGGTCGCATAGAGTCGCGTGGTGTAGCGTGGCGGTGCTCTGAAAACCCCGTTTCGCAGTAGGCGCTCTGTTCTGACCTCTCTCCCCCCTCTCCAGGCAGGCATATACTGCGCTTTTAATATTCTTCGTACGGTAGGGAAATATGCTTCCTGGGTGGGGTCATGAATCCGTCGGCCACGGTGGTGGCGCAGCGTGGTTAGCACCGGTACCCGTCGGCAACGCAGGTGGCTGACGCCGTGAAACGGCGTTTTTTCGCGTTATCGTGCGATGTATCGAGTTGTATGATACCTGGTATGTGTTTTTTTGTATCCCTGTAGATGACAACTGCCATGAAACGTGTTTTGCTCAAAAGCCCTACCCGACCCACGCTCCCAATGTCACAATCGCTCCGCCCCCGCCCCCTCCCCTGCACCGCTTGATCTATATGCCGTAGCACTCAGCCACAGAAGTCGCGGCTTGTTGACAATATGTAACCCTTCTCTCCTTCCCCCCCCTCAACTCCTTCCCCGTCTTCAATTCTCCCCCACCAGACGATAACGGGGGGCGACGGGGTCCCATCTCCTCACAAGTTCCGGGAATCGACGAACCGCATCACCGACTTCGACGACGAGGAGGACTCTGACGAGACCGAGGAAAGCGATAGCAGCAGCGCGGTGACTTCCTCCTCAACCCTCACGTCCGCCAGCGCCGCCACTGCCGCCGCGACGGTGGCTTCCAAGGGTGCTTCAGCAGCAGCGACGTCGGGAAAACCGTTGCGGGGGGCGGCTCGGGCGGCGCGGGACGCCGCGGGCAGCGAGGCGTTAGGCGGCAGCGATATGGGGCTCAGCCTTATCGATAGACCGGAAGCGCTGGAGGACGCTTACCTCCAGCTCACGCACTCTCTTGGGCAGCACAATCAGAGGGCTGGCCGCGTACGAGCGGCCGCTCGTTGCTGGGGACGACGCGCTGAGCTGCTGCTAGAGAGGGGGGAGGTTGGCGTCGCCCAGGCCAGGCTTTCGGCCCTGGCGGACCTTTATCTGGTGCGTTCGACGTTAGGACCAAAAACGCAAGGATATCTGCGTCTCTGTTCGCTCTTCGTCCTTGGGAACATACCTAGATCACAAGGACCATTTGCAGGAAAGAACCATAGTTGTATCCAAGCAGTTTCGCAAAGTCCTCGCTTCTTTTTTGGCCTAGCAAAAGCCGCAACCATGTGATGAAAAAGTGAAGATTTTTGGATTGGTCGTGCGTGCATCAATGATCCGTGCACAACGCGGCACCGCATGACCCAAGCGAGCAACAATCGCAGGCGCGAGAGGGAGGCCTGGCGAACCCCGTGCTCTCTCTAGAAATAGTAGAACCATCATTGTCAAGGCTCTACATAGTAATATGCACGAGCAGAGAAATCCCAAGGTCTGGTGACGGGGAAAAGACCCCGTGACATTTAAGCTGGCGTTCCCGCCGCACCGTATTCCGCCCTCCTCGCACCACCTCAATCCACCCCTGTTGCCGCCCCCTACCCCTCCTGTCTGCAGGCCGAAGGGTGGCTGTCTCAGGCCTTCTGGGCGCTGCACCGGCTGGCGCGATGCCGCCGTACCCTCGGCCTGTCAGCCAGGCAGCACAAGGCGAGTGCGAAAGGCGGCGGGACGTACGTGTCGACCGTGATGCGCTTGGCCGCCGTCCTCAAAGACCCCCGAGTTAGAGCGGAGGGCGGCAAGGTCGCGGTTGAGAGGGCAGCCACCGCGCTTATTCGCGACGTCCGAGCATTGGCGGGGCCGTCTCTGGGCTCGTCCCGTCGGCGCTCCAGCTCACCCGACGGAGACGACTCCTCCGCGGGCGCGGGGAGAACTTTCCACTCGACCGCCGACGCACCGCTAGAGGGCGGCAAGCACGTGTACCGCCTTCAGTGCTTCGCGGACGTAAACCTCTCGGTGGTGGTGACGGAGGGGGGCGCCGGCTGCAAGCGTGGGAAGGCGACGCGTCTGGACCCGCTGCCGGCGGTCCACGTCGGCGACGTCCTCCGCGTCTCGTGCGTCTTCTCGAGCCACTTGCCCGAGCCCGTGACTCTCGACACCCTTTTCCTGGAGATGTCCATGGACGCCAGCGCGGGTGACCGCCCTTCCGCACGACGCTCGCCGTCGAGGCAACAACTCCTGCGTCGTCTGGAAAGCGTCAGGACGGTGGCGGGGACAGATAACGCCCCGTCACCGGCTGGCAGCCCTACCTCGGCCAGCCTAGGCGCCGACGCTTTCAACGCTCAGGCCCCGCTGTCGGCGGGGACGCCGACCGACGCGCTCAGCGCCGCCTCGCTGGCGCTGACTAGGGATTCCGCCGGAGATGAGGCGAACGGCGAAGACATGGCAGCGACCTCTGCGTCAGGCGCGGGCAAGAAGGTCGGGAACACGCAATTCGTAGTACCGTCCATCCGCACCTCGAGGAGCCAAAGCTTCAGCCCGCGCAAGTCGTTTTCTGGGCTTGACGGTGACTCGCTGTCCAGGATTTCGGGTGGAAGAACCGCCAGCGAGTTGCCGCGCGGCGGCCATAGCCGAAGCCCTGCCCGGCACTCGATCGGGACGTCACCGTCCACGTCACCACTCCCGCCTCCGGCGACGGTGGGATCTCGACTGCCCAAGACCCGTTCCAGGCCGGCTTGCTCGGCCAGGATAGAAGGGCCCGTAATTTTGTCCCCCGGTGATACCGAGGTCGTGTTCTCCCTGCGTCCGACACTGCCCGGCGTGATCACGGCTTCGAAGGTTTCAGCTAGTTGGGGGGGAGTCACCTTGATGGACGTGCTGTTCGGCGGGAGGCTCGCAAGCGGGGGCCCCGCCGGGGTAACGTTACCGTCGGCGTGGATCGGGAATCCGCGCCCGCCACCCTCCGCAGTAGTGCGACCGTTTCGCCCCCTGGCAGCGCTTGAGGTTGTGCCGCCGCGATTCCTCCCCGCCGGAAAGGAAGGGTGGGTCTGCGTGACTATTTCACCGGGGCCTGACACCCTGCGCGACGCTCAGTTGAGGGTAATCGTAGGTCGGGGGCTGTCTTGGGTAGACGCCAGGAGTTCACGCGTAAAATGGCGTCGGTTCGGCGAAGAGGTCGGCAGTGGTGCTGCTGGTGCACCGCGCGGATCCGCCTCGTGTGTTGAGGAGCCGGCGAAAGCTCAGACGGGGGAGGACGCCGCCGACATCCTGGTGGATCTCCGGGAGGTTTTGCAGCCTGGGTGGAAGGTGGAGATCTCGCTCCGCGTTCGATCAACAGCGCTAGTATCTACAGAAGCCCCCGAACCCTTCGTTCGGCGGTCTTGCACCATCAAGGCCGAACTGCAGGCTTGGCACTCTAGGTCAACCGTGGGCGCTGCTTCCGGCACCACCAGCGACGCCGACGTTACACCTGCCGCGGCCTCGGGCACGCGTCCATCCAACGCTGTAGACCTAGGGCCCAGCGCAGACGGCGGGGTCATGCAACGAACCCGCGCGCGTGCGGGCTTTTCCCCCAGGCCCCCGTTCGAGGCGCGGGTGACCGTGATACCCCGCCCGGGAGGTGTGGTCTTTGCGCAGGTAGCGCTTGTCTGCATGGCTCCCGTCGCGCTCGCACTGCTCTCGTGCGAGATCGTACGATTGGAACCCGGCGCAGAGGTTGTGGCGGACCCTAACGCGTTTTTGAATGGCGAGGTGATGCCTCCGGGACAGCCTTTGCGCCTGGCGATGTGCATTCGGCGGCAGGAGAAGCCCGCAGACGCCGAGGATGCCAAGCCTGCAAACTCGGGCGACGTACCGCTCGCCGTCCACCGGCTGACGTACGCAATAGAGCCGCAAGCGGCTAGCAGCGCTTTGCTCAGCCGGGGTGAGCGCAGCCCGCGGCATGCCGACAAGACTGGCGTCGACGGCGGCAGCAACCGAGCGGAATCGTTCGTCTTCGACGTTTTCATTCCTGTCCCCGAAGAGCGTGGTGGCGCAAGCGGTGGCTTGAAGGCCTCTGACTTCACCCAGGCTCGTCGTAATCTCACGACTTTCGTGCGGCCGTCCGGCATCGGCGGACATCTCGGCAACGGCACCACCTTGGGTGAAGAAGAAGACCACGTCCTCCTACATCTCAGTCTTGCCGAGCCCAGGGCTTTCGAATTCGGCGTTGAGGGCGATGAGATTGCCCGCAGTGGGGGGGCTGCGGGGCAATCGGTGACGTATCAGGTAGTGGCATCGCCGTCGGACTGGATGGTCAGTGGGCTGGTCAGGGGCTCGACAGAGTTGACGCTCAAGGTGCGTTTGGGTGCCCACTATCAAAGCTTTTTATACCCGCCGCAAAATTATTTCCTCCACAATATGGGTTGCTGTAGCTGTGACTGCAACCGAAGGGCTTTGCGCTGGCACCTTCACGCAAGGTATTTCGTTTCAAGACGGGGGCTCCGACCCTAAGGTATAAGTAAGGGCTTCCCCGTGACATTCATCCGATATGGCGGCTCGTGCTTCGTTTTTCATGGCTTTGTCGGTGACTGATTCGCCCTAGAATCTGTTGTTGCTCGGTCCGGTGCAGGGAGGAAAACAAGTGATGTGCCGGGTGCACCTCGTGCCCATCCGCGGCGGACTGCTCGCGCTTCCGCGCTTGGATGTGACGGCGGCAACAGGCGGCCAGGGCCTTGGGAATGTGAGTTTCGTGTGCTCTGTAGAGCTGTGTTCACCTGTCTTTGAGACCGCCTGAGGTTTTCTCTTTTCGATACGATAGCTTGTTCTGATTGGCCCGACCCTGCCAAAACTACTCAGATCGTTGCGTTACAGAAAAATATCGTTAAGGTTCAAGTCTCAAACGAGAAGGCGAGCACACGATTGCCGCGTTGAGTACCCAGCGTAATGTAGTGTAGCATCTCCCTCCCGGGGCTGGGCTGACACGTTTTTTACCGCGCACGCCGCGAGCAAGACCAATCACCAACACACAGCGTAAGGCTTTTTTTGTCCTTACCCCACCCACCCCTTCCCATCGCCATTTCTACAGATGATGGTTTGGAGCCCAGAGCAGCGCAAGGTCCTTGTTCTCCCACCAGGCGACGCTGCTTCTGTGTGTACAGCTCGCGCGCCGTGACTTGGACCTCTTATTTTTCGGGGGAAAATTGATTTATAGGAAAACTGCGGGCAGACTTCGTAGTATCTCTGGTGGTATAGTTGGGCTTTAAACGCATGTTTTACCCTGAGAGCAAGCTTTGCTAGTGTGCCCGCACAGATATATCATGTGCCGGCCTTTCGCCCGCGGCGTTGTCGCTTATTTTTGTATAGTATAGGAGACGTAGTCATCCACGATGGTCACCTGTAGGCCTACAGTAGCACAGAAAACCAGTTATTTAGCAATCGGTGTATTTCTGATTGACGACGTATCCGACACCCTCCGATGGTCTTGACGGAGCAGCACAGTTATGCTGCTGCTTCCTGGACTCAAATCGGCCGTCACTGATCTGTATACCGTCTTTCGTTCTGGTCGTTGAAACACTACACCACGACTGTTGTCTTGGAGCTATTTGTTCAGCAGTGGTGTTTTGTTTTTAGCACTTGGTGGTGCCGACGTGTTTTGCCAAGCAGCGGTACAAACATGGTTGCCTGCTGGAGTAAGTTCAGCAGGCCGTTCACTTCGAATACATAGCAGTAGTACTCGTAGATACCAGGTATCACACACGCATTTTGATCTTTTTTTGTGAAGAGAATGTTCGGACGGAGTGAATGAGGGCATCTTGGCTGGTGGGGTATCTGGTCGACGTCGTACGCGTCATGGGTGTTGAGTCTTGAAGCATGTGTCGCTCGCCTCCTTTCGGTATGAAACTGCGGCGGATGGTGCCTTGCTCAATTGCACACGCTGGCAAATATTGGGATAAAAAAATGTAGCGCAAGTAAATGCAATTTTTTTTTTCTTGTACTCTGAGACCACTGCGTGGAGCAACCCCTGCGGTGCATCACAGCAGCGAACTCTCCGCGTCGCTGGTGCAACGTGTCGGAGGCGACACTTTGTTGCGCATCTCGGGCGGGCTAGCGGGCGCTCGGGATCCATCCGCCAGCCACGCTAATTTGCTACGTATTCTGTATTCCTCATTCATGAAAATGGTAGTGTACGAGTATTCATCCTCCAACTTCATTTTAAGTATCCTCTACTTTTCCCCCCGAGAAACGAACATCCCAGCTGCGATCCTGTTTTCCTTCGAAAACTCCCGTTGTACGAGTACACCGTACGTACACTCACTCAACTAATTGGGAGTTACCTGGTACCTGGTATCGTCACAGCCTGCCGAGATGAAAATCTTGCGAAGACGGCGGAGCAGCGTACGGCCACAGGCAGGACAGCAGACACTAGAAACACGGCCGGCATGTTGGAAGCACGGCGTCGAAAGGACTTCTTACTACCGCTGGGCATGGCGAAGCTCTCGAATGGATAAAGCAAACACTTGTCTTATTGTTGTGTCCAAGTTTAAGTCCAAGCGCGGGAAAAAAAACTAGGGGCAGGAGTCTTGGCGAGGGCAACCCATCGTGCGCGTCAAGTACGAAGCAAATCCCACCGCAGGCAGCGCTGTCGCACGCTGATCACGAACGAACCTCGACACCTCTGGAATGGAGGACGGACAAAACCCAGAACATTATTCGCTGCATTTTTTTGTTGAGGTCGACGAAACGGCAAGCATGAATGGGCGAATTAATTACTAACCATATATCCAATCCTGTCCGGTATGACGCCAATTTGGTCTCAAGTGATGAAGGACTCCGGACTCTCGCTTGACGAACTTACGCTCGCCATACGCGACGTGTGGTACGTCAGCAGACTTTTCGACAACATCTTGAAAGGAATGGGGTCGGCAATGACTGCTGATGATGCAGCCAGACGAGACCAATCTGGAATGAATGTAATCCACGCGTCGGGTACGATGCTACTTTTTTTATGGATTGTAAGATACCGGCACGAAGAAGACCGCGGCGCGCATACAACCGGTGTCAACGAAAAGACCAAGCCCTCGATCGAAGGATCAAAACCAAGGACCAAATAAATGGTGCTCATTTCACAACAATAGCCACGCATCAGAACGGCCCTCATAATGCAAGGCACACACAGCTAATAATAGTTGCGAGACTCACTCCCATACACAGCAGGCCCATGGAAGGGGGCACAACGCCAGCACTGCAACCCAGAAAACATCAAATGACGAGGCAACTGTCCACGAGTCTCCACTACCGAAGTCGCCAGTAGTCTGGAGCGCATCAACAGTTCCCTTCAAGGACAAAGACTGTGCGGCAATCCAAGGCAACGGACCCTAGGGTTTTCTCTTTCACAGCCTCCAATGCGGGCAATGCTGAAATACTGTTATCCACAAAATAATGCTACCCCCGGTACACTTCCACCTCCCCCCTCTCCTCGGCACCTCGCGACCCTTCGTTAGCGTCTCCACTTCCCGCCCTGTCAGCGAGTGGTGATTTTTTTACGTGCACCGGCACCCTGGCCCCGGCCGCCGAAATTACCGCCGCAGGCTGCGTTTGTTTTCACTACTTTCTGTACCGCAGCCGCCACTTCCTCGCTATCACCACATCGCCATGAAGAAGAGTCGTCCTTCAATCTGGATTTCGGTAGTATGTCCGCCACGGCGTAGGATGCCACCAAGCAACTGACTGTTGCCGCTTCCCCTGGTCTACCCCTGTTTGCCTAAAACGACCTCTTCACGTTCAGGTTCTACTAACGGAAAATATAATGTTCTCATCCGTGCCGCATTTCGTACGCAGCCCCAGTACCCGCGTCCATCGTTTCGGCACGCATGCATTTTTATCTGGGTGTACTATCAATAAGTCGTTCATCGTATATGGGGCAGTTCACCGATACCTTCCCCTCTTATTCTCGCTTGCCGACTCTGAACGGCACGTCGTGCAAATGATCCTGCGCATCGCTTTATCTTCCACCACACCCCAAGGCCGATATTTCCGGCCAGCCCTCGAATGCCCACCGCCTGCCTCAACGGAAATACCAGGGGGTTATATCTACTACCTTACCGTGCCTACTGCTGACCCCATGTTCGCGATCACCCATGACATGAGCACACCCCTCCCCCCCTCACCTCTCCCTAGGGAATTACCGCACTTGAGTTAATTCCGTATATACGAGTACATTCTCTTGCACTAGATTCCCGCCGGGTTCTGTAAACGTCCGCGGGGACCCCCACCTTTACGGTTTGTCCTATCCCCGGAATGTCCTGAGATCTGTGTCGCCTATCGACCTACCCGGTATTCCACTGTGGCACAGTACAATATCCGATCGTCGATCGGAGACACACCTTCCCACCCAAATAGCCCCGCCGCCTCTCCCCCACGCCCCCTTGGTCACGAGTTAAGGCCTCATCTGCTACCTGAACAACGTTGACCAACATATCCCCCTGTCACTGCAGCCCTCCCTTCGCCGCTGGCTGTCTATCCATAAGCTACCCAGCGCATCTCGTTGGTAGGGTTATGCCTCTCGTTTGGCCCCCGTGGTTGTACCTTCTGTTCACAGCTGCACCGACCTTACTACTCACCCCATCCCCCACCCCCCTGCTTCACATTCCTTTCGCGCCACGCGTTCTGCCCCCCCCCTTCGCACGGTACGGCGGTTCCTTCCGTCGGCTCGTGCCTGTCATCTCGGGGGTGCGGGGGGGCTCTGCCGACGCACGTAACTCTCGTGCCATCATTCCTTCGTGAATGGCTCCTCAAGCCCCTTGTTCGTAGACCCCCCACCCCCTCCACGCTTACTTTTCGCTTTTCGCCCACTTGCCACCGGCTCCTTTCATCTACACGGCGATAGTGCTATGTACTTTAATGGTAGGAGCTTCCCCCTCCCCGCCTGTAGTCATGCTACACGTTGACGCAGCCCATCATATGACGCTCGTGGATGCATGGCAGGCCGTTGTTGTCGGCAGTAAAGGCAGATGCGCAGACGGCGAATGATGGTATAATAGTAGCAGTAGTGATCACCACACATTGCTATCCAGTTTGACTCCAACTCGTCCACCCTCCCTAATCCCCCCCTCCCCCCCCCCCCTATGGTCATACGACTACGTACGGCCATGCATGAGATCGAGTACATCTCTCCTATCGAGTACACCCCCCCCCCACACACACAGTACCCCCCTACCAGGTACCGGTATATATTATCTATAGGTTGGGTTAGCATCGGTTGACAGCGACACTGTAAAACATGCCGCCCACTACCTGAGATATAGACAGCCAGGGTACCGTTTATTTTCTTGGGCGGACGGCCACAGCTGGCGATACAACTAGATCATTTGTGCGTGGTGGAAAACCCTTACTCCGCACAAGGGTAACGGTCGCATCACGAAGTGTTTATGGTAAGGCGCCCACGATACATTTGCATAGTACCCCTATTGCTGTCTCTGGATGTGGCCACACCGGAAAATAAATTAACTCGTTGAAGCTGTCGCCCATATGCAAGCCCGTTTCACAAGAGGTTGTTAGTAGGATGCAGCTCACACTTTATGCGACTTGCCCAACACCTCACGGCGCTTCGCGCTTGGTGCATGCAATATCTGATTGGTCGGTGAAACCTCGACGTGCTACGTCCCGGTACTGTAGGTATGCGACGGTCTATGGTCATACGACTACGGCCATGCATGATATCGAGTACCCCCCCCCCCCCCCCGGCACCCTCGTGTGCCACGTTAAACCCCCCGCTCGCTCTGGTCCCCTTCCAAGTGTGTGTGTTTGAGTACTTGGTGATGACTCGTGGAATGAGAAACGTAGTGAAGATATCGTATGGTAGGACGGGTGAGAAGTGGATGATAGCTGACGGAAGCATACATTATCGTACATATCAATTTAATACTACGTATGGAATGTGTTACACTGCGGTGTCCGTCACAGTACTCAGTTCGTTAGTCGATTCCTACCCTACGACATCACCATCACACCTACCTATAGGAAAACTGCTGGAGATGGCATGCACGCCGGGACCGGACGACCTGCAGGGAGGACCGATCGGATGGAAAACACAACAATACTACTTCGAGGTATATTAATAGTGAAATCAGAATATACACTAATGGTATTGGGGAAAGAGCTGCGGCTGCAGCACCACTTATTCATCCGCCACAACTATATGAGCCACCCTAGCGTTGGTAGGCTTCGGGCGCCTCGGCGTAAGGGTGGCATATTTATCAACCAGCTGGACAGAAGCGTCGTGGGGTCGGGAGGGATGGAGGGCCGACGGCGACGAAGGGGATGGTAAAGGAACGCCTGCTGCAAATCATCTCTGTGACCACACAGGCAGGTCATCATTTCGCGGAGGAGGCTGTTGCTTCAGCTTAGGGGTCGCCAAGGAGCTGGGCGGAGGGGGGTGACAACTCAACACCGTCCGACGACGTGGGGAGATGGAGCCTGGACCTAGGAGTAGGTTATTTAATGAAAAAGAAGAAGCAAACACAGCAGTTAATATATACATATATATATATATATATCAGAGGTTAGGGTTAGGGTTTACAGGAAGTACTATGTACGTATCTGTAGATACGTACTTAAAGAGAGCTGTTCCTTCTATTTTGATTCCTCGTAGTTTTTCTATTCGGGTGAATATTTATGGATTGTCTACGTTGGAGCTCATACTGCCTGCTAATTTGTTGTACGTTTCCTTCCTGAGCGAGTGTAGCGGGCGGCGTATGCCGCGCGCGGAGCGAAGCGTCTTATATATACGCAATTCGATGTGTGTTGTAGTACTGCTTTGACTGGACGGAAAGCCCGGTAATTACCTGGATTCAGGTATCGGGATCGTATTTGTAGTACTTGGGAGGCGTATCTTAGATGGAAAACTAGGGGTTTTCCCAGCGAGGCACGAGCCTTGCTCTCAGTCTCCACGTGCACGAAAATCATAAAGCAGCTCTCTGCTATATCTAAGCAAACACACACGTGGGTCCCAACGACTACCTGCTCGATAGGCAAACCTGTCAAGGAAAACAAAGCGTCCCGGCCTTGATCTTAACAAGTGGCGTCGCCGGCAGGACTGGAACCTGCGCGTGAACCTCAGGAGATAGCTAGCAAAGGCCGACTACACACCACCGACGCGGGCGTCGTTCTACTCGTCCGACAGCCGTCTCCCGCCTTACGCCGGGCACGCAACGCCCGATGGGTCGTAAGGCCTGTTTATTGAACGACGAGCCTATTCGCATTTATGTGCCGCTGCTCTTGCGCTCCTCGGCCCTGCAGATTTGCCATTCCACAGCTTCCTGCCACCTGGGAACGGCGCGCACCCCGCGTATGTGCGAACGTTTCTATTGGTGGATCGGTATGAGCATCCGCACCTGGTGGTGGTTACGAAATTGCTTGAAGTTCGAAGCACGGAAAACGTCGCGGCAGACGGTCCGGTGGCTCACCACTACGATGCCCTTGCCAGAAGGGCCCGGCATCGCCGTCAGCATCGACTACTTCGGCCCTCTCCCGGTGACGCCTCGAGGTGTTACCTACATCTTGCTTTTAACTGATCGTTTCAGCCGCCGAGCCGACATGTCCGCAGTCACAGCGGCTGAGTTCGCCGCTGAGGCACGGCTAACATTATCATCAATCGGTATATCCCCCTCTGGGGATTCCCGCGCAGTGTCCTCTCGGATAACGGCCTCCACTTCTGTTCCAAGCGTTCGCACGCCGATACCAGCGTCTAGGAGTTCAGAAAAGTGCTACCAGCTCCCACCACCCAAATGGCAACGGTAGGCTGGAACGTGTAAACCACACGATGGCCCAGATGCTGGCCATGGTCGTCAACGAGCTCCAAAACAACCGGGAGGAACAGCTCCGTCATGTCGAATTTGCGTACAACAATTCCGTCTGCGCCGCCACGGGTTTGACTCCCAACGAAGTCCGTTTGGGTCGGCTGCCACGCCTCCCCCTCACGATTTTCGAGCGTGCTGGAGTCGCCGGCCACCAGAGTTCGGTCCGTGGCCACCTAGCCTCCTGCGACTTGGCGACGGACCGCCAGCAGCGCGCGTAGCGTATCGTTCGCGAACACCGCGCCCTCTATGTTGCTCCCCTGAACCGCCGCAACTCCGCCCTCTCCGACGCACTGCGTCCGTCCCCAAAGTCGCCGTTGGCGGCAGGGTGTGGGTGTACGATACGGCTTCCACCATCCGCCAGGGCGCGAAGCCTGATACGGAATCCAATGTCCTCAAGGCCAACCTCTCACTCAACCGGACGGGCCCCTACAAAGTCCTCGCAGTTGGCCCCTGTTCCTGGGCGGGCACCACGGACGGACCTCCTTTCAGGGCCAAGCTCCTGTTTTTGGATCTTCCTTCCGATATGCCCGGCGCTGATGCTCGCCGACGCGTATTGGTTCAAGCTGCAAGCCCTGTGGTAACCCTCACGACTGTGGCGACATGCCGAAGTATTTGCCAGCGGGGTTGACGCTATACGTGCTCAACAACTTCTCATAGAAATTCCCCCAGTACCACGTCACCTAGGACGACTCTTCGGCCCTTCTTCAACGTCCCGAAGTGGAAAATATTACCGGACACCAATCGGTTGGAGGTCGAGGTGGCGTTATCGCGGTGATATACGAGACGCACTGGACAGGACTATCCCGACCATCCTGGGAACGGGAAATGGACCTTCAGCTTTCTCGCCACAAAAGTTTGCGCTACTGGGCCGGCACTCCGAACCAGCACCGCCAAACCAACCGCCTGTACCGCCGGATGACGATTGGCGCGGCACAACGGGAGCTTTCTCGCAGCAACGGCGAGCGATTTCTGGCACCCGGCTATGGCCGCGTATTGAACGCCGATTGGCTTGGCCGATACTGCAACACCGTGCTTCCCAACGGGGCTTACTTTTGGTACAAGAGCGACGACTGTCTGTAGTGGCTCGGGAAAATCAGCGCGACTGCACGAACGGATGGGGTATATGTTGTTCGAGTTTTGGACGACCCGGGGCCGATCAAGCTTCCTCTTTCTCCGGCGCGCTACACGACTTCGACGAGAGCTGTAGGAGGTTCTTGGTGTCTGTAAATATACTTGGCTAGCGCGTTTGCACGGGGGGGGCAGCGTAACTAGATGAATCTCGAGGCGCCGCCGTGGATAGCTGATTTTCGCTTCTCGGCTGCACTCGATATTTTTGTTCTTGCTGTTTCCTGGACTTTGGGGGTTGTCTTCTACTTTTTGGCATTTTCCGAGTTTTCGGGTCGGGGGTTTTCTGCTCGGTGTTCTCCTGTTTTTTTTTTTCGGGCTGAGTTGGGGATGGTTCCTGCGTATTTTGTCCTGCCGACTACCCCCGCTCAGTGTCGGGGCTGGCCTGGGTAATCGGGCCCCTCCATTGTGGCACAGGACACGTTTCCGGCTTTTGGTCTGGGTTTAGGGGGTTTTAGCCGTATTCCGTACCTGGTATTATTTTCCTTCTCGTCTCGCCGATCCTCCCCCGCTCGGGAGCTGGGGTCGGTCTCGATAGAATTGGCAATGCATACTGGGGCACAGGTCCGCCTCGCTCTTGTGCTAATCTTTTGCTTTTCCGTAGACACTTTTTCGCCCTCCCCTCTTGCGGGTGGTATGGCGATGGTTTCCGTTGACGATTTATTCCTGTCCCTTGCGACTAGGCCTTCCGTTATTTCTTTCTTGTTCGGTGTACTTTGTCGGCTTTGTAACCTTGCCGTTCAGAGGCGTGGGAGTGGGTTTTGAGGAGTCGCATCTTCGACCCTTTTTTTAGCTCCTGGAATCGGGGTTTCCATGAATTGTATATAATTCTGCATATACGGCTCATCAGAGTGGGCTAGTGTTATGGTACTGCTTTTAATGAGGCTGAAAGTCCGGTAATTACCTGGGTTCAGGTATCGGGATCGTATCTGTAGTACTTGAGGGAGGCGTATCTTAGATGGAAAACCAGGAAAATGTGGTTTTCCCAGAGAGGCACGAGCTTTGCTCTAAGGCTCCACTTGCACGAAAGGAATAAGGCTGCTCTTCTGTTGCAGCGCTACGGGCTCCAGGAGCCGCCCAGGTGGGCGACAGGGTATTCTGTTATGTACGTCGACTGACCTGACCAGTGACGCACGGAGGGTGCATCGTGTAAGGCAGTGATAAAGCCGTAGAATGGCTCGCTGTCATATCGATGTAGGTATACAATGGAGTGTCCCCGGCGGGGGAGGCCATTGTCTGGGTCATGGAAACCCCGTATCGGATGCAATGGTCGATACGGGTGCCCTGTGGCCCTACCTGGGGTTAGTCAATCCCACCAAAGTGAAGAAAGAAACAAGTCAAACCACATACCGTTCGCACACCGTGCATGAGTCTTGCCCACCACGTCCATGTCAGTTGCCCATCACGTGCATGTCAGTTAATCCCACGTCGCATTCGCTGAGCAATACCAACACTCAACTCTCGTGGCGTCTGGCCACCCCGTGGCCAGAGAGGATGTAGGAGCGAGGTACGGAGGAAATTCCCATGAGGACTCTCTCAACAAACGACAACAGCTGGCTATCGAGGTGAGACCGAGCCGATAGCGGCACACAAGAGGAGGTCAGCTGTAACATGGTGAACCCAGGGAGATGGGAATGTTTGTGTGTACCCCGTTACGTAAGCGGCATAGGATGCTAAAGCATCCTACCATTTTCAAGTTAGATGCACGGAGCCGCAGTCGCAGTCGTGACCGCCGTAGCAGCCACCACCGCCGTAGCAGGAGCGCCACGTAGGAGCGCAACCATAGTAGCAGCAACCGAGCACGGCAACGGGAACCCGCAGGACGGGGGGGCAATCAGGGCCACCGCCTCCGCCGCCGCGGAGGGAGCGCAAACAGCCGGCCCAGCAGGAGAAGAAGGAGGAAGAGGTGGAACAGCATCAGGCGCAGCAATTGTGTCATCAGCAGCAGCAGCAACAGCAACGGAAGCAACAGCAGCAACAGCAGCCGTCGCCGAAGCCGAACCAGCATCAGCGCCCGACAGAAGGAGAAGTGGAAGGCATAGGAGCCGCGTCACGAGAATCGGGGATGTCCGTACGTGGCCGAAGCTCGTTAAGCGTCGAACTGATAAGGAGGGACGCGGCAGCCGGTTCGTCGGGGAAGTGGAGGAGGAGTTGCCCACGCTGTTACCGGGTAGTGGCCGGGAGACCCGCTGTGCACCGACGATAGTTATGCGTCGGGAAGGGGGGGTGTTGCAGCGCTACGGGCTCCAGGAGTCGCCCAGGTGGGCGACAGGGTATTCTGCGATGTACGTCAGGAGTCGCCCAGGTGGGCGACAGGGTATTCTGCGATGTACGTCGACTGACCTGACCAGTGACGCACGGAGGGTGCATCGTGTAAGGCAGCGATAAAGCCGTAGAATGGCTCGCTGTCATATCGATGTAGGTATACAATGGAGTGTCCCCGGCGGGGGAGGCCATTGTCTGGGTCATGGAAACCCCGTATCGGCTGTAATGGTCGATACGGGTGCTCTGTGGCCCTACCTGGGGTTAGTCAATCCCACCAAAGTGAAGAAAGAAACAAGTCAAACCACATACCGTTCGCACACCGTGCATGAGTCTTGCCCACCACGTCCATGCCAGTTGCCCATCACGTGCATGTCAGTTAATCCCACGTCGCATTCGCTGAGCAATACCATCACTTACCTCTCGTGGCGTCTGGCCACCCCGTGGCCAGAGAGGATGTAGGAGCGAGGTACGGAGGAAATTCCCATGAGGACTCTCTCAACAAACGACAACAGCTGGCTATCGAGGTGAGACCGAGCCGATAGCGGCACACAAGAGGAGGTCAGCTGTAATACTTCTTGTATCTCTAAGCAAACAGCACACGTGAATCAAACCTGTCAAGGGATACAAAGTATTCCGACGTTGATCTTAACATGTGCGAGTCGACGAGTAGGGTAGAAGGGGCCGAAGTCTTCTCGCGATAAAAATGCAAGGCAAGAACTGTACAGCTGTGGGGAGGAGGGGGAAGAGCCTGCTTTGTGACCCTGGGTCTATTAACAGAAAGGAAGGAGAAAAGAAGGGCAGAGACAACTTTACGTGGACGGTTGTCGTTATGCTTGCTTCATCATAACTAGCGGTGCGGCCATGGCTAGCCCTGCGTTCCCATAGTAGTATGTGAGTATCTGGTATGGTAGTACTCGCAGTGTGCTGCCATGTACCACTCTCACCGGGAATGTAAGGACTACCATGTGGAGCGGTATCGACCCGGGGAAGGTCCTTTTTCCCCCCGGGTTGTTGATGTTGTACATGTACGGAAGGATTTCTGATTCGGAGATGTGGCATTACCATCTCCGGGTGCGGCGGGACATCGACCATGAGCAATTCCGTCAGAGGGGTTGGGTTTCCCCATATTGCGGGGCGGTATCGACCCGGGCGATGTCCGTTCTCGTCCTCGAGTTGTTGGAGTTGTGGACGTATAGAAGGAATTATAATACGGGGGCGGGACCGTATCGTCCCCGGGTGTGGCGGTACCTCGCCGTTGTCGCAACGGGCAACTCTCGCCGCGCGCTGGATCCATGAGCTCCGAGAAAAATCAGCATTGAGCCAGTGGGATTGGGGCTTCCACACCTTGTGTGGCGGTATCGACCCGGGGATGTCCTTTTTCGTCCCCGGGCTGTTAAAGTTAGAAGATATATGGAAGGATCTCTAATCAGGAGATGGTATGTTATCATTCCCGGGCGCGGTCGGACCTCGACGTTGTCCCGCGGGGCAACTCTTGCCGCGCGCTGGCTCCATGAGCCCCAGCTAAAATAAACAATCAGCCAAAATGAGAGTGGGGTTTCCACACCTTGCGGGACGGTATCAACCCGGGGAGGTTCGTTTTCGTCTCCGACTGTTGGAGTTGTACATACATGGAATGATTTTTGATCTAAGGATGGGACCTGCGGCGGGACACTCGCCGCGCGCTGGATCCATAAGACCTAGCCAGACCAGCAATCAGCCAGTGGGGCTGGGGTTTCCACACCTTGCGGGGCGATATCGACCCGAAGAATGTCCGTTTTCATCCCCGGGTTGTTGGAGTTAGTAGATGTACGGAAAGATTTCTCATCCGAGGATGGGAAATTATCATCCCCGGGTGCGGCGGGACCTCGCCGTTACCCCAAGGGGCAACTCTTGTTGGCTCCATATATTATGCCACAGCCCCCAGCCAACCCTAAATCAGGGCAGTCAGTGGGGTTGGGGTTTATACACGTTACGGGAGACCTCGCCGTCGCCCCGAGGGGCAATGCAGTTTTGGTATCCCCTCTCCCCTTTTGCGGCATCATGATTTGTAGCAAGCGTCTCCTCATCATACCTGGCCGGCCATGATTTGTAGCAAGCGTCTCCTCATCATACCTGGCCGGCTTTTGCCTGCCTTACTTGTACTGATGTATGCCTCGCCATTTCGTTCAGAAGACATCTGGCTAGGCAAGCAGCAGCTAATTCGAGAGCCTATAATTTCTAACATCGTCAAGCACCGTAATATTTCTAACATCGTCAAGCACCTTGCGCGAGTGATCAGAGCAGGGCCAGAGGCACACCTGCAACGAGCAGTCCGTCCCCAGGTCCATACTGCCTTACACTCAACAATGGCGTCGTCGGCAGGACGCTTTTTTTGGCACCTACGTAGTAACTGGTCGAGGTCTGTTTTTTTCCGGCGACAAATTTGGCTATCCGCTTTCCTTGTAGCCTGCCTGCCTTACACTTAATTCGCTGGCTCCGTAAGCCCCGGCCAACAATAAATCTTAAATCAGCGAGTGGGGTTGGGGTTTCCACACCTTGCGGGGTGGTATCGACCACGGGAATTTCCGCTTTCTTCCCCGGGTTCCTTTCGACCTCATCATTCAAAGCAATAATACCATAATAACAAGTTGTAGGGGTATAGGGGGAATTCTGATCCGGGGATGGGACCTCTATCCTTCTCGGGTGTGTCGGAACATCGATGGCTCTTCTAAAAAGAGCCAGCGTCCTCTCGCATGGATTGGGCCAACCAATCAGCGCCCAGATTATATTTCGAAACTGTGTGTCAGGAGCTGATGGGCTCGCTAGATGGCTGTCGGAACTACCTCGGGACTGTGACACGGCCACGGCTCCGCGCTAGAGTTGCACCCCGGCCTGAAAATTAAGAACCGGGTACCCGGCCGGGTGGGAGGCGGTTGAGGCGGAACCGGAACCGGGTACCCGGGTCCCGACAGAGACGGGTACCCGGGTACCCGGGTACCCGGGTACCCGGGTTACCATACACTATTTGCTCCCCTTTTAGCGTCTGAGCGGCGGCGGATGAGGCGGACACGGGTATCTGGGTACCCGTGTACCCGAGTACCCGGGTTACCATACACTATTCGCTCCCTTTTTTGCGTTTGAGCGGCGGCGTGGTAAGGCGGGCACGGGTACCCGGGTACCCAGGTACCCGGATTACCATACACTATTCGCTCCCCTTGAAGCTTTGGAGCGGCTGCGTGGTAGGCAAGGCAGGTATTAATAGGGGTATTCTCTATTCTCGGTCTGTCTGTAGTTTGCTGGGGCGAGAGGCGAGAGTCTAGAGGCACAGCCGCTGTGGAGTGTAAATCAACGTATCCCCCAGTCTTGTGGCCTCTGTATAGCACAATTGACGGGTACCCGGGTACCCGGGTACCCGGGTACCCGGGGTACAAATACCCGCGGTTCCGTGAGTTGGACCAGGGCGGTTCCGGTTCCGACGGTTCCGGGTATACCCGCCACCGGGTACCCGGTTCTCAGTCAGACGGGGTGCGACTCTACTCCGCGCAGCATGGGACCTGGGTGTTCTGGTGGTTGGGCACACCACAGCCTTCCTACCCATGGGGCAAGGCGGGGCGGAAGCGCTCTGGATCTCGCTGCTACCCAAATACAGACAGACAGAATATACGTACATTTTACTATTAATTAAAATGTACATTCAAATTGTCAGAAGGCAAATAAAAAATAACAATAATAATAAAATAAAATAAGAACTAATAATAATAATAATAATAATAATAATAATAATAATAATAATAATAATAAGATGGCAAGCATAATAATAACAATAATAATAACAATAATAATAATACTAATAATAATAATAATTTGTACCAGGTATAATGATAATTAAATGTAGATAAATGGGCTGGAAGAAAAACAAGTGGAGGCGTTTCTATCTTTCAACGTACTCCACAGGGGCTGTTGCCAAACCTTCGAAGACCCGCATTATTTCCGGGAACCTCTCGCCATATTACACATTTTTATTTTTTTTGCTCATCCCATATATTATCTTCGCACATCTTCTTCTCTCTCTCCTTCCAACTCGTAACTCAGATCCGGGGTCACATAGCAGGCTCTTCTCCCCCCTTCCCGCTACGGTACGTGCCTTCATTTTTATCGCGAGAAGATTTCAGCCTTTTCTTCCCTCGTCGACTCGCATCGAATTGTGTGCCTACCCACGCTGCAAGGCGCTCTCAACAATTCAATCTTTTTTTTCTTTTTTTCTTTTTTTTTTTTGCAAATATAGTCAAAGTCCGACCCACCTGGGGCTCGAACCCAGGACTCAAACACAAGCAGAATTCGAGGTTAGCCCCTTTAGAACCGCAGTTCTGGTTTGGGGACAAACTACTTGAAATTTGACTGGATTGTCCCCAAAACGGGACTGCGTGCGGTTCTAGAAGGGTTAATTAACCACTTGAACCACCTGGGCGACCGGCTTTACCAGGTTTAATCAGTCAGTATACGACCACTCGTATGACACACCACTCGATGTGAACATAAATATAAGACACGTTTGAATATGAATATGAATATTAAACGTATATTATATTTTCGGTCAGAGTAGAAAAAAGAAACTGCGAGGAAAAAAAAAGGTGAATGTTGGCAGTTGCTTCCTGTGGTTGGCAAAGAATGTTAATGTTCACCCGTCGCCCGTCGCCCGCGTCGCCCGTTCCAGGAATTTGTCGAACAGACCCGTGGTTCATCACAAACAGTCGATCGGGTTTCAATTTTCAAACCTCCGAACTTTTGACTTTTCCGTGTTTTTTTCACGCACCACGACAACAACACAGTCAGCAACACACATATATACCTGGTACCTGGTACATAATAAGTCGGTAGCTGTCGAGGCATTGTAATTTTCGACATATATATATATTATTGTGATCGCGACACGAGCGGCGGCGGCGGTATACCACAGCCACAACTGCTCGGTGCAGCTGCTCTCTCCGTCCGTCTGTCTGCCCCTCCGCCACACCCGATACTCTTCTCTTCTTGTGGTCAAGGCGTGGAGGGCACGAGCACCACCGCCGGCGATATAGGCAGCAACCAGGTGCGAGCTAACATTTTTCCGAACCTCACCTCACCTGGTGTTCGTTCTTGTACGCCATAGCCTCTGCGACTGAATACATCCACTGACAGGTCAGGCACACAGACGGTTCTGAATATTATATCCCATGTTTTGTCTATATACTTTGTACCTGGTATGCAAGTAGCTTGCGGAAAATGGCCATCGCTTATCGACCCCACCAAGCTCCAAGGCTCAATCAAACGCATGGAGATGGCGAGCATAGCAACAGCCACAGTCTGTGCTGCTGCATCCCCGGGACTTAATTGTTGTTGGTTAGGAACGCATCCAACGGAGAGTGCTGCCACACATACCCTGCCATCAAACTGTCTAGAGCAAAAGCTCACCTACTACCTGTATTTCGTGGCCAAATGCTCCGCATCCACCCTCTCTCCTGGCAGCTCTACTCTCTCCTTACTTCTTACCTGGTACTTCTCACGTATTATGATAAACAGTACCTGGTATTTAATTAATGTGCGGCTCGTGATGATGCGTGATGCGTGACAGCAGTGCATGTTTAGTTGTGTCCGGAACACTGCTGCTGCTGCATCTGCATGTTGTCTTTTCCCTGTTTCCTTGCTTCATCTTGCTTCGCCGCCGATAGCTTGCATTCCTTGTGTTTGGAGGGATGGTGTTTGGGGTGGCACGACACCGCAGTATGAGCAACAACAACCTTAAACACGGAAGGACCTCCCGAAGTGCACCAGCCGATTATCTGAAAAACTCCACGACAGCAGCAGCAGCGCAGCACGGCGTGTGTGTGTGCCTCTCTATGAGCGCAAGAGCACGATGAATTCACGAGGTACAATTATAATAATACCTGGTAGTAAATACGCTGGGGCAGAGAACTATTAAACCTACCTGGTATTTCATATTATTAGAATACGTACGAACGTACGATACCGGGTATGTACTGTATGTAATGCACAGGGTTGCAACAAAAAAACAAAAAACAGGAAACATCGAGGAGATTCCACACTTACTTTCGTACGATAATTATTTCCCAGGCCACCTCTTATTATGGCAAACCGGTTTTGGTTTCTGGAAAAATCGAGGTTCCAGCACCTTCGCAGGCGTATTTGAACAGGGAAACGGGCGAATCTGGCCCGCTTTTCTTGAAGTCCCACCAGTCATTTTGCGAGAGGCATGCAACGCCGTTTGCAGTTTCTCCAGGATAGCCTTTTGAAAATTTGTCGGTACACTCCAGTTGTTATTCAGTTTCCAACGCGATATATCTGAAAAATAGGCCATTCTTTCGGCTGAAACGTCGATATACATGTCTGAAAATATGCCTTGTTGATTTTTTTGTCTTGGAAATGACAACATCGTAAAAACCTCGAACGACACCCCTGAAGAAAAGAAAAACGGATCTAGATACCTCTCCCCGAAGGACTGCAAGTATTCTGAGAAGCGAGCCTGATTCGGTCGGACTCTCCCGGTCTAAAATACGTGAAAGCACGTACAAAACACAGTTTCGGGTAAGTTTTTCGGTGTTCAAAACCCTCTCAGGAGAGATGGCGTCAATACCGCTTTGACAGGAAATATTATCTCCGTTTGATTCCGAGTTTAGAAACGAAGCGGTTCTTATATTACAGGCCAGAGGGGTACAGTAGACTGTGAGAGCTCGTGCAGGTTCAAATAGATCACATTTATGGAAAGGTGGAGGGGTTTCTTTTGGGCCAAAACCAAAATTGTATTCAAATAAAATAAATCGTAAAGAATGGCAGTTAAGTTCACGAAGTTTATTAATTGCTAAACAAAAAGATGTCACGGTAATAGACAATTTTAATTTTTTAGAATATAAAACAAGTAATATTATTAAAGTATTAAATAGCTTTGGTATAAATTTATTTGAAAATACATTTTGAAAATACATTAATAGCCGGTCGCCCCGGTGGTTCAAGTGGTTAACCCCTTTAGAACCGCAGTCCCGTTTTCGGGACAAACTACTTGAAAATGGACTCGTGTGTCCCCAAAACGGGACTGCGGTTCTAAAAGGGTTAACCTCGAATTCTACTTGTTTGAGTCCTGGGTTGGAGCCCCAGGTGGGTCGGACTTTGACTTTATTTGCAAAAATAAAAATAAAAAAGGATTCAATTGTTGAGAGCGCCGTGCAGCGTGGGTAGGCACAATTCGATGCGAGTCGACGAGGGAAGAAAAGGCTGAAATCTTCTCGCGATAAAAATGAAGGCACGTACCGTAGCGGGACGGGGGGAGAAGAGCCTGCTATGTGACCCCGGATCTGAGTTAAGAGTTGGAAGGAGAGAGAGAAGCAAGAAGATGTGCGAAGATGAGAGAGAAAAAGTAGACACAGTATGAGACACATGTATGCACCCTTGTATAAAGGCCGGATCTTATGCAATATTTTTTGAGTGATTGAAAAAGGCAGGAATTCGGATTTTCCACCGGCAAGAAGCCACAGTAGATCGTGGCGCCATGTCTCGTCTTATTATTGGTGTAATGTACACAGCGCTTATTTATATAGTAGTACCTGGTACGTATTACTGTCATTATTATTATTAGTATTATTATTATTATTATTATGCTTGCGATCCGACTTTGTAGTGTTGTTCTAATAAACGACTATTACGGGGGGCCATAGTTAACAGGACCAAATATTGTTAGTAAAAATGGTTAAACATATAGGTTTTTATGTATACCATAGGTCCTGTTAACTATGGTCCCCCGTAATATTAATAGCAGAAAGTGAAGCACTCTCCAGAACAAAAGCGCGGCAGTATCCTACGACAAATCAGAACTAATGTGACGCGAATGAAGACTACTACAACCAACATCCCTCCATCTCGACCTCCAAAAAACGAGTATTATTATTATTTTATTTTTCCGCCATCTTTTTTTTTTTCTCATCCCATTCATTATCTTCGCACATCTTCTTCTCTCTCTCCTTCCAACTCGTAACTCAGATCCGGGGTCACATTCGTAGCAGGCTCTTCTCCCCCCTTCCCGCTACGGTACGTGCCTTCATTTTTATCGCGAGAAGATTTCAGCCTTTCCTTCCCTCGTCGACTCGCATCGAATTGTTGTGCCATCTGACAAGTATTATCAATGTTCGTAATTTACTGTGTGTTTGTTCCAGTCACACGCACATCGAGTGTTCGTGTGTTTATGTACCCTGGTATCTACTGCTGTGTGTGTGTGGTGTGTTCTCGCTCTTCTTCCCGACGTTCACAACACAACCACAGCAGTGTCCGGGTCGATTAGAGAGAGGTACAAGCTCTGTGGTCAGAAAACTAGACGGCACAGATAATAATACTACATTGTTCATCCAGTATCAGCAGACTAGAGAGTGCCAGACGTTGTCATCGTACTGGATACGATAGGCACGACATAAATGTACGTACATTCTTCATACCGGTATAAAAGAGAAAAATCGAAAGTAATAACAAAGTAAAAAAACGGGAAAAGAAAAAGTGTCGTGCCCCCCAGAAGAAGCAGATGTGGCAGACGACATGAAAAACAAGCGAAAAAAACAAAATCACCATACACATATAAACGGAGTATTAATACCTGGTAGTAGTTTACACGACTCACTACGGGTATTATAATTACTATTAAATATATACCTGGTACCTGGTAAGGAAAAACGAGCAAACCGAAACACAACGATATAAACTTTCCTTCGTTCTTTTTGCATGCTCGTATCGTAATTCGCCCCGGTGGTTCAAGTCTAAGTGGTTAACCTCGAATTCTACTTGTTTGAGTCCTGGGTTCGAGCCCCAGGTGGGTCGGACTTTGACCTTATTTGCAAAAATAAAAATAAAATAAAAAAAGGATTCAATTGTTGAGAGCGCCTTGCAGCGTGGGTAGGCACAATTCGATGCGAGTCGACGAGGGAAGAAAAGGCTGAAATCTTCTCGCGATAAAAATGAAGGCACGTACGGTAGCGGGAAGGGGGGAGAAGAGCCTGCTATGTGACCCCGGATCTGAGTTACGAGTTGGAAGGAGAGAGAGAAGAAGATGTGCGAAGATAACGAATGGGATGAGAAGAAGAAAAAGAAGAAGAATACCACAACCGACGAGCAGGAATCCGTCGACCACAAACAACAAGCAGGGCTTGGTCGTTCTATGATATTTATCCTAGAAATTAATAATTTTTCAAGCCAACTGCTGCTGTGTCTTTTTTTTCTCGCCGTCGTGGGTCGGCTTCATGCACACAAAAAGCTATATAGTCCATCAGCAACCTCTGTTTTACCTTTTCACCAACCGTAGAATGTTTCGAAGACACTCGTAAAATCGCCCCGGCTGAGTGGTGAAAATCATAACTGTTTCGCGTTCCTTGAAGAGGGCGGCTACCGCCCTACGTAGACCCCCGGGGCCTACAATTTGGGCGGAGCAAATTCAGTACAAAACCTTGCTCTGCTCTGCTCCTTCCTCCTGGGAGAGAGATATATCGCACGCCACTGCTGCTGCTTGCTGCTTTTGATGTGCTTGTATATTTATAGTGCACCACGTACAGTAGTACAACAGCAGTATTGTCACAGCTACACGTTCGCCGTCCCTGTGGTGCTCTGGGTTATCTTGAGGGGCCAGGAGCACACTACGAACGGTTAGATTGTACTCTGTTACTTGCTACTAACATTTACAACGCCGTGTTTCCTTCACAAAACCAGGTATTATTACGAGGGACCATAGATAATGGGACCAAATGTTGTTCGTAAAAATGGTTAAATATGTACTGGTAGGTTTTTATGTATACCATAGGTACTATTAATGGTCCTCCGTAATAGTACAAAAGTAGTAGGGGGCCTATATAAGGCGGTTCGAATCAGGCGGCAGGCTCGACATACTCGTACTCGTAGGGCGGGTGAAATCAGTTGCCACGAGGGCAATTTTGAATACAACTGCCTACCTGGTTGTTGTTGTTCTCACATTAACTCACAATTCAATGCAGTCCGTGGTCGCAGGACAGGCTCCAATAACTCTGGAGTGGAAGAAATACCTCAAGTAAAAACAGAGGCAAAAAAAACAAAAAACAAGCATACGCACTCCACCACTGCGGACACCAGGGAAGCAAAAAGGAGACACTATTAATAGCAGACAAAAACCTAAAAAAAGAAGATGAAGCTAAGCAAAACAAAAACAAAAACAAAACTAAAACAGACGCAGATAGCAAAACGCAAAAAAAAAGGCAAAACGGACCATACTAACAAAGACACAAAGAGGTACAAACGGGAATGAAAGAAAAATGAAAAAAAAGAAGGGACAAAAAAGCGATAATCACGGGCGGGGGGGAAAGAAAATACCAAAGGCAGGCACTGGAGCATACAGACACGCAAAGTTGCCCAGATGGCACCATGCTAGTTACTTGGGTCCCAAAGAAAGGAGTGCATCATGACGATGATGGCCATAACCAGGCTTCAGTCTGTTGGGCAGACCGCCTCCCCTCCCCCCCCCCGCCATTCCCCCTCGTCCCCCTTTCGCCCCCCCCCTCTTCCCTGCCATTCTGCACACTCGCGTTGGCGTCAACGGCTGTGGTCGTGGTTGCAGCTATTCTATGCCGTTCTGCCGATGCCTCCTTCTCATCTGTATGCCATTTCCGCATGAAGGCCTCCGCCCCTTCCTCGACCCGTTGGAACCATCTGCCGGCTTTCTGTGCTGCCTCGCGCCACCCTTCGAGCTTGATGCCGAACTCCTTGAGGTCCTCCTCAAGGTACCTCATCCAGTCCCACTCCTGTCCTCCGGAGTAACCCTTACCCCCAACCATCTCCCCAAACATCACCCTCCTCGGCAGACGCTCCTCTCCCATTCGTGTCACAAAGCCCGCAAACAAGAGCCTACGTCTGCGTACCGTCGTCTCAACGCTTTCAGATGTTGTCCTGAGAAGCGCGCTAGCATAGGATAGAATGTGGTCTTCGCGCTTTCGTTTTCGCCACCCGATGCATCGGAGGAGCATCTTGTGGTGGACCTCCCGTAGCCTACCGTAATCAGTCTTGCTCGGGCTCCAAGTAACGCAGGTATACGAATAGGGCGGCCTCTCGATATAGTGCGGCCAAAACTTGTTCGTCTTTTTTTTTTTTTTTTTTTTTTTTGCTTGTCCCATTTATTATCTTCGCCCATCTTCTTCTCTCTCTCCTTCCAACTCGTACTGGCCGGTCGCCCCGGTGGTTCAAGTGGTTAACCTCGAATTCTAGTTGTTTGAGTCCTGGGTTCGAGCCCCAGGTGAGTCGGACTTTGACTTTATTTGCAAAAAAAAAAAAGGATTGAATTGTTGAGAGCGCCTCGCAGCGTGGGTAGGCACAATTCGATGCGAGTCGACGAGGGAAGAAAAGGCTGAAATCTTCTCGCGATAAAAATGAAGGCACGTACCGTAGCGGGAAGGGGGGAGAAGAGCCTGCTATGTGACCCCGGATCTAAGTTACGAGTTGGAAGGAGAGAGAAGAAGATGTGCGAAGATAATGAATGGGATGAGAAAAAAAAAAAAAAAAACTCGTAACTCAGATCCGGGGTCACATAGCAGGCTCTTCTCCCCCCTTCCCGCTACCGTATGTGCCTTCATTTTTATCGCGAGAAGATTTCAGCCTTTTCTTCCCTCGTCGACTCGCATCGAATTGTGCCTACCCACGCTGCAAGGCGCTGTCAACAATTGAATCCTTTTTTATTTTTGTTTTTTGCAAATAAAGTAAAAAATCCGACCCACCTGGGGCTCGAACCCAGGACTCAAACACAAGCAAATTCGAGGTTAACCACTTGAACCACCGGGGCGACCCTGTACCACCTTGTATAGGCCCCACTATTGTGTAAGGCGGTTACCGCCCTAAAACGAAATAGGGCGGCCACTCGATGTAAGACATGGCTAAAATCTAAAATAGCGGTGCACTACTGGTACTGTCTCATACACCCCCCGCTACTGCCTTACGTTCTGACGAGCTCATTCCCCCGGTGTGGCGATGATTCGCGAGAAATGACCGCATGTTACGAATGTTGCTTTGTGTCATAAACGGCGTTTCGCGAGGCATATGCCAGGTTTTACTACTCTGTAGCATGAAACTGCCCGCGTAATCGGGAAAAGTCAAGCACGAAAAGCCTACAGAGTGGACTAACTATTAATAGGGGCCTGCAGCTCTGCGCTAAACATCTACATGAGAGCCATCCCATAGTAGGGGTGCACCGGAAGTTCCTGAGCATCTCATCGTATTAAGAGCTCAATATCTCACCCAATACAATACTTTGAAGAATTCGTTCGTGCCACCCGACCGGCACTTGTTTGCGCTAGTCCAATAAAAAATATACGCGTAAACATTTCATCCTAACTGAGAGTTCCTCACTTAACCCTTTTAGAACCGCAGTCCCGTTCTGGGGACAAACTATTCAAATTTCAAGTAGTTTTGTCCCCAAATGGGACTGCGGTTCTAAAGGGGTTAACGGACTCAATTGGTCAGAAACATTTGCCCCAAGAAGTGCAACCCCTACCGTGGGGTGTCTCATGAAAGTGCGAAACCAGAAGCAGCGGCATACCTCCATACCATTCCCCGAACATGAAAAACCTCTACGTAGCCATCACAGCAGTAGTATTATGGACAGTTCCCTAGTACCCTGGTGCGCGACTTTCTATCAACAGCGAAACAGCGACGGCGTAACTATTTTTTACCGCTGTGTTTTGTACTCGGTTTACGAAGTCACAGCTGTCATTCTAGAGAATATCGGTACCTGGTACGAAGTATACTGCTGTAGGATTGAGCGCGACTCGACAGAGCGCAATTCGACGCCCGTTGACGAGGGAAGAAGGTGCTGGAGTCTTCTCGGGATGAAAAAGCAAGGCACGAACCGCAGTGGAGAGGGGGGATGAGAGCTTGCTGTGTGGTGCCGTGTCTTGAGCTATCGATACGAGGAGGAGATGCAAGGAGGGCGGGGATAATACGTGGGACTTTAGGGACAACAAAATAATGTAGGATAAATGTACGACACATAATTTATGGTTCGGTCGCGTCTTGTGCACAAATTGTCGAGGAATCATTTACCAGGTATTTTGTATCGCCAGTCTGCGTCCGTGATGGGACAAAAATGGAACAATAACAGGTACCTCGTACGTACGTGGTGAACGTACATGACGGTAAATTAATTTCCAAAATATGTACGTACGCGAAGCAGTTCACGGAGTGTTATTACGTCAATTAAAAATCCCCAGCTGCTGCAGTAAAAATCCCAGCGCGATATCGTACAGATACAAAGGCCGAACAGAGAGCAGAGATTGAGGTGAGGAACAAAAGGGGTTTCTGGAGGCGGAAGTTCAAATGCTGTCTCAACTTTTTCAAGTCATTCATTTTGTCGTGTCCCACTTTTCGAACAACATGTGCCAGGCATGTTTTATGCTGGATAGGAGTGCTGGGTTCACACATTGATTTCTCGAACGACTCGAAACTTTGAACGCTCCACGCTTTTGTTACGACGGAATTCCGTACCGGAAACACACAGCTTCGTCGGGTACCAATGTACACATACATCATCGCACGACAATAAATACAGTTTACCCGGGAATGTCCTCACGCGCTTTCCGTCTCACGACACCGTCTATTGAAACCTGTCGCCCCGCCTCGATCCGATTGGTTCTCTGGGAGACCAAACCTCAGAAAAATCGCTTGTCAGGCACCGTACCTCTTCTCCTGCTCACATGAGTTAACCCCGGCCATCTACCAGCGTCGAAGACTACGCCCTTCGGCTCGCGAATCTCCCACATCCCTTCCGCGCCATACAGCATACCGCGCGAGCATACCCTCCGCGTACGCACCCCTTACTGTCGACAATCTGAAAAGCGTGGCGTGATGACCGCGAACGGAGTGGGGGGTGACTTGGAAACCGTCGCTCTTGTTGCTTTGATCATTCGTCAGCCGGTGGATCGAAGGGGTAAGAGTAACGCTTGTCTCAGCTTGCCGTTTCAACAAATGGCCTACCCTCATGACCCATGCATGTCAAACGCATTCCTTGAGCGAGGCATCTACTACTGAACGACTTCTTGGGTTTATGGCGTCGACACCATGAGCTGCAGGAGGGCGCTTAAGGCGACCGTAAGTTTTCAGGCCACAGAGTGCCTGGAGCGCTACCCGCCCCTTGGTGCACTCACACGCGATTTCGGCGGCTACGATAACGTCCTGCCAGATGGGCCGGCCGACATGCATGAGCGTTTTTTTGTTCTTGTTTTTTTTTTTTTTCAAATAGTTGTTCCACTGTTGCAACGGCTAGACCGACCTCTGCATCCCCCCTGCATTCCCGTCAAGAGGAGACCGCGTAGTCTGAGTGATTTAAAGGGCTTCGAACGCCGATGAAACCGCGACAATGTATTGTTTTTTTGTTCCCCGTGGCTTTTTTGTTGCCATTGGAAGTGTTCATGAGTATCCAGCGTCGAAGCTCGTACTGCACGTTGAGGTCGGATGGCAAACGCAATAATAACGTTGTGTTGCAATGCCAGGTACGCACTATCCCCGAGGCAACCCTGTCGGCTTGACCTCTAACTCATTTTGCCTGCACTACGTCAGCGCGGTTCCATTCCGTCTCGGCGTTCTGCAATTATTTTATTCGGCCTTCGTTGCTGGCGCGTGCCTCTCCCAGCTCATTTAAGCTCTACCTGTTCCGTTTGAGGTGAAGCTATGTAATGCTCAGGATTGGTGCTGCGCCCTTTAGCTGCCGCTCAAAGCACGTTTGACGCCAATGGCGCTACATAAATGCGCTAGGCCCCGCTACACGTCAAACCAAGCCGCAGTCACCCTTCCACTGTGGCACTGACCAGAAAACCGCAACCATCGCTGGATGAAAAAACGAAATATACTCGCGGGTATGATCCCAGGGTTACCGCCAGCTCGCTGAAGTTTTGGCAATCCTTCCTTGAGGCATCTAGAAAGCCTGGTGCCCACAGGCCGGCGAAAAATCCCCTGTCTGGTACGAGCCATCAGCAAAAGTCATGGCACACACAACCGCAGTTGGGGTGCACATGCGCATACATACCCAATCCGCCTAGCGGAGGAATTAAAAAAATATGCTGCGCGTAGCGGGCTACCGTAATATTCTCTGTGAACGCCTCGCGCCCAATAAAACCGCCGAGGATGCACAAAAAAAAACTAATTTTTAGTTTTTTCGAGCCCGCTCATCTTTGAGTACGCCCCGGGGTGTGAGTTTTTCGGCCATTGTGTTGGCCGCCCCACGGGGCGTTCACGGAAATCGAAGGCTTTCTTTCCGGCAACATTGTTGATGTTGTTGTCGTTGTTGTTGCTGCCGTTGTTGTTTTTATTTATGCGCCTTCAAAAAAATTCCATCAACTTGAAATCGCGCACCACCTCAGGGAGTTCTCGCCCCGGGGTTATTGCTGGGGGGGGGGGGGGGGTTGTGGCATGTCTGCCTGGTCGGTGAAAACCCGACGTGCTCCGTCACGGCATTGTAGGGATGCGAGGGTCTATGGTCATACGACTACGGCCATGCATGATGATGAGTACACCCCCCCCTCTGCCTCTGAGAACGCCCCGGGGTGTTGCTTTTCAGCAAAAGTATGTAGGCGCCCCGGGGGGCGTTCACGGAGGATATTTCGGTATTTGGCGTCGGCTAGCGTAAAATATAAGCTCCATGCGGGCTATTTTATTGCCATCGCCGCTGCTCATCGTAGATGGAAAAGTCATTTTAATGGCGCCAGTACGGCTCAACTTGACGGCGCTGCTTCAACCCACTAGGACCTGCTTACACATTTTTTCAGGGGCAAAACGATCTGGGACGTATCAAGTACGTAGTCCCCGTGATGACCGTTACATGATGGAGCGGAAAACGCTGCCTCTGCGGGCGGCCACTGTTCGAATATTGCTTGTTCAGTATTTTGACGGTTTCATGACTATTCGGTATATTGGCTTATTATGAATTACTTGGTGGTATCCGCGATGTTATGCCCTAGAAAACTGCACCACTGTTTTGTCGAAAAACTGCGTACTTGGAATGAGTGTGGAACCATTTTCGCAACTGTTTCAAGGGTTAATAGAGCTCTCCAGCGAACGAAACTGTTTTTTGTCTTGTGAATTTTTCCGTTTTTCTGTGTTCTGACACTCCGTGCCCGTCTGTTTCCCGTGCTGACACGAAAACCTACTTCGGGGCCTTCGGCAGGGTGTACATTTGCATTGTCACAGAAAATTAGCCACACCATGGCACGATTCTCTTTGTGGCAGATGGTCCTGCTGTTGTGGGCAGTATTGTGCGCGGGTGTGTCGGCGGCCCTGGACAGCGATTTGGACTGTGATATCGTGTATGTTGCCCTCATGGGAGACGGCCGATGCGATGAAGAATACAATACCCAGGCCTGCGGGTTTGACGGCGGAGACTGCTGCGAATGCACTTGCTGGGATAAAGGTGAGTCATCCATTGCAATGCGAGGCGTGCCTGTTGTAACAGCTCTGCAAAAATCAACTCGGTACACTCTTCATGAAGCTCTTGTCACAAATCATAACTCTCAAAAAACAGTTGCTCGAAAAAATACGTGGGTATCGTATTTTTGTTTCGTTTGTTGTCCCATTTACTATTTCCGCCCTTCTTTTCTGTCTCCCTCCTAGTCGTTGCTGAAATCCGGGTCACTAAGCAGGCTCCTTTCCCCCCTCCCCGCACCTGTTCGACGAGCGCCTCCCCCCCCCCCGACTACTGTTCGCACCTTGCATCTGTATCGCGAGAAGACTTGAACCCTTTCTTCCCCCGTCGACTAGCGTCGAATTGTGCCTACCCACGTTACAACCCCTCAGCAGCTGATAGTTATTTTATTGTGGTTAAAAAAACACAAGCCCACCACGGTGGGATTTGAACTCTCAAACTCAACGCTAGCAGTATTCGAGGGTACCTCTAGACCACCGGGGCGGCGGGCTCTGCCTTCATGTACTCACACAGAGCATCATTGTTTCGCTGCGGTTGCCAGCCTGCTAGGTCAAAGTGGGGGTCCCATTCGAAACCCGAAACATGCGAAGGTTCGCGGCTGGCCTATTTACGACGTAGCTACATATTCGCAGCGTTGAGGAAACGGAATGCTCCCATCCCAAACATCAGGGATCAATGCGATATATGTGCTCCGTACAGGAGTTCCCCGCGAAAATTGTCGTAGCGTTCACAATTTTACCTTTTTTGGCACGGGGCGTTAATGTCTCAGGGCATCCCTTCGTCTATTTCTTCCTTCACCATGCCCTTCGAGCCGTTTGTATACACGCAGCCAAAATGTCTTTTCTGTATGCTTTGCCAAATCTCTATCTTCGAATGTTTGTGGTGCCATCAGAAGAACCCTGTAAATACATCATTGATGGCATGTCATCGGGGGTGACTGCAACAAAAATTGCACACGCGGTTGGTCAATGATCGAGACCGCATCATTATTTTTCATGTCATGGTTCCAAGTGCAAACCACAACACATGAGGATCACTCCTCGAGCATCGAATTCGCGACCCGCTAACGTCCGCGCGAGAGTTCATCACGTTCGGATGCCTTGTCTGAAACGATTGTCACACTGAGAACCGCCGCCCTCTCGTCCGAATGATGTTTGGCAGAATTCTCTTGCGGCGCCACCGCCTACAACTGTGTCGACCCTGACGCGATCTGCGATATGCCTGGGTCGATATTCCGTGACCTGGCCGAGAACGATGGAACACACAACCCGACGTCGTCCCCTACTCCGACTCCTAGTAGGCCAGCACCAGTTGTTGACGATAACGATGCAGAGATGGCCTCGTCGTCGAGCAGTTCGTCCTCTAGCAGCACTGGGGTGATTGTGGGTGTATCCGCGGCCGTTGTGCTCGTTGGCGTAGGATTTTATTTCTATAGGAAGAGACGCACTGGCGGCGGCGGTTACGACGCGACATCGGAGTATACCGCTGCTGGATACAGTTCCAACCTCTAGCTTTGATGTCGGCTACACCGACAGCTTACTGCCCTCCCAGACACAGGGCAACGCGCCCGCTGGTTCGAAGTAGTGCGTGCGCATGTGTTGATTCCTGGGGTACATGCCTGTTCCTTCACACGGCTACACTCATCATGGTGGATGCACTATACGTGGGAGCCTGGTACTGCCCGCCCTCTTCAGATTGTTCGATTGGGTTCCGGGACTGTCTTGTTCGTCATGTCGATGTTCACCTATATGGTCGCCCGGCCTCACGACAAAGTCCCTGGATGTACGACTTGTGAGGAAGTTGAGATTAGTGCGCTCCCTGCGGGGTGATTAGCAGCCGTGCAAAACCTCCACACCCTATCATGGTCTGTGGTTCTCGTGCGTAGGTAAGCTGACTTTGGCGCCGTTTGAGGCGATGGAAATTTTCCTTGTAGTAGTATGGGGTATATATGCCCAACCAAGCGTCTGGTCCTCGATCGAAAACAAAACCCGTGAAATGAGTAAATGTTTCGATAGCTATATTTATCTGTCCTGATTCCACGAAACACCAACAAGTTGATTTCCTCGTTTCTGCCCTGGTATCACAAGCAGAACTACTGGCAAAAAAGCTGCTTGTCATTTCTTTCGTTGAGCGCTCGAGAGGGACACATTTTTCGGCAGCCAAAAACGTCCGCAGCCTACTTGATGAGGCATGAATGTCCTTGACCTGCCCGAAATAGCTACTGGTATACACTGCCTGGTATCATTTATGATTTACTCTCCTCTCCGCCTTCTGCAGTGTTGCCTTTCAGGCGGCAACACCCATAACGTACGCCCACCTCGCCGTGTGTACGCTATTGCGACGAGATTTCTGTGTACTTGTTTTCGTGTTTGGCTTGTAAGGTGGTGTTGAACCTTTCATACGTGATGTATTCTTGAACTCAATGCGTTGAACATGCTCTATACTGCTGTAGCCTCGTCCTCTTTCTCTACTGCAAGAAGAGTTTTTTTTAGGTTAATCCACGACACATGGTGCTGGCCTTTCCGACGCTGTAGTCTAACGGATAGACTGTCACTTTCACCCTGCCAGTGGTTGCGCTAGCTTTCGGACCTTGGCTGGTGCTGCTGACGCAAGCATCTTTCTGAAGTTTGGTCTCGGTTTGTCGCTGAAAGAGCAGGAGCGCGAGACGGCGCAATTCGATTGCCGTCGACGAGCAGTGGCAATGCTGAAGTGAACCCTATGCGCGATGTAAATGAAGGATAGAACCGGGCGGGGGAATGGACGACACCTGTGACTCGGCTTGTTCAGGTCGCTAGCAGGAAAAGTCTGCATAAGGCATGTAGCGTGGCTGCTGAGTTACGTCAGACAGTTCACAGGAGGCAAGCACCGTCGGTCGGGGCCAGCCGACCGGTTGCATGAGGTTCAGCTCAGATGCAGGATAGATGTTGGTCTTGAAAGGTGATGGTGCTTCCTGTGTCAGAGGTGGAAGAATACGGAGGGAATTATGAGGGTGAACGGGGTAGGCGTAAGCTCGTTTACGAACTCGGCAAAGTAAAGACGCTGCGGCTAGATGTACCGTGCGGGACATCGTACTGACCGACCCGCAGCAAGACGCTTGCCCGTGCTATTGCACACATACATCTCGACGAAGTGTATCGTAGCCTTCATCCACGTACCAGCTACTATGTATATACCCTTGCTTCAATAATAGTACCCCGCTACCATGTGAGTCCGATCAGCGACTCGGCGGGCTATTGGCGCTATCCTGATAGCGTATTTGTAGCAAAATTACCTATGATTAATACGCCCCCTCGATGGAGGTAGCGAAGTCAAATTGTGTGGGCCGCCGAAAATAGTTACTCAAAACTGCGGGCACGAAATGTCGTTATCGTGCTGGACGCTTCCTGCCACTGTCACAACCCAGATTGATGTGTCTGTAAGAAAAGTAGTCGATCCAACTCTCTGTGGTTCGTGTGTGCTGCAACAGAGGTTAGTTACTCCTTTGCCGCATCGCACATCAACATCAACTGCTTTTTCTTCGCTTATGATGGGCGATCAATCCTCTACCGCTCTTAAACACTGAGTTATGTTACACCCTCTACGATGTCAGAAAAACAAGTCAGGGTCTCCAACACGCACAGCATGTTCGGACTTAAGTACCCAGGTAGCCGGGTACCCCGTCTCCCTGGTACGATATCCCTCACAGTACCTCCCCCCCGACAACATAGTTCGGAGAGTTTCTGGGAGTTATGGTGAGGGAAGTCGCACCGGGGACACATAGATCACCGGGGACCTGTTCATGCCGGGGACCCGAGTCCAAATAATCGGCGGGCAATAGGTCCTACATATATATGCCCAAACGGGTAGTGACAGGTCCGGATATACTACCCATCGGGTACCCAGGTAGGAGACGAACCGGGTACAAAAACTCTTCTGAAAGTGTGCCCTCGGCATTAAGCCTGTACTATTAATAGTATAGAGACGACCTAATTTTTTGTTGGCAGCATTTAGTTGGTTTGTTTCTGCCTACCAGGTATTTAATTGACGTTTCCTTGGTTCAGTGCCCACCGGCGAAACATACGGTGCACGCGGGAGAAAAACTTAAGGTGCACGCGGGAGAGTTCGGATGCCGGCCGTATGCATGCGCGACCACTCAGTAACTGGGGTACAGTTGACAACAGTATCGATACGAATTAACACCTCTTCAGAACCGTTAAAAAAATGGATGGGTCGATTTGTGCACGGCGAAAACATGAAAGAGGGTCAGCAAATTATGATAGTAAGTATCCTGGACTGTATTGATACGCTGTACGTTAATTACTATTATTATGCTTGCCATCCGACATTGTGCAGCATAAGCTTCAACATTGATCACCCAAAACATCCCTGAAAGAAGAAAATCTCGGAAACACGGAAATCTATGCACAAGAGGTCTAGCTACTCCCTATGTCTACTTCCCACCATGCTTATGTGCGTTGTGCCCATTGCTCCACAGAGCACACCTTCTGCCATCACGCGTACCGAATTGAGAGGTTATCGACACCCTGTGCGGTTTGCTACGTTGTTGTGGAGACATTGAACAACGTACATAAAAATAGCAACCCGAACAAACAAGGTGCCGTCTTCTCATTTCAGTTCGCGTAATGGTGTGTGCTACGCAATGTTCAATGTCTCCACAACGAGGCTATTTTTACACCTACTACTGTCGTTACAGCACATTACATAAATGCATTGGGTGGAAGGGCGAGGGGGCTACGGGCCACCTTACGCGTAGCAAATAAATCAGGCACACCAGCCGAGGTAGCTTTGTGTCATCGCATCATCGTATGTATGTTATTTTCATACGGTAAAAACTACATACCAGGTATGTGACTATGCAACGCATGTGGTGTAGTGGTAACATATAACCCTCCCAAGGTTATGCCCGGAGTTCGATTCTCCGTATGCGTATACATTTGTTCGCGTTTTTTTTTCCACTTTGTACTCGTAGTTGTATTGTATACCAGGTATGTGTCTATGCAACACATGTGGTGTTGTGGTAACATATAACCCTCCCAAGGTTATGCCCGGAGTTCGATTCTCCGTATATACTATGCGTATACATTTGTTCGCGTTTTTTTTTCCACTTTGTACTCGTAGTTGTATTGTATTACCTTCATTACATTAAAAGTAATAATTGTGTATTATTATTATTGTCTTCACATTACACCGTTCTTTTTACTTACGCAACTACACCAGTAGACCCAGTGCCCGTCCTGATTATTTATCCTACGTAGAGAGATACTAATGCTGCAGAGACAACAGGAAAACAAATCGCGAATGAATGGGTGAAACCAGTGAAAATTTAATGCCAACGTACCTGGTACGAGAAACGCACCACAACAAACCAGTCCAGAAAATAAGAACAACAAGACAATAAAGAAGAAACAACATAATATGGAATGAAACAGAATACAAGTGACGCAAATGTATTATTAGTAGAAGAGCAACGTACCCCTTAAGGCGAACACATGACTGCTGCACGCACGAGGCAACACGAAGGAGAGAGGAAGATATCGACATAAAGACGGTGGGGGGGGGGAAAGGAAACAAAGAGAGAAACAGGGCGAAACAAAAAAGGAAGATAAAAGAGACAGAGAAACCCGTACTCAAGGCGGTGTTAGTAATAAATAGGTCCCCGTCTCGGCTACAAAACCGATTCGGGGACCTTGCAACACCTTCTGCCGTCTCCCCCTTACTTTCGTCAATTATTCGGTACCAAGTAAGTGCTATTATTATTACTGCCGCTATCACGCCCCCCCCGATTGAGCAACTCAAGAAGAAGAAGAAGAAGAAAAGACTGCCAGGTACTTGACTTCAAGGGCTAGTCGGGTCGATACCTTGCCGGCCGATCTATGATTTCATTTCTTCATTGATTCGTCGGTATAAGTACGGCTGCCCCCCCACCCTACCTTTGTAGTCAACTCTTCTCTGCCCCGCCCCTGAGCCACCTCGCCATATACCTCGTCACTGTGCTTCGACGACCCCCCGACACCACTTCCCACCTTTCTTTTTCGTAGCCGCCCTCGACCATAGCACAGTCTCTGCTCCGAACAAACAGCAAAGAAAGGGTAGCTTTCCGAGGACCCCTCGGTGGCTTGAAAAGCCCTGACGTCGTCTGCTAGACACTGGGCCCAGTTTTTCTTCTGGTCGGCCTGGTCCAGAGTCCTACACACCAGCCATCGCCTCAAACATCACCCGACGGGTCAGCCGCTCCTTGGCCGTCCGCTGTACCGCCCCCGCAAAGAGGAGGCGGCGTTTGCGGATGGCCGTCTTAGCGCTCTTGCATTGTGAGCCTTCTTGCGGGAGTTGGCGTACAACATGATGAGGTGGTCGGTGCGTTGTCAGTGCTGGAAGCCAATGATGTATATATATATACTACTACCTGGCACTACTACTTAAGAAGTGCAGTCCCGTTCTGGGGACAAACCACTTGGAATCAGAGTCGGATTTAGGCCTATCAACGGTAGTGCATCTACTGCTGCTGTACTAAAAGGGTCCAGTCCAGTGCTTTGTGTAGTATCCACAGCAAGCAGAAGAGTTTGGAGGTCGTACGTGAGGCCTGGAGCAACTGAATGCAACGAGGAGACGTGAATTATCTCGTGGGGCCTTCTTGAAACGCTTCGAAATTTCAACAAACTTCACTTTTATGGCTGAAGGCTGAACGACGTTGTTGGAGTTTACCGTATCACACGACGGCTGATGAGATAACACCTATGTTGAGTGTGAGGCAGTATGGGCCTAGGGACCGACTGCGCCTAGCAGGTTGATGCCTTTGGCTTTGCTCTGGTCACTCACACGAGATGTTTGACGATGTTAGAAGTTATAAGCTAACTTGTACTACAGTAGTTAGTTGATGCTTGCCTCGCCAGATATCTTTTGAACGAAGGGGCGAGGTGCTCATCAGAAAAGCAGGCGATACCGCCTGCCAGGTATGACGAGGGGACGATTGCTACTAACCATAATGCCGCAACCGGGGAGAGGGGATACCATAACACTAGCCCACCCTGAGGGCGTGTCTTAACTCCCTCCAAGGAGCATGGGAACGAGCGGAACGGAATGAGGCTGCTCGTCGTCATTCGTTCCGTTCCTATCTAAAAAAAAGTGTTTGGATCCATGCAGAATCCTGGGTCTCGCCAGCCGAATCGGCACGAACGGTATATTTTGCATATGCCACGAACATGATATTCGTGCAGCCAAAAACAAAACCTGTCAAGAAAAACAAGATTTCCTCCAACAATATAGTCGATCGGATCTTGTATGATATCACATCACATGATATTATATGATATCGCACAGGAAAACGAGTATTTTGGAACAGAAGAACAAGATACCACATGATGATAAGACTCGCACGCTGTTTTTCGTGACATAATGCAATGGTGCGCTCTGCCCTTAGCTCGGTTCGCTACGTCGCGCGTCAAGCAGCTTGTCCTCGCTCTCCAAAACACATTCTTCGCGAACCGGATTGTTTGGAGGCGCTCTTCACGCTTTCGTTGTGAGGGAGCGGATTGAGGTTTCTCCTTCTTTTTCTGGAATAATATCTATCGTAAAAAATTAAGAAAAAAATACAGAATAATTTGAACGCAGCAACAAGCAGCAGCAGGAGCCATCGTCGTAGCTACGAGCAGCGAATACAGCAGCAGTAGTAGTCGTAACTCGTAAGTGACAGCAGCTGCAGTAACCAAAGCCGAAGCTACAGCAGCAGGGAGGGTAGTAGCATATATATCTCAAGACGTGCGCCGCTCTTTTACAATAGCTAGCGCACCGAAGTCCAACGTTTGATGGGCCTGACTCTGTATGATACCTGATACCTGGTATCTCCGTTCTGTAAAAAGAAGCTTGACATACGCTTGTGCATGCAGCCGACAAACGGGACTGGCCGTTGCTTCAGATCGTACGCCTCGAGTCAGGCAGATAGCAAACATAACAGCACTACTAGCGGTATCAGCAGCAGTAGCAGCACCACCACCACCACCGCCAGCGTCACGTGCGGGGGGTGGGTGGGAGTGATGCTCAGCCTTTCGTATCGTCGCAATGTAACTGTCCAAAATCGATGTTTGCTTGACGATGACGCTGTCTACCGTACGACTGCGCCGAAGAGAGAGATGTGTCCAAACCGATTGTAGGTAGCCGTACCGAAGGCCCTGAAACAAGTCTGCGTGACAGTGTCAGCCTCCCAATTACACAATCGATAAGAGCTACAACAGGTACAGCCTGTTCTTTGATGCAAGATATGGCAGAAGAGGCCAATTTGCCAAATAAGTCACAAAATATACCGATTCTTCACCGCTAAGGTGTGAATCGATGCTACACTTCCGCTACGATCGTAAGAAATTGATATGAGACAACATGAAGAGTCCGCCAATATATCTAACTCCTCTCCTCTTTTGAGGTTGTGTCTCCTCTTTCGGTCGCTTCTATGACCTGGAACTCTTGTTCTTCTTGAAAGGTTTTGTTCTTGGTTTCACGAATATCATGTTCACGGCAAATTGATGTCCAGGTCCATCTTTGGTGGTGTCCATCTACACCAAATGATATGCTATTTGTCCTCGTTCGGTCGGGCCGTTCGGTCCTCCCAAACAAGAATAAGGGGTGCAACACTTCTTCTTCCTCTTCCTAGATTTACTAGTTTTCTCGGGCTGCTCTGAATCGATTCGTTTCCCACAATCAATCAGCACCAATTCATGCGGCAAATAACGTCCCATTCGGTTCGTTCCAATGCGGTCGCCCCGGTGGTTCAAGTGGTTAACCTCGAATTCTACTTGTTTGAGTCCTGGGTTCGAGCCCCAGGTGGGTCGGACTTTGACTTTATTTGCAAAAATAAAAAAGGATTGAATTGTTGAGAGCGCCTTGCAGCGTGGGTAGGCACAATTCGATGCGAGTCGACGAGGGAAGAAAAGGCTGAAATCTTCTCGCGATAAAAATGAAGGCACGTACCGTAGCGGGAAGGGGGGAGAAGAGCCTGCTATGTGACCCCGGATCTGAGTTACGAGTTGGAAGGAGAGAGAGAAGAAGATGTGCGAAGATAATGAATGGGATGAGAAAAAAAAAAATGCTCTCTGGGGGGGATAAGACACGCCCTTAAGGGTCGTATATGCAGATTCATAGAAAACTCAGGCACGAACGAAATCAATCCGGAGAATAATTAATTCGGAAAATGGATCGAAGATGCGGTATTTCACAACCCACTCCCACACTTCCAATTTGCAAGGCTGCAGCCGATTACACGTGGACACTGCGAACCAGACAACAGGTCCGAAAGTACGGTTACGCGAAAGCAGGCAAAACAAGCTAGAACTACCCGGACGCTAAAAATTGAGGAACAAAACTCGAGGAAGCGGTGCGGCTCGCGTAGCCAGGAGCCACATAAACTAAGGCGAGTCGAGCAATGTATTTGTGAAAGTCTTAGTCCGTTGGGCTAAAGGTAAAAGGCTAACCGATCGCCTATCTATTTGTTTATTTTATTTGCCTTCTGACAATGTGCAGGGCGTTATTCATTCAAAATGAAAAAGCTGACATAATTCATCGAATACCACTAACTTCATCGAACCAATTCTTCTTCCCTGCGTGTACTCACTTGAATATGCACCCCCACCATTTACCGAGATATTTTACCTACTATGTATCTATACGCCATGCTTCCTACTCCGCATCTACATTCCACCCCCACGCCATGGGAAGTAGTCCTCCCTCCTCCTCCCTTCTCCCCCTGGCGGTCTCGCAGGGCGAGCTTATATCGGTGCACTCTGCGCGAGATCGCGACCTGGGTAGTCACCGATATGACCTGGAAAAGGCGCTCCTTACAAACCCCTTTTCTTGCTAAAGATCCCCCGTCCGTTCCTCCAACGATGCTCGCCGCAAGCTGGTCGATGAAATCGCTACCTTCCTTCCCGAGGCGTCCAAAGAATTCCACCGCGAGGGTGACAAGTTTATATGGCTACGCTCGTCGAAGAACACTCGTCCTGCACGAGCGTAGTGGTTGCGCTTTCGCGCCTCAGAAGTGGAAGCGGCTGATCCGTCTCGATCAGCGCTGCCAGCCCGCATGTGTGGGCCCTCGCTTGGGGGTCTGCATGCGTGATGTCGAGGAGTATCGCCTTGTTGCGGTACTCTGACGACGTAGCGCCTCGGAGGCCTCCCCTCTCGATCACTATGTCCATGCGGAGGTTTCTGTCGGCGTTGAAGGGCGCTCCGCTTTCCATTTGATGGCGGATGAACAACCGCTTAAAGGTGCGAGACAGCGCGTGGACTAGCGGCTGATGCTGGTTAACCTGTGCGCCTGCTCGGTGGCATGTGCGCGCGTGACGTGTGGTGACATCCGTCGCTTAGCAGCAGGGGCACCTCGCCGCTATGGGTTCCTCCATTCCCAGGAAGCGCCGTCCCAGACACGAACTCAGAAGCCGGTGTGATACGTGCCATGTCCTCGGGCCTTGCACGCAAATAGGCGACAGCGCCTGGTCCCGATAGGCTCCGTTGCCGAGCCTTGGCAAGACCTCCGGTTTCCGTCCCCCCGAACACGTCGTCCCGATCCGACGGGCCTGCTACCTCGGGGAGCTGGTAAAGAGAAGCAACGTACCGTTGGTACCGTACCCGGTTGATCTGCTGCCCCAGCTTGTATTGCGCCTTGTGGGAGCTAATCGTTTGGGCGTCATGCGCCGGCAGTACCTCCACATCATACTGTTCTGTCCCTCCTTCCTCGCTTGCGCGGAACGCCCTGTTCCGCCAACTTTCCGGGATTACGTTTGCCATTGCCCCCTCCGATACCCCATGGATTTCGCGAAGGTCCCTGACGCTGCTCCGTATGCGGCGAACGAGGTCCGAATTGGGCAACTCCCTTCGGACTTTTTCCCCTATTGGACCGGAGAGGTCGGCGAGGACCTCTGGCACCGCCGCCACTAAGCTCCCGATGGACGCTGACATTCTCCTTGATTCAGCCGACGACAGTCCAACCCCCCCGGCCCCTGTGGAGAGGCTCGCCTGCGCTTTCTGGTGCGGCTGTAGCGTCAACCGGTTCGCCGGGCATCTGTCCGCAAAGAACGGTGATTCGTCCGCTGTCCCTGGAAGCTCGAGAAGGCGCTCGAGCATCCACATTGCGCTAGTGTCTGCCCGCTGACACGCGGGTAGTGAAAGCTCCGGGTCCATTACCCGCTCAATGTAGGAGGTCCACTGCACCATTGAACTGGTGGCGATGAGGTTCGCCGACTGTTTGTCCGGCATACGCGGCAGGATGCGCGCGAGTTGCTCTGCTCCCCATCTCGGACTATCTCCACGGCGCTCTTCACCGCGAATGCATCAGTGCCTATGGGCACTCCAACCACCTTTACCACACCCCCTTCCGCAATGCGAACACCGATGCCCCTCAGAAGTGCTATCTCTTCCGACGTAGGCATATGCCCTTTGGGAGGCAAAGAAACCGTTTTTCTGGGGTTAATGGCAATGCCTATTTTGCACAGCTCGTGCTGGAGAAAGGGCACTACTCTCACCGTGTCCGGTGTGATCTCTGACATACCGATGCTGATGTCATCGAGGTAGGCAAAGGCTTCAACACCCCGGGGTTCGAACTCCTCACGGACCCGCTTGAGTATTGGCAGCAGTGGCATGCAGAACAGCGCCGGGCCCATGGCATCCCCTTGCTGCACTCCACTGGAACAGTCAATTTTGCGCCGCTCCCCCGAATCAATCTGGAAGAACGTAGGGGCGGGCCTCTCGCCGTAGCATTTAGCAATGAACGGCGTGAGCGCGGGCACGCAAGTGGCCGCCTCGGCAAGTACTGCCGTCCGCTTTACAATGTTGAAGGCGTTGGAACAGTCAGTTAGGATGAGCCAGTTTCTTGCCTCATGGTGCACCCGGGCGCGTAGAGCTACCTACTCCACCCCCCCTCGAATCCCTACCCCAAACTGCCTTGCCTCACGATGAATCTCTTCCAGCCGTGGCCGCCACTGCCGCATCGTCCCAGCTGCGAGAAGTCGTCTCCATGTCATACCTACACATACGGGGCGACATTTTCCCCCCAAGGCAGCGAGGTTGGACTGCAAGAAGAGCTGCCAGAATTCCGGCGGGAATGCACCGGGGTCGTTGAAGATCCGCCTCCAAAGGGCCTCGATGCTAGCTCCAAATTTCTCGCGACAGAAGCCGGTCCTGATTGCCGACTGCAGGTGTGAGAAGCGTAGACCGTCACTCCCCGCGCCTCATAACGCATTTCGGGAGTTGATGACGTCGAGGGCCACCTGCGAATCGAACTCTTGCTCTGGACGCCAGTTGGGAACACTCCCTTCCTCCGGTTCCGTAGAGCTTGCTGCCACCGCTGCCACTGCTGACTCGGAGATGGAGGCACAGTCTTCCCCTGGGAATTTGGCTTTCACCCGCTCCCATGTCACCTCGTCGCCGGGCGCTCGAGCTTCCGCGAGAAGACCGCGTGCTGCCACGGACACCCCGCCCGAGTGGCGACAGGCTGACGACGTTCTCTCGTACTTAGCCGCGTCTGTGGCTTCGTATGTTGGGCCCCTGCGCCGTGTCGATGCTCGACTGGTGTACTCCATCAACGACGGGAGAATAAGCGTGATGCCACCACGTTCGACGGACGCGAATCTCTCGCGTCGCTTCACGCGGCTGTCCTGCGAGTGTAGCAGTCCTGGCACTATGTACCACAGCTTGATGGCCCTCAGGAGCGAACTCGGCGTCTCGGAGTGTCTGTTTGGCCGATGCGCTCCGAGGGCGTGGTTCAGGAGACCAAGCACGTGGGTGAGAAGCTTGGCATGGACAGTAGCTAGCCCCGGCTGCACCTTAACAACGGTGATGAAACGTTGTTGGAGATGCTCGAGAGAAACATCATCGAGTGGCCCTGCTATTCCTAACGAATTCTGGTCCCACGGGTAGCAAAGCTCTTCCCCCCGTTCATCGTAGTTGTTGTCCGGTCTTCCTCCAAGTCCTCCGACCGTAACCCGGAGTCCAGTATCAGCCTGAACTGCTGCATCCAGTGATTCCCGTCTCCCATGGCGGGCTGTGCACCCTCGTGTAGCGCAAATGAGTTGTGCGTGTGACCCACTCCTTCGAATAGCTTCCACCACACACCGCGCGTGCATAACGTGCTGGTTTCCACATGGCAGCCCTACCACTCGGTGCCCCCGAGCAGCTGCCGCTCGGCATCCCCCGCACATCACGCCGTCTTGACTGGTGCCAATGGATGCACGGAGTCGCCCTACGCCCCCCGATGCTGATCCTCCCCCCTCGCCACCTTCTCCTTCCCTGGGGAGTTCTCTCTCTTCGCCACCTCCCCCTCTCGATCCAGGATCCGAACGAAGCTCGCTGCCCCCTCTCGATCCGGGCGTCGGGGGCGACTCGCTGCCCCCTCTAGGTTCAGGAACCGAGGGTGGCTCACTGCCGCCGGGTCGAGGGATTCTTCCCCGGTTCGTGACGGCCTCTCTCCCAGTGCTTGTCGCTCGTGACCCCCTCCTAGACCCACGCGGTCGACCTCGTCCGCCTCCTGTGCCACCCCCCTCCCTGGCTGCGCTACCAGGTTCAGAGGAAGTATTCCCAGCTATTGCTGGGGTGGCGCCGGATGGTGTCAGGGGGACCCCCAAGCGTCCCGATGGCGTGACATCCCTGTCTCTGGCTGTTTGAAGTTTTGCCATCGCTGCTACAAACAGCATTTCTCTGATCCACTTGCCCCCCTATCCGCGAGTCACCCTCCGACGCCAGGGCTTCTCCTCCCGGTGGTGTCGTTTCGGCCGCCGGGGGCAGAGGCCGCGCAGCACTTGGACAGGAACCTCCAACATTTGCCTCCATTCCACCTTGGCCGCCCTCGCGCGAGGGCGATTCGCTTCCAGTTGATCTAGGGGACATTGCCGCCGCAAATGTTGCAGAGACGGTACTGAGCCTTGCTTGAAGGATCTCCACTTGTCCCGCTAGCGCGGCATCCCTACCCCCCTCGGTGTGACGGCTTTCTACGGCACTCCCAGCAGCTCCTCCCTGCTCCACCTGCCCCCTAGTTTGCGGACCGCTCTCCGCCGCCGGGACCGTTCCCTCCGTTGTGAACACCGCCGCCGTCGGAAAAGGAGGCAAATCGTCCCCTGCCTCCAACGCATTTTGGGCCCCGGGGGTCCACTCTGCCGTCGGAAGAGGAGGTAGCGCATCACCTCCTTCCCGCACGTTTAGTACCCCGAGGGTGCACCTGGCCAGGGCTGTGCTGGATGTTGTCCGGGAGGTCCCAACTTGTCCCGCTGACGTAGCGTCCCTGTTCCCCGCGGCCTGACGGTTCTCTGTAGCATTTCCAGCAGTGCCGCCCTGATCATTATGCCCCCCTATTAACGGCCCGCTCTCCAGCGCCTGACCTGCCCCTTCGGCATGGAGGCCTGCCAGAAACTCTTGGGCTTGTGGTGAGATGTAGATCCTCCGATTTGGGAGTCGGAGCATGATATCCCTCGGTCGGTTGGCGTGCGCGGCAAAACGCTCACGGTAGTCGGCGGCGGCCGCTTGCCATTCCCTCGTGTGGGGGAGGTCGAGGTAAGCCGCTCGAGGCATGCCCAGGGCATCGCTGAACAGGGAGCACAGCAGGAACGAAGAGGTTGGGCTCCTTCCATGGGTTCTCACCATGTGCTCGAACGTGGGGTGATGACCAGTCGTCACATAACTGGCCGGTACCAGCTGGGTGCCCTCCTCCTCAAGAAGTTCGGCGAACTGCAGGGCACCTCCTACTGCCGACCACCTTCCCCCCGGCCGTGGTCTGGGAAGGTCCTCGGTTAATTCTGCCGGATGGGGAGGTCGGGTTCTTACGGGCCATTCAGAGCCACACTCGACGCATGGCCGCGGGTCTGTGTGCCCATATGCGAGGCGTTCCGCACGATCCAGCATGCAGCCGGCGTGTACCAACTGTCCGTTGTCATGGTCACAAGTGATGGTTGTCCTCAGATGGTCGACCTGTGGAGTCCTATCTGAGTTTTCTATGTCCTCACCGCAATAGATACATAGGCCTACTAGCGCGGTGTCCCTTGTGATCTCTCGGCTCTCTGGCGAACCTGGAGCGGCACCTCTCTGTCCATGCTTCCCCCTTGCTAACCGGTCGTCCCCCTGCGCTGAGTCCGTCCGCTCCGGTGGGGCCGCCACCGCCGTCGGAAAAGGAGGCAGCGCGTCACCTGCCTCCAACGCCCTTTGGACACCGAGGGTCCACCTCGTCAGTCGTTCCTCCCATTCGGCGTCAAGGCCCGCCAGATACTCTTGGACATGAGGTCCGATGTAGAGCCTCCGGTTTGGGAGTCGGAGTAATACGTTCTGGGGTCGTATGCCGTACGCGGCGAACGGCGTACGATAGTGGGCGGCCGCCGCTTCCCATTCCCTCGCTCGGGGGAAATCGAGGTAGGCCTGTTGCGGTAGATCCAGCGCATCGCTGAAAAGGGAGCACAACACGAACGAAGAGGTTGGGCTTCTCCCCAGGGCACTCACCATGTGCTCGAACGTGCTGTGAACCCCGGTCGTCACGAAACTGGCTGACTCCGCACCGAGGTCACTCCGCTCAAGGAGAGCGGCGAACTGCAGGGCACTACTCACCGCCGCCCACCTCTCCCCCTGCTCGGACATGGGCAGCCCTCTGGCAAGTTCCGCCGGGTGGGGTGGCCTGCCCCCCTCCAGCCACGACGACTGGCACACTACGCAGGACCTCGGGTCGGCATGCCCTCTCGCGATGCGATCTGCCCGGTCCAGCATGCAGCGTGCATGCACAAACCCTCCGTGGGCGCACGGGATAGGTACTCGCACGTGGCTGCCCCCCGACTCTCCAGCAGAGTCATCTAAAACCTGGCCGCAATAGGTGCACGATGCTTCCGCGTCATCTCCCCTCCCTCCTTGTACTTGCTGGCGGCCTTCGTCCTGGCTTGTGGCCTCCTCCACACCCGAGATCACCGATCGCCATAGGATTTCCAACTGACGCTGTTGATAGGCTCCCCGATCGGAAGCGCGGTCGTACCTCAGATGGATCCTCGGCAGAATTTCCGTGAGGAGGAATGTTCTCCGACGCGACGGTCCTGTTACTTCCCGAATGGCTACCCCAAACCGGTCGTCTCCCCTATTGTCTGCTCCCTCTACGCTTTCAACGGCACATCTCCTGTGGACGAGCCAACCGGAGAAAGAAAACCTCTCGTCGTCTTCCATAGTCCTGTCGCAGACCCCACATAGCGCATACGGTTGTAGAATCGTGCTACGCCAGTCCCAAGAGAGGTTCTCCTCGTCTCGCGCTGTGGCGTTCAGTGTCAAGTCCACCCTTTCCGGCACAATGTGGGTCGTGCTCCGAAGGCGGTTCTCGGCAACGGTGACCCTGTTCACTAGATCGCGTTCGTCCTGCGTGTCCGCCGACCTGCCAATAGTACGAATCTGTTGCAGGAGGGGGCGGAGGTCCACCTCTTGTTGAACTTCGTTTAGGGCGGGGTTCGGGCACGTGACTTGGCGTGCCTCGCCGACGAATCTGGCTCGAGGGGTTGCGTCCTCGCAAAAGCCCAAAGCGCAGCGGCGATGCACGTCGCACGAGCAGGACACCTGTACGCGTTCAGCCTCCTCAACCAGTCCATGGCAAATGCTACATATCAATCGTTCGCCCCTCTCGCCCCCTGTGGTCCTTGTGGATGCCCCCCTTCCCCTCTCGGCCGGTACCTCCTGCCGCGCGATCGCTAGGGCCTCTGCCACAATCTCGTCACTGTGCTGACGGGACGCCATCCCGTCGGCTTCGCCAATTGTTACGGCCGCCCGACACGCCGGGCAGCGCAGGTCGGCCCCTGCCCTAACACGAAGTGCGGCGTAGCACGGTAGGTGCAGCCGGTGAGGACAGTTCCCTAGATATACCATCGGGGCCACCAAGGCCTCGTAGCACACGCAGCAGTCTTCCGAAGTCTCCTGCTGGGGCTGTCCTCTTTCTGCTGACGTCTGCAATGGTGGCCGTGGTGGCGATGGCGGTGCTATCTATCAAATCTAAGCCTTTTAACACCCCCCCCCCCTGGGACGGACGGGGTATACGGGTCGACGTGCTGCCAACACGCGGTTCCATTTTGTGGGGATCCAGAAGGATTTTTTCTGATTCTTGACATGAGGAACTCATTTTCTGTTAGTAGAAGCGTTTTTCGTGGTGGACGTGAGATTCGAACTTACGGCCAACGACCCATGTCCTGCCGATGATGTCATTTGTCAAGTGTAAGGCAGCATGGATCTAGGGACCGACTACTGCTAGCAGGTGAGCATTTGGCTCTGCTCTGGTCACTCACACGAGGTGCTTGACGATGTTGGAAGTGATAAGCTCTTGCATTAGTTGCTGCTTGCCTCGCCAAACGTCTTCTGAACGCAAGGGTGAGGTGCTCATCAGAAACGAAGGCGATAACGCCTGCCAGGTATGATGAGGGGACGATTGCTACAAACTGCAACGCTATAACAGGGGAGAGGGGATACCATAACACATCCCCCCTGGCACAAATTTCCGAGCCAAGATTCTCAAACCCAGGGGAGCGACCCGAACGAAAGTGGTAGCTTTAGAAACGTCTCCACAAGACCTTTCCAAGGATGAGGTCGTTCTCGGTGGCTTGGTATAGTCCTTGTACCTACTAAATTCATTTTTGTGGGTTCAATTCTCACCGAGCGCACCTATACTCTGAGGGACTATTTCTTGCAACAAAAGTAATCAGCGGAAAGCGCGAGAGCGTGAGTTCGCAAACTTCGATGCTAATCGACGAGCAGTGGGGATGCTGATTCCTCTGCGTGATCAAAATGTAGGCACGTACCGGGGAGGAGGAGGGCCGATACCTGTGATCACGGCTTGTCCAGAAGAAAGGTGAAGGTAAAACCTCCCACAGTTTGAGCTGGAAAGTACAAGTGATGATGAAAATAAAATAAAAATAGAAGCATCGCTCGGCGTGTGCCCTTTTCCAGTTGTGGAGAACACCGGCTTCGAAATGCGTCCAAGGGCGTGTGTGCTACCTTATCGCACGTTTGATACAGCGGTATGCTGGATGCTGTCGAGTGGCGAATAAATGTGAAATTAAGCACCTGGTATGAACAGTAAATGCATTGCAATACCATTGATGGAGGGAGCATTGATTGCTCGGTACTGTATACATCAGGTTAATCTGCCAACGGTGCGCAGCATGGCAATCACCTGTGAATAACTGAAGTTTTTTCAGGCGTTCAGGCGCAATAAAACATCATCGCTGGGAACGAAGATAAACACCACCAGGTATTCAACATTCAACATGAATCGTACATGATATCCCGGGAACCTCCCCGTCCCGGCATTTGAGGGATGCGAGGGTCTATGGTCATACGACTACGGCTATGCATGATAACTATTACGGGGGGCCATAGTTAACAGGACCAAATATTGTTAGTAAAAATGGTTAAACATATAGGTTTTTATGTATACCATAGGTCCTGTTAACTATGGTCCCCCGTAATAGTACACCCCCCCCCACCCCCTCGTGTGCACGGGCTCGATACTAAAAATAATGAAGTAGACACCTGAAGATGAACGGGTTAGATTGGCGGGCGTTCTGCGGGTTTCTCGCGACCGGCCGTGCCTCCACGCACACGCCCTGGCCGTTTACAACTAGGCACCAGAGGTGATTTTGCAAGTATTCAGCGCAAGGGGGACGGGCTGCACCTACCATACATGGAACCTACACCTCGAAAGGACAGATGTTGAAAATCCGAATGATTCGCCTCCCCAAGCCACCGAGCGCTGCACCGCTTTGCGCTCCCGGCACACACTACCCGTGCGAACCGCGGTGATGTGCTGGCACCGGTCAAAGCTCGCCCCCCGCCGAGTAATCATACGCCATTCCGCTGAATGAAGACCCAAAACACCCCTAACGAACCACATAAAAGCATCGCCAGAAGAGGACACTCACCAGTGTGATAAGGCTTAGTTTAAGACCAGCTAACCGACCTGATAGGAAAGCGGTTCCCTTTAGGATCGATTTATAGTATTTGAGGACCATTTCTCCACTTTTTCCAACCGGGGAAGCCCAAAAACCCTTCGCTATGTTTAAAAATACTTGGATTTGGTTTTTGGCTCCTTACGGAAAGTCCAAAGCTCGCGATGTGGACCCAAGGGTACGCGGGAGGCCTCGTTGTCTCTGGAATCAACACCAACGCAGCACTGCGCCATACCGCGTAGTAGTCAGACAGCAGTATCACCGCTTGTTAATTTGCTAAAAGAAATACCACCGATGTCACCACCAAAAACGACCTGAGGCGTCCTATTAATAGTGAATGTCTCCGTCGTCCATCGTTTCTTAGTCAAGGGCTTCATAGCCGCACCCCCCCCTACACCCCTACATACATGCCTGTATCAGCCATTGTGCTCTTCAAACAATTCCACGTTGTTGTGGCGAAGGTGTAACACTCTACATTTTTCCCCCCTTCTCATCGCCATCCTCTACCACTACTGGCGCTGCAGTTTGGCCCCGTTAAAGGCGCTATCCCGCTTGTAAAGCGTCCCTACGTTAGCAGTGGTCGGGTATACGAACAATGGGCCTCCGCGCACACTCCCGCGTGGTTCGTACGTCCGAGATATCTCCGACGCCCACCCCCGGCACGTCACCGGTCTCCCTTTCATCCTCCCCCTCGTCGTTCTCATCTTCGCCCTCGTCGCCTTCGTCCTCGTCCTCGTCGTCGTCGTAGTCTCTTCATGGTTGTCCTCTCCTCCATTCTCCGCTCCCCTATGCGCCCCTCTCGCTGTCCTCACCCTCGTCCACCTCGTCCTCGTCCTCGTTGCCGTCGTCGCTGTCGTCATATGCATGGTCGCCCTCTTCTACCTTCTCTTGGAGGTCCTCATCATGGTCCTCCCCGTCGTCTTCATCTCCGTCCTCTTGCCCTCCGCCTCCGGCCTCCTACATCGCGAGCCCGTCCAACAGTCACAGTATCTGATCGTTTTCTTGTTCCTCCTACCGGCGTTCAACCTTGAGCATGACACCACTACGCAAGACAAAGGTGGGACGCTCTCAGGTCAGGCCGGCCAGGTTGCAGGTTCCGGTGGCGCCCTCTCCCCTTTCCTCCTGGACTTGGTGCTGTAGCACATGCGTTTTACCAACACGCCTTACTCGCCTGTGCGTCTTTGTTGAGCACAGGGTTCAACATTAACTTTCCCACCGTCTTGTCTTTATCATCGAATTTTACTAACTCCCGCTTTTGCACTTTTCAGGACGGAAGACTCAGAAAAAGCCATGTATGTGCAAAAAGAACAAATACGCCATGGTCCAGCTGACATTCGAACCTCAGCTGCAAATAGCTTGGCAGTCTATATACCGCTAGACCACAAAGTTGCCCGCGTCGTGGCGAGTGAGCTTTGATGTGTGCGACATACCTATTACTACATAATAATATTCAGTCTATCAGGCTGGGTGGTCAGGCCATTCGTCCTTTGAACTTACTCCTCATCTTGCTATCTTCTCCCGCTTGGCATTTAGGCCACAAGCGCCACACAACAAACTTGAAAAATACGACAACTATGTGTGCTCTACACTCAAGTCTTGCAAACCAACAATTCCAACAGGTTACCGACATCGACACAGCCACTCGTAAGCGCCGTTCAACACTCAGCGAATACCTGTCATAATCATTGGAGTGCTCTCTTGAATACAACAAGTACTGTACGCTGCAGTGAATCATGTAAAACAAACATGTAAAACAAACATCCCTACAAGTTGTGAGCCTCGACACAGCCGCCCCTCACAGACGTTTTATTGACCAATCGGAAGAACGGCACAGGAGAAGACAGCCGGATGTCGTCGCATGTATTGTGTGGGCCGACATCGGTTTGCTCTCTTGAGTAATACAACAGAGTGTACGTTGCAGTCAATCACGCAAGACGAACCTTCCAACAGGTTACGAGCCTCGACACAGCCGCTCCTCATTGTTTGATCTACCAATCCGTCTGAATAACACAACGAGAGGAATGTCGGCGCACATGTGACTATTATTGCTACAGTATTAGAGAGTGGTACAGTGGTAGTATTGAGGCAGGGCTACCTCATACTTGCAGTAGGTCTTGTGCGTTCGAAGTTATATAGCATATGGTTGGAAGAGAGAAGAAAATGAGGAGAAAAACAAAAAATCCACGGTCTCTCAGGAAAAAGAAACACTATTTACGCACGAGGCACAGGACCTCGATATACGCAACGCAGAACAGCCACAACGCTTTCCGAGTTTGCGAAAGCTCGTCCGCTTCTGCCTCCGAATGCTTCACATTCTGACGAGTTTACTATTTTAAAAGGCAAGACCTGGGACTAATACCAAAGAGAGGGAGAATACAGACCTTGAACCTTTCGTACGTAACGCAAACGGGATCCGAAACCCACCGAACCCACATGTAGGTGCGTGCGGTTCTTGACCTTACTGCTACTTCTACTGGTTGCTGCATTCCGATGTGGGCATACACACTCAAGGAGAGATGGGGGTATTAACAATAATAAAGTTCGTTTGGTTTCGTTGCCGAAAGCGTTTTCAGGCGTGAGCAGGCACAGACATCATGTATGCCTTTTTCGTATCAGCACAATAGGTCAGGGATTTAGGCTTGACATAATTTGGGGAACTCGTCCCACACACAACAAAAAGAAAAGGTATTATTTCTTCATTTTCCCCTGCTCGTCATAGACCCATTGCGCGTATGAGAGACCACACTCGGCCAGTCAGCGATGCTCGTCGGCGCTCTACTGTAGTGTACACTGGATTGAGAATTACCACCATTGGACAAACACCCGAACAATAACTCCAAGCGCGAAACAAGGAAGACGCGTTGTGTGTGACACAGAGGGGAAACAAGGTGTCTTTCCGCGACGGCCTGTGGTCGTCAGGGGACATCCTGGGTCCATCCTCGGATTTCCCAAGTGGATTTAGGTATTCCGGCGTGTAACGGACAACGCCTTACACAAACTACAACAAGTAAAAGACATTCAAAGCCTAACAAGACACCAATAAACCTACCCACGAACGACCGATTCCTCGCAAAAAAAAATCAGCAAAAAACAAGCAACGAACGCTTCATCTATGTATATATACCTGGTACGTACTTGTGGCGTTGTCGCGGGCAAAGCCATCCAAAAACAATAAGCGGCATCCGCGAAAGACGCAAGCATCAATCATGTCCTTTACAACTTCGCGAGTAAAGCAGGCAAAAAACAAAAAAAACGACAATGATGACAACGACAACGCCACACGGAAACAAACACCGACAACCGAGGACAGAGCAGGTGCGCTTAAACGCTTCAAATGCCGCGCTAAACAGGCTCGTCCGGCACCGGCAACGCTGCCGGTTAAACGCTTCCGGGAGCTTGGTAGCGCTCGCACCCCGCAAGCGAGAACAACGAGTGAGCGGTGGTTTCAGTTCAGAGGACTCAGTGAACAAACCACGCAAGAACAAAAAAAAGTACCTTCTCAGAGAAGCAGGCAGAAGAGGAACAAATACATCAACCCCGCGACATTTTTTACTCTCCTCGTTCTCTCAGACTGCGCAACAAATTAGTCCCCTAACATTTTCCTAGTGATACCCCTTATTTCCCAATATAAACACGTAAAGCTAGGACGAAAAGCGCTCTGATTCTTGTTTCCGCTGACTCCGCTCCTGCTGTTAATAGTACCTTACATACCCATCGAGCATGCCCGAAAGACACGTTCTCGATGGCTCCGATAAAAGGTCCTTAACTGCGATTAAAGGCCTTTTAAGTACACTCGATTTCGTCTGTGGACAAACCGACCTCGGGCTAAATTTGAAGTGCAGGTTCACCTCCTCAGGACGAGAAAACCACTACCAGGTGGCAGGCACATTCAGGAGCACAGGCGACTTCAACCATTAGGAAAAGCCACCCAAGCAGGAAGGCAGGTACGCGTGCAATCGACGGCCGCGAGCATAAACGAGTCTAGCATCAGATCCGCACAGCCACGAGTGCAACCCATCACTCCCGCGCCCATTCAACGCCCGCACATGCGTCCAGCCGACAAAAACCATCAACCGATGTGGAAAAAAATCCCGGGTATCGGCTGCTCTCGACGATACCTGTGACATCGCCCGATCAAGACAGCTAAGCTCCGCCTTGCGTCAAACGTACACGATGCGCTCAATGAACTACGACAGGCCTTTGTTAGAGGACCACGGGGTATCCGGGTGGCGTGTTGTCGCTGACGCGATCTGGCGACAGGAGCGCTTCGCTGGCATGGCTGTCCGATGCAGCCAGCGAATACGACGCCATCTGAGACCTGTTTCGTGGCAAGGGTGAGACAGAAAGGGGAAAGCTTAGGAGCATCACGGAGAGGGCAGGGGCACGACGGTGACAGCGTTTGATCGACGCTGACGAAGAGCGAGACCGTAAACCTCGCGCTTGTTGTAACGAAGCACCGCGCAAGATCGAGACACGACGTTTTTGACCCCGCGCTAGATGTAGCGAAGCGCCGTACAATACAGGTATCAAGACACGACGCTCTTGATTGAGAGCTGTTTAGGTATAGGAAAACCAAACCTGAGCCGTGACACAAACCCAAACAACAAGGGAACGGACCTTGCCGCAGCGGATGTGCCGCCGCCCTGCTCGACGGAGGGAGGGGACTGATCCCAAGCAGCGGTGTCGTCCACTCCCTCCGACAGTGGGTCCGTGCTAGCCATGGATAGCGGAGGGGAAGGCTGGGATTCGCTTAATTTTCTCGAGTCGGGCCGATCGAAGCCGTTGCTCGCCCCGTTCCCGTGTTCCGCTTCCCCTTTGCAAACGCCGGGCAGACTCTCCCTGTAATGGGGATTGACGGCAACGACATTTTCTCGTCATTCACCGTTTTCTGTAGACAACGCCGTTACGCTGTGTTGTGAGGAGTTGTTTCATCGTGTGCCTGCCATCGATCTTGTGGCATGTAAGCAAAAAACACCCCCGCCCCCCGCGCGCCTATGAATTGAATATGGGGGAGGCACCGGCGTGTAGCCACCTCCATCTTCTGCACCATGCGGCCAAAGTCCTTCCCCCCGAAGGTGAGTTACACTACACTATACCAGGTACGGTGCGTTTTAAAGCGGAAACAACTTCCCGCTTCCCGAAAAGAAAACTTCGATCGACCCACAAGCACCTCAATCTCTCTCAAACCACGCCACCACACACAACTCACAAACGCTTGTCCTTAGAAACCGGGGGGTGGGGGGAGGAAGAAAAACAAAATGAACAAAAAACTACGATTGGCCCTCGGATCCACTATGTCACGAGACCTCGACATGAAAAAGTAGAGCTGACACAACGACCGCATAGACTCACCAAGCCCCCTCCGTTAGCACTGCTCCAGGTGGTTGTGGCAACGGCGAAGAAAAGGGTGCTGAAGCGTTGGCCCGCCCGGTCGTCCAAGGGCGGTTTTCGAGACCCTGCCCGGCGTTCCCGACGTCGTTCACGAAAGTTCCCAGAACTTTCGCGCAGAGGGGTGCGTCGTGCGTCAACTGCAAGAGCCTGCCCGCCAGCGCGCTCCTGTTGACGTAGATGGCCTGTGTGAGGCATCGGACAGGCAGCCCGCGAATACCCAGGCGTTGCGGACGTTATAAGTCGCTTCAGTTACACGCAGCCATCGGTGGCGTTGCTGGCCATATAATAGCAGGTGTTGTGGGTGGGGTTTCACCCGTGAAACAACTATGAATGGATGCGGGTGTACGGTTGAGGTTCAGTTGTGCGCGCTCAATCTGAGGACAGGGAAAGGGAGACCTAAAAGAGGCTGTTATACGTAGAAGGTTCAGACAGCCGTTTGAGACGCAGGCAGCAAAAAACTCCGTTCGAGAGCGGAGGCAAGACACAACAAGCCGAAACACTGAGGATGTCAAATGCAACAAAGTAGGATGTTGAACGTTTCCAGCTCTTGCAAAGTACACGCTCATGTGAAAACGCTCTGGCGCAAACGTTCCCGCGCAACCGCCTGCTCATGAGCACCATCCGGTGACCCTCGATCAGAATACACGCAGCGCCTTCGGCATCGTACCTTTCGGAACTCCTCCTCGCGCTGGTCCAAGTCTTTCAGGCCCGGGTCTTCCTTGTGGAACGTGCCCTCGACTGCCACCCCTTTGTCCCCGGCCGCCCCCTGACGCTGAGGCTTCCCGCTGCATTCCGACCCCGCTCGCGCACGTCCTCCGCCCTTAAGCTTGAGCGATTCGGCCGCAATCGCGTCCCTCGAGAAACGCTCGGACGACGGCCGGCGCTTGTCGGCGGTTACGGCCCGCTTCGGTTGCGGTTGCGGCTGCGGCTGCTGCTGAGTCATGGACTGGTCGTTCGGATCGTTGAGCTGCAACGGCTTCTGTTGCGATCCGCTCGAGTGGGACTGCAGCTGGGCTTGCTCGACCGTGTTGATGGCCTCGAGAACGACTGCGGTAAGGCTTATGCACAGCTCGCGTCCCATGCGACCCGCCCTGTAGAGGCGAAAACAAACGCAAGAAATGCAAAAAACGAGCGCAAGTTTAGCCCAGAAGGACGAGTGTTCGTGAAACATTGAACGCGGCGCGAAACGAGGAGATTTTGCGGGAAAACGTCCACAAAGATGGCCCGCTTGCGGACGATCCCGACGCGCCCTAGGCGTGTCAGTGGTCGGGCCGTGCCGGCAAGCCTCGTCGCCCCCGTCACGAAAGCGTGAAGCGGCTGTGGATAAAAGCGAGCCGGCGGAAACAAGAAATGCGCAGTTCGCAAAGCCACCAAACAGCACGGGGCAGCAGAGCTGGCAAAGGTCCGCCGCATCCGCACTTCAAAGGGGTGGGAGGAATGGTCGTATGGATTTTCCGCCAGACATCGTACCGCTGCAGTCCATCGCATAATGCGCGTAAGATCATCCGCACTAGTATTATTAACACTTATTAGCATACAAGAATGCTGTAATTCACCGTGTTATCTGCGTCCGATACTTGGCAGCATGTAACTCATGGGCAGACTCAAGGTCGCAGCATTTCACCGCTTCTGTGATGTGCCCTTCTTCCACCCCCGGCCTGCACTACGCTCGAAGCACTTCGAAGCATTGGCATTACGTAGCCTCACCGTGCTGGGCAACCCCTCCCCCCTCGAATCGCGATGTTGAGAAGCGCCTCCGTGCGGGTGGCAACCTCCAGCCTCGCAAAGACGTCCCAGAAGTCAGCTTGCTGGAGACCTGTTTCGCGAGGTGGCCGTAAGGATGTGGACAGCATGACCACCGTGAGCTTTGCGCGTACATTGACAGGAGTGCGTGCAGTAGTCGCAGCCCGCACTCAAGACTTGCAAGCGCACACCGTTATCGCGGAGCGTATTCAAACGCTGCTAGTTCCGCTATAGGCATCAACAACCACAACCCACACGAGGGTGACCCTTGCCAACTCTAGTGTACGACGTCCACGCTCGAGCAGGGCGCTCAGACAACTACAGACACCAATTAGCTATATATACGACAACCAAAAGGTCTTGAACTACGGTGAGTGATACTCACGCCTCTAACAGTCCTGCTTCGCTAAATAAAGCCCCACCAAAATAATAAGTGAACCCCGCCCCCACACCAAACCCCTCCGCCTTGAGCCCGCTCGCTCACATCCAAGGCCCGCCCCTGCAGCGAGAAGCCTCCCAAGCACGTCTGGCTTCATCACCCTCTCCTCCTCCCTCCTGATCAGCGACAACTCTTGCGCGTCCAGCTTCCAGTCCTGCCGGCGTGCCTTGGTATCCCCGGCGTCATCGGCGATGGAAACACTTGCGACCGACGGGGCAGGGGAGACCTGCGCCTTCGCGTCCGACAACTTATCCGAAGAATCGTCCGCGGTGTCGACCGAGGTAAAGCTGCTCCGCGATTGGCTCCTGCAGTGAGAAGGCTGCAACGGCGCAAAACGAGGATAGGGCACGAGCGACCAAGGAAGGGTAAATATATAAGGAGATCGTGAGATGATGGGGTAGTCATGTGGAAGGGAGGTGGAGGTGGAGGGGATGAGAGGGTCCTGTGGGGAGGAAGATGCAGGCGTCACCGAAGGGCATCATCCGAAGGGAAAATGAGATGGGGCCAAGTGGAAGGGAGAGCGACAAGAGGGTCCTGAGGGAGGGAGGGGGAGGCGTTATTTGTTGCAGGGGACGGGACGCGCTGGTACACAAGTCAGAGGGGCCCGCACCGCACCCAGCAGACGCTTCCGTGCCTCTGACACGAAACGGCACCATCCGCGAGAAGGGTCAGTTCATGCACGAACACATGTCCGATCCCCTTGCTTTCCCCGCCAACTGTCACTTGCACGCGCTTCACAGCCGCCCGTCCCCAAACACCAACCCACCTCTTCCTGCGTAAGCGCATCTATCTCCACCTTGTCCTCTTCCCAGGGCGGTAGTCGAGACGCAACGCCTTGCAGGTCAGACGAAACCCCGCGCAAAAGACGGGCCAGGTTCTTCGCCAGTGCCCGCCCCCGGGACTTCAACATCGCGCCGTGCCTGAATCGGGTCGCGCCACACAGCATATCATCCGCCCACGGGATATTCTGAGAGTTCCCAGGCCCCTCATAGGGGGCGCCTGACGTCGTGGGAAACCCAGCGGAGGCGGTAGCTCCGCCGGGAACGAAGGGGCTGCTGCTCATACTGACCGGGGTCATTCCATTCTTGCCCGCCGTCGATATCGGGGCCCCGCCTCCGGCGGAAGGAAAGGAGGACCGACGCGGAGATACCTCATGAGGTGGAGGCATTTTCGGAGGCGTTTTAGCGTCGGTGGAGGACGATCGAACAACTTTCTCGAGGAGGTCCGGGTTGCAGAGTCCGCCGCTTCGGCGCTCCACCTGCCTGAACTTCTTCAAGAGCGCGCCGCGGCGGTCCGTCTCCGCGGCCTTCTTGACCTTGTCCAGCTCTGCCTTTAGCAGCGCCGATATGGCCTTCGACAGACAAGAGCAAAAATAAGTTTTTTAGCAAAAAGGAACACATTAGAAAGAGAAGGGGAAACAAAGGTGAGAAGGAAAAAAAAAAAAAGTCTACAGGGAAAAAACGAAACAAAAATGTCAACCAAAAAACGAAGAAAAATGTATTTTAACCACAACCATACAAACATACCAGGTATTCAACAGCAGCAGGAGCAGCCGCAGCAGCAAATCAGTTTCATCGCGAGGTGAAGAGTAAAGCAGTATCATAGAGCTCACCACATATTCGAGATTTAGTCTGATTGGCTTAGGGTCAGGGTTAGGGTTGCTCTGAACGGCTCAGGGTTAGGGCTAGGGATAGTTCTGTCCGTCTCGTACACAGTGAGTGTCAACCATTTTCTCGACTAAGTGGCAAGCAACCTTACAAGGGAACAGCGGTTGCATTCTCACAGAAAAAAAAACTGCCTCCAGACCGCCCAGGACATGCCTGACGAAACAACTAACAGCTGTAAAAAAACGCGCAGTTGTGGATCCATAAATTGGGGTTTGGTAGAGGTTGCTGCTGCTGCCACGGGGGCATCCAGCGCATTCACAGAACCCACTCACGTACATACCGGAGTATATGCTACACCAGGCTATGACAAGAGTATATGCTACACCAGGCTATGACAAGAGTATACCCTGGTATGCTACACCAGGCTATGACAAGAGTCTATCGCAGTACGTTCCAACAAACACGTGCACTACTGTTGCTGTTGCTGTTGGTGCTTTAGACCGTGCGCGTCATGACCGGAAAAGACACGAACGTCGAGCACACCATGCTAATTGTAATTGTTTGCAGCAGTGCGACCGCTGTATGATGCACTGCTGTGGTACCTTGCAGCTTCCGACCGCGCCACCGCAGCCGCAGATCTCCCCACTGCCACTCCCATCTGCCCCATCGCTGCCCGCTCCCGTTCGCTTCGCGCTGACAACCCCGTGTATCACCAGCAGGTGCTTGTAGATGGCTGCCGCCCCCACCACCTGCTGCAAAGCCTGGCGTAGCAACAGAGGCCCGAGAAATTTCGCACAAGGCGATAGTATCAGTGATGAGGATTCAAGTAAACACGTATTGAATGAATACACACACCTTGCACTCTGCAGCTGCAGATTTTGTCTTGGTCATACACGGCATGTATATCCCGCATGAAGCCATATAACAACCCGTACTCGTAGTACACGCGATGGAGATATAAATATGACACAACAGCTTGCGAAGATGAGTTTCGACGAAATCCTCGATCTCACGGCTGTCGTTTTATAAATCATGCTACTACCGTAGTTGTCGTTTCAAACCAAGATACACGGTGGCACGTACTCGTCACTTCTAGGTACGCTTGGACATGGAACAAAGCTGAGACACCAACATCCCTTGCCCGCAGTGAGGCAAACATGCTCGTACTCGCACCGACAGAGAGTACGACATACTGGTACCAAGGTATGGCCTAAAAACATTGCAGCAGCATACACGATAAGAGCCGCTCTTACCTACCTGGTACCTGATATATGCGAGTGCGCGTGCGTCTATCTCTGAGATACAGCAGTCAGTAAACGCAGCCGTACTACTCGTACTGTGCTGTCCTACTGCTGTACTACTGGTATTCAATTGCTGCACTGCTTGCGGTGGTGTGCTGTACTGTACCTGGTGAAGCTCAGCGGCTTGACGTCGTCCACGCCCCCCGAGGTTTCCTTCCGCGACCAACACTTTGATTTTAGTCTGACGGACGGAGGCGGGCAGGAAGGGGGGGAATGGGGACAGGGGACGGAGAGTCGATTGATATCATACCGAACAAGCGAAGTGGGGTGCACAACAGCGGTGTGCAGCAGTATGATACCTTGCCGAAATACAGTTTCAAAGATAGAACGCGCTCGAACCAACGTGGTACCCGTGAACCGTGGACCCCCGTCGTCATTCGAAATGAGGCGCGCGAGCTTCTCTTTTTCCTTCTTGTAACTGGTAATTGGCATGTCTGTGGCACGTCATTGGCACAGAATCGTAATTGGAAACGTGATGCCGCCCTTCGGCAGCAAATGTCCTCCGCCCACCACCCACCACCACCACCCCACCAGGTACCTGGTACCAGGTACATCACAACAGCAATATTAATAGTACATCGCATCGGTGTGTCTACCGCGTAGATACGATACCGCATATCAGGCCTGTACGAAATATTTTACCAGGTACCTGGTATACCAGTATACGAAGTAAAACATTAGTCTGTACCTCACTACTGTCCGGAAATGCAAAGTATTTATTAATATAACAGGAATACCGGCTCTTACATTCCCGGACATAACTGTAGAGCGGTACATATACACGATTTGATATATAGACGCACACAGCAGTGGTCTTACAGTTCATGGTACTGAGACACAGGAATAACATACCGTTGGTTCGTTCGGTTGGAGAACCTACTGGTACTACAGTAATGTTGTACGTAGGCGGGCATGCCAGTCACATATCACCAGTCAAAGCAGTCACAACCTGCAGTGTCATGCCACTGCTACTGAGGCGATTTTCGGATTCCGGATTTGGGCCTTTCGCCGGGGGCAGCGGAACGCCAGCATCTTTTTGTAGTATCGAGGTATATACTGCCGTAGGTATCAATGTACTAATACGGGGGACCCTAGTTAACAGGACCTATGGTATACATGAAAACCTATGTATTTAACCATTTTTACTAACAATATTTGGTCCTGTTAACTATGGCCCCCCGTAATAGGTATAAATGATGACTGCCGTTATCATCGTCGTGTGATCAGTAGTGCTTGCCAATGTCGCCTTATGCACATACACACATAGCTTCGAGGTAGCAAATCAATGACATACCGTACGGATGGTGTACCACGTACAGAAATTCGTACCAGTACCTGGCATTAAAATACAGATCTGGATCATACCATCCATATATACCTGGTAGGTATGTCAAATGTGAATAGTCAAAAACAGACGTGAGAAATCAACCCCACTACGAGTACAGCAGTACCAGGTATCAAATAGTAGCATTGAACCAGTACCAATCAAACAGACCAAGGAGGGCAAGGGCCAAGCTCTTCGACCCCGAGAGGCAAAAGGAAGAGGGCGGCTGATGTTGCGTTTCTTTCATGAAAAGGAAAAAGCCTACAAGAAACCAAAGCAACACGCTGAGCGTTAGGGGTGGTCCGCAGCACGAAGTGGCTTGCTCAGCTGTCGCGTGTCGACTGCAGTTAATTAACCCAAATAAAGTTAAAATATGTCCATTACTAATGCGAAATCAAGCATTAATAGCTTACACGAGTGCCATTTCGTGAAAACTAGAGCAGCAAGCACGCACAGATGACGACGACGACAAGCAGTGCCGATACACGGATACACAGAATATCCGATACGAGGCATATTCATATACCTGGTGAGCGGAAGCATCGGCTAAACGTGCTACTCGTAGAGATGTAGACTACTGAAACAACCAATTAATCCCTTACTACCCCTTTTAGAACCGCAGTCCCGCTTTGGGGACAAACTACTTGAAATTTGACTGGATTGTCCCCGAAATGAGACTGCAGTTCTAAAAAAGGTTAAGGAGGCGTTTCGGACTGCACTCCCGTTGTGGACACAGATTACTTGGAATTGGAGTTCAACGTTACTATTACTATTACTAGCTGTAGGTACATGTACTATCAGTGCAGGACGAAAAGGAATAATAGAGTTGGGTCCGGCGCTTTGAACGATATATTTCTACTATTACGGGGGACCACAGTAAATAGGACCAAATATTGCAGGCAAAAATAGCTAAATATATACCAGGGTAGGCTTTTGTGTAAACCCTAGGTCCTATTTAATATGGTCCCCCGTAATAGTGGTAAAAGGAGGACGCCCCGGACGATAGAACTGCTGCCTTCTGCCCTGCACCAGGTACCAAGTACACATTTTTCATATATGCCACCAGGTACACAATCACCCACTATATTGCTATCGTACAGAGTACCAATACATTTACACATTTTTTTATATATTCATTTCCCGTCCCATTTATTATCGTCGCCCTTTTTTTCTCTCTCCTTCCTATTTGCATTTGTAGTCGTAAAAGTCGAGTCGGGGTTTATTCATAAAGCAGGCTTTTCTCCCTCCTCTCCACTACGTACGGTTCTTGCCTTGCATCGCAACGCCCTCATATCTGACTACAACCCAGACTCGCTAAATGCAGGTCGGCCCGGCTATACTTTCCGGCAGGTCGCCGGTCTGGTTGGTCAGGGCTGGTAGGGGCGGTCATGTTTAACAGCAAAACTAGGTTGATTGGCCGGCCGGGTTCAACCAACAGATACTGCTGTACCAGGTAGTTGCGTTGCACGAGTTTATTTTGCAAGGTGGTGTTGGAATTAGGGCATATAAGGGTGCCCCTAAATGCAGCACCATCCTGCACAGAACTCATGCAGGGCCACTGCTCTGTGATCAATTTATATCTAGCACGTCGGCCCAGACCCAACCCCAAAAATCCTTTGGGGGGCCCATGTCACATGGGTTCCACCACCAAGCCTTGTCCCCACACCTAACATCGCTGCCGTCCACACCACCACCCACCCTCGACCGTAGACAGCCTTCTCTATGAAACGAGTTAGCGCGAGTCTACTGCGGCAGCTTGGGTATGGCGGCCACCCTGGAAATAAACTCGTGCAGCACTTTTCTCGGTCAATTCGCATATACATACCGTAGCACGTCGGACCAGATCCAACCCGGTGCGAACCTTAGACCTCAACCCTTCGGCTTCGGAGGGCTCGATGTCGGCAAGGGCGGTCGAGCGGCTCCGCCGCGTGTTTAGCACGGTGTTTAGATGGCGTTTGGAAAAAAAAAGGCAGCTTCGATTAATCGGACAGCCGCGACTGCTGTATTAAAAAAATGTCATTGCAGCTAGGGACCCTCGGCCCTCGGGTATCGTGTGGTTTGCACAACCTTGCGTTGGCATGATTGGGTCGAGTATAAACAGGCAAAGTTGTGTACCAGGTATCAACTATTGAATCAGTCGAACTCACAGCTGACGTATTTCTTAAGTTAAGTAAAAAAAACGTTAAAAAGAATGAGAGGTTCGAAAATAATAATTGCCAACGAATGAAAATAGTAAAGTATCCGAAAAAAGTTTGGTAAAATAATTTGCTATTTCGCTATTTCGGCAAAGGGTAATTTTTCCGTAATATGGCCATTTGGGGCAAGCTCATTGCTGCTTACGTTCATAATGGCATTTTTTACCAGGTACAGCCAGTAGTATTAATAGTGGTGTGTAGGTAGAATGACATGATGTAATACCGGTAACTGGCATGTACAAAGGAGGGTACAACGCAAAAAAACCCAAGCCTGTGTGTGTGTTCTTCACATTAAACCGTTCTTTCTACCCGTCGACATCCAGCACAACCAGTGTCCGTGCCGATTCTCCAATCCTAGAAGAGATACAAGTTCTGCGGTCACAAAGCTACGCCAGAGATACTACGTTGCCACGTGTGCAGTAAGCACTGCAGTGGGCAATGCAAAGCCATGTCATCATACTAGATACGACAGGCACGACATACACAATCTATGAGATACAGAAGCGAAAAGAAACAATCGAAGAGAAAACGAAAACAAGGTACCCTGCATAGCGCAACGTAAAACCTACACACTCCATCATATGGAATGTTCAGACACGACGACATATCAAAACATCGAATGTGAGCAGCGTCCAGAAGTCAGAAGATGTACTCGGAGAATCATAGAAGCACAGCAGTACTTGTGACTCGTGAGCCGCTCGTCGTGCCTTCGTCTTCGAGTCGTATGTCGAGCCGTACGTAAAATTACTGCTTTTGCTGTTGTGATGCCTGTTGCCCGCAACCCGCAACAACACCGCCGGGGGTCGACTACCCATGTACCGAGATGATAATGGTCCTCCGTCCACTGATTCTTGCGTGCATCGTGCGTGATCAACCCGAAAATTGGATCGTCAGTGATCAGCGGATCAGCAGATTGTTTGAGATCGCGTCTTCACTTTTTCGCTCAACCCTTTTAGGACTGCAGTCCCGTTCTGGGGATAATTGGTAACAAATTACTTGGAGTTTGACTGGGTTGCCCCCAAAATGGGACTGCATATCTTAAAGGGTCAGTCTTCTCTCGGAACAAAATAATGGTACCCAAGGACCAAACAGGAGCAGTCCCGAACTTGCAGCAAAGATGTCAGTAGACAGCACTTTCGCCCACTTTGCCTCGACATGCCTTGACTGACACCAAACTACTACCTGGTAAGTTGTAGTCTGGCACACTCAGCCCTATACACCCTCGACAGCACACGTTTTGAGTTGCTTGACATGTCTCCCGACATCTTTGTCTATTAATAACAGGTTAACACGTTAGTACCACTGCTGTAGAATATACAGGTACCCCATACCTGGTATGTACCTGGTATGTATAGCACCGAGCATGATGCAGAGTAGACAATACTGCTGTCTGTGCCTATGATATTAACTGTTAATAGTAAACGTAGCGCTATATATACCAGGTACTTCCATCGACCATTGAGCTGAAAAAGACAACGAGCGCAACAGCACGGAGTAGTCATACCTTGAGCGACGAGCGACGCCTTCAGGCCAAAAAATGCGACATCTATCGTTTACTCGTTCCAGGTACCCCGTCCGAAGGAATACGGTCAATGTCGACGTATCATATCCTACTCGCAATTTAATTTTCGTTTTACAGAGTATTTACGTGTACACTGCTGCCGATGTACGTACAGCAGTAGAGAGCCGAACGGCGGAACTACCGACTGATGTACTGCTGCTGCTGAAGTGGGTGTACACCGCAGTGATGCTGGACGGCACTGGATGCTACGGCGCCACAAGATGAAGATGCAGAAATGCGACCAGAATAATGAGGCGATCGACGTATTATAAAGCAAAGTATTCCTGGTATGTGGTTGCGTATACACGGAGAGTGGATACTTGTCCTTTCTTCACGTCATCAAATACGTACGAGCATCTTCCGTATGGCATGGCTTTGAATCCTCTCGAACTGCTTCAGATCGACACACCAAAGCCGTCCACACGCACTATTAATATAAATATTAATACACCAGTATTATTAATACCAGGAGTCACAAGACATCAAGACAGCGAGACGGGGAAGACGACCGAACCGCTGTATTGCTGCTGTTGTGTAGCAACCGCAACGGAGGCGTATGTATCGGGCAGGCTCGGCGCGCTCAGGCCTCGTGGTTGTTATTAATAGTTTCATGTCGCGTTGTCATGTAGTATGACACGTTGTACTACTCAATATCTGTATGTACAGGCAGTACAGCATAATCGTACACAGCAATACCTGGTATCACGAAAGAGCGCGGCCGAAGCTATTACTGCTTTACGCACAGAGTAGGTATGGAGTGAATTATGAAGTGATTGCAGCAGCCCATCTGCCCTTGGCTTTAGTACCGTAGTCCCGTTTCGGGGACAAATCACTTATAATTTGACTGGTATGTCCCCAAAACGGGGCTGCAGTCCTAAACCAGGTACTACTACTGCTGTACCAGGTGAATAATAGCAAGAGCACCTCTCAAATGCCTCATCAAACACCAACCAAACCTGTCCCAGATATGATGTACTACAACACCATACCTGTGGTAACACCATACCAGGTACCAGGTACCTGGTACACACGTACGTACCGGTAAACATAAAATAATACCTGGTATGTGGGCAGTCTCGGCATCACTGGGCATTCGGGCAGTCGTCGTTTGCTTGCCGCATGAACAACGAAATAAGAACCGAAATACAGAACACGCACCACAAACAGCCAAAACGAGTACGAGCATGAAGGGGGGAAAAGTCGCGCAGGCAACAAGCACGTGCCGCGAAGGCCGAAATGCACACCACGTACTCGTACTGCTACGTACCAGCATGAATATATGTGTGTTCTTTACATTGAACCGTTCTTGCTACCCGTCGAATATACTGAAAAATAATACACATGATTCCCTTTCGATTTTGCCAAGGGGGTAGCTACTTGGTCCAGGGGTACACGTACTCTGATAATGAGATTGAAATATCTGGAAGGGAGAAGGCTACAAAGTGGCTATACACAGGCTGCCTTAGCGTTTGGTGGGTGGGTGCCTCGGGCCCTCAGCGCGCTGGGATTTTTGTTGCGTGCAAAAATACGATGGAAAAAGAGGAATAGGGGGGGGGAAGCTTTTCGCGGAACACTATTCAAAAGTTGGCATCAATCTTCATCTACTGCTGCTGTATGTCTTGTATGTCCTGCTACTGCTCCAAGTTCCATAGACTAAAGCCAAGGGGCTGACCTCGAACACCAGCCATATTCTCTAGCTAGACCCGGCACACGTGCGAGCTGGTAAGACTACGCGCACTGGAAGGTAGGCGGCTGGGCTTGAGAAGCGAGCCAAAGAAGGATCAGTCGAAACACCTGGTACTCAAAAGCAACTTGCAATTTTGGTGCTACGCAATCAGTTCACAAAACGCGAGAGGAGACAGGAGTCGTCCGGCAAAAAAAAAAAGTTGCGCCGAACGGATTTCGGGCTGCACACGACCGTTGATCTCAGGGCGACCATCGCGACATCGAGCGTACCCCCGTGTGGCCACGTGTATCGTAGGGGGGGAAAGACAATACGATGCATGGCAACTCGCAGAGGCACTGCCAGCTTGAAACCCCCGAGCCCGTTCTCAATGGATGCCTTTGTGGTTCCTGGCTGGGCTGATGACACGATCCATTTTTCCGGCAAGTCCAGCCAGAAATCCATTACCATATAAAAAAAACACCACAAAAGGGGCATCGCCGGCACGCATTTTGTTTGGAGACAATCGACTGCGAGGACGCGACCAATCACTGAGAACATCCGAGCCCTTCAACGCTACTAGGCT